>BSBK01004605.1:0-150000 GCA_027943335.1 Chamaecyparis obtusa
TATATATACATATATATATATACATATATATATACATATATATATATACATATATATATATAATATATATACATATATATATATATACATATATATATATACATATATATATATATACATACATATATATATACATATATATATATATATATATATATATATATATATATATATATATATATGTATATATATATGTATATATATATATATATACATATATATAATACATATATATATATACGTATATATATATAAAGAAAACATACCTAAAATCAAAGTTCAACACAACACCCCATTTATGGTAAACCGTTCATATTTGAGAATGGTGATTATGTGGTTTCAAAACCAACTCTAAAATGCAATTTGCAATGGAGAAATAGTTACAAGAGGAGAAATAGTAATAAAGATAGACAAAGACAATGAATAGTTAAATCAATTAAAAGTATGACAAATAGGATTCATGATGGGGAGGACCACATTACCATTGGTCTAATAACAGTTCCTATGTGCACTACCAATCTAGGTCTAAGAAAAGAGATATTGTAATACTGAACTAGAATGGAAACCAAATTGATAATTTGCACAAACACCAATCCTGCCAAAAGCTCCTCTAGCAAAGTCCAATCCACAAATTGCGTCACAAAATTCCCCCTCGGACACAAATCAAACAACCCCACAAAACAATTTCCCAAGCTTTACCAAATTTCAAGTACAAGAACTATATAACCGATTGGGAACCAACTACATAACAAAAATGACAAGCTCCTTTACTAAGGTTTATAATTTTATTAGATCATATAAATATATTTTTCTTTCTTCTATTTTAAGATTGAATTTTTTTTCATTTTTTATTTTTATTCCTATTTTATATCCTTACATCATTTAAGAAATTGACAAGCACATTTATAATAAAGGTCTTTATTTCATTATTTTATTTTAAAATTTGATTTTGTTCTAAAGCTTTAAAATAAATATATTTAAATGCTATTACATAATGTGAGTATACCACTATTTTTAAAATTCAAAATCTCACAACTATGGGAGAAAAGTTATTTTCAAATAAAGATGATGATAAATAGATTTTTATTATAATAATATTAAAAATATTTATAAAGTCAAGGAAATTTTCACTCGCCTACTAAAGTAAGCACCCAAAAGGCCAACATATATATGAAAAACTAAATCCACATCAAATCAAATCAAATATAGGTTATAATAGTAAAACGATTAAAAGATGATTAGGTACTACATCATACCCCCTAGAGCTAGGCTTACTCTTGGAAGAAAAAAAATAGATAAGGATACACCTCTCTAAATCTAGAAACATCTTCCCATGTCACGGAGGTCTCATCGATTGTATCCCATTTGACTCTTACTTTCTCAATGGTGTGACCCCTGAGGATCAGTGTCCATTATTGTAATACATGTATGGGCTCTAGAGCTAGTTGTCCATCCTCTACCTACAAGGCATTCCAATTCATTACATGTATCACATCTGGAATATATCTCCTAAGTACAAAAATATGGAAAACATCATGAATGTGATCAAGGTTAGGCAGAAAATCAAGGTGATATGAAAATGGTCCTATCCTCTCTAGGATCTCAAATGGACCCACAAATTGAGGTGTTATCTTGGAGCCCTTTCAACATCAGATCAGACTCTTCTGCAGATGCACTCTCAATAACACCTGATCTCTTACTAAAAATAACCTATCCACCTTGTGATCATCTGCATACTTATTTTATCTATCCTAAGCTACCACAAGATGCTCTCAAATTTGCTCAACCTATTCCTCCAAAAGATTTTTTTCCTCTAACCGATCTCAACTCAAGTGTGTATGACATAGACAATGATTTAACACTTGAAAGGGTTACATACTAATAGAGTTGTGATACCCATTATTATAAGAAAACTCCACCAAATATAGATAATCCTCACAATAAGTCTTCCTATCCATAACATACATATGTAACATGTCCTCTCTGCAACCTAGTTGACCCTAAGTCTGACCATTAGTCTCTGAGTGATAAGTTGAACTAAAATTTGATTGAGATCCTAATGCATGCTATAAGGAAGTCCATCAAGCAAAGGTAAATACTAGATTGTAGATTGTGATAAAAAATGATCTTATGCAAAATGAAATTTAACCTCATAATGTCCTCCATGAAAATCTTGGCCATAGAAGCTCTTGTATATGAACATATGATAGGAGAGAAGTTGGCTACCTTGGATAGCCTATCAATAATGACCATGATAGCATCGTGTCTTCATGGATTCACTGGAAAACCTACTATAAAATCCATAAATATAATGTCCCATTTCCATTTTGGAATGAGATGTGGTGAAGAAGTCTTGTTGGTTACTAAAGTTCTGTGTTGACTCTCTGTCTCTCTAAGAACCTTTCCCCAAAGTTAGTAATATCTCATTTTGTCCCAAATGAGTGATATAAATGATGTATAGTGTGTGCATCTTCTTCACACCTAAATGTGCGGAGTAAGGGGCACAATGAGCCTTAGACAAAATGAAATCATGAAGGTATCCAAGGGTGGGACATAAATGCAACTTTCATGTCACAACAAACCACCAATATCTAAGGTAAAACCAGAAAATTAACCCTCCAATAGTCTCCTTGAATCTATTTCCAACCCTCACTTCTTGATATCAAGTATCTAGCAGAAGATTCTACTAGATCTAACTCCTCAAATCAATACAAAGGGAGTACATAAATCTCATATATATGCCTACTCAAGGCATCTACAACTATATTCTCCTTACCTTGAATATGCTTAACCTTGAATTTAGATTCACAAATGAACTCCATCCATCTCCATTGTCTAGCATTGACATTAGGCTAGGTGAATATGTATTGGAGACTATAGTGATCACTGTGTAGTTGGAAGTGATGCCCAAGAAGAAATGTCTCCATCTTACCAAAGCATGTACTATAGTTTCTAACTCAAGATCATGGGTAGGATAGTTGATTTTTTTATCCTTGAGTTTTCTGGACTCATAGGCTATCTCATGACCACCCTGCATCAAAATTGCACCAATGCCCTCTAGGGAAGTATCAGTGCAAACAAAAAAAACATGTGCCAAGTCTAGAGATGTTGATATGGGTGAAGTGATTAACTTCTCCTTAAGGTTCTATAATATTACCTCATGCTAGTTGGTCCAAATAAACTGCTTCCCTTTTCTCTAGGGGGGAGTGATGGGATGTGCTATCCTTGAAAAATCTCTCACAAATCACCAATAATAGCTTACTAATTCCATAAAAATATGAACCTTAGAAATATTTTTAGGTGATATCCAATCTACTATCACCTTATAAATATTCAAAGGATCCACATATATCCCCTCACTAGATATCACATGCCCAAGGTATCTCACCTCAATCTAAAAAAAATCACATTTTGCCAAGTTTTCATATAACTAATTATCATGCAAACATTGCAATACTTGGTGCAAATGTTTCTTACGCTCCTCAAAATTTCTAGAATAGACAAGAATATTATCCAAAAGCACAAAAATAGAATGATCCAAATATGTGTAGAAGACACCATTCATCAGACTCAAAGACAAAAGGGTGCATTAGTCAATCCAAATGGTATTACTGTGAACCTGTAGTGACCATAATGTGTACATAACATCTTCTAATGGATGTCTTCCTCATGAATCTATAGCTGGTGATACCTAGACCTCAAATCTATTTTGGATAAATTTTCCCCCTTAATCTAATCAAATAAATCATCAATTTGAGGTAATGGGTACATGTTATCAATTGTCACCTTGTTAAGCTATTGGTAATCAATGCATAATCAAAGGGAATCATCTATATTCATTACATAGATAATTGGGGCTCCCTAAGGAGAGACACTAGGTTGAATGAGCCCCTTGGCTAACATCTCTTCCAACTGCAATTAAAGTTTACTCAACTCTTGAGTAGTCATATGGTATGGATCCTTAGAGATGGACTCTACTCTGGGTACCAATTCAATGTAGAATTCTATATCCTATTTTGGAGGCATACTTGGTATCTCTTTGGAGAATAAATTTGTAAACTTGTGAATAAAGGTATGATTAAGAGAGATTTATTTTCTCTCATCCTCATTCAAATCACTAATTGATGCAATGAAGATTTGACATCCTTGTTACATGCATCACTTAAGTTGCATTATAAAGATCATGCAAAGAGATATGGGTCATTGGACCCCTACAACCTTCATCTCCTTTCCATAATTATCAAGGCACTAAATGTTATTATTTCTACAATCAATATTTTCTAGATATGAGCATCTAACAAGTCCATACCTAGAACCACACCATATAATCCCAAGGTAACAACACAAAGATCTATAATAAATGAAAAGGATTTGCAATCTAATTTACATTCTTGGATGAGGGAATATGTAACCACACTAGTCCTAGAAGCTACCTCTACTTACCACCTATCTCCCAAATTTATGACCACTAGCCCATAATTCTCTATTAAAGAAGGAGATATGAAGGAATATGTAGCTCTTGAATAAAAAAGAATATAAGTTGAGATACTCCCTAATAAACTTGTGGTCTTAATGACTATGCACTAGTGCCCATCCTATTGCTGGTCTACTATTGTAAACACTCTATGAAACCTACCAACATCTTCCAGGGTAGGATCAGAAGCAATATGTCTCATAAACTAGAGGCCTAAATAGAATATTGTAGGCAATTAACCAGAATTTGGTTGTGCTACCCACATGAAAATATCCTCCACCTTTTCCAAAACTGCTCCCTAATGGACATGTCCTATATTAGTATAAGTTACCCCAACTAACATTTTTTGAGTACTTTGAGTTGTCTATGAGTTTTGATTATGTTTGTTATGTTCCTAGGTTTGAGATTTTCTAGACTGTGAACCACCACTACGACCATGAATGAACCTCTTTTTCTTCTGATTATTACTGCCTTTTAAGGAAGGTGGGTGATGCTTGGAGTTTCCTAATCCTTATAATTTATTCTCCTTTTATCTTGATCTATAATTTAGAAACCTACCAACCTGAAGACCAATATGACCACCTAAACCCATGGCCAGATTCTACTCAACTAGAGTAGCCTTAACCATGACCTCCTTGACTTTCTTGTCTTGAACCCTAACTCCTTTTGAAATGAGACCATTGCAACCCCTAAGAAAGTGTTGTACCATAATTGAGCCTAGAATCTCTCTAGGAATATCTCCCATGAGATTGTGTAAATACCAATGTGGATCTTCTCCTCCATGTGCCACCAGGTGGAGGCAAACCCATAGAGGTGCATAATGGTACACTTTCATTTGGTATTCTTATCATCCAGGTGCATGGAAAAGCATCTATCTAGGTCAATGAGCCATGTCTCTACAACTAACCACTCCTAGATACATCAAATGTCATAGGATGGTACCTAAGAGGATCCCCATGTGACATGCTAGAGATGAATCCTCCTCTACTATAGGTTCATTCCTCCTAGGACTCCTAGTCCTGTCCCTCTACTCATAATGAGAGTGATCAGAATCATCCTATTGACCTGTATCATGTGAGAAACTACAACTGATTGAATATCTTGAAGGAAGGTTTGACAATGGAATGGATAATTGAAAGACAGTGATTGATGATCACCAAGCTACTAAGTGTATGTAAGACATTAAATCATTTAATGTATTGTCATTGATTTCAACTAGTTTTGATTGTACTTATCATGATGGTTACAAACATCTTAAGAAGGAAAAATGGTAAAGGAATGAAATATCTACATAAAGATGAGATGGATGAGAAAGATATGGATTTGGTAACATTGGGTAACTTATCGATGAGTCTATGGCATTGTGTTAATGACTTGATTGTACTACATGATTCTATTATGTATTGAAGATTAGGATTGAACAAGTTTATGTGGTTGGTAATGAAGAATTTTGTATACACCGAGCAAGTGTAGTGTATACCAAGTATAGTGTTAACCAAGCTAGTTATCACCGACGCATTCTGGTATTGACCGAGTGAAATAAATAAATAGAGTTTGTGACAGTTGACTAAAGATAATGAGTTGGAAAATTGTTTATGATTATGAGGTAAATGATAATGTTTGTTATGATGATCAAATGACTGACAAAATTCAAGGATGATCGGATGAAGGAGAATGAAATGTGTTATTAACACAACTATTGAGGATGGTTAAAGCGGCAAAATATATAGTAAAGATTAAGAGGAAAAATATATGAATGGAAAGAAAATGGTTTATGATGTCTATATAAAGAGACATAAGGTGCATTATTGAGAGAGCTGCAGGAGAATTTGTGTGAAAATATTTTTTCATGCAACATTGATCAAACTGGTTGAAGACAAAACTGAGCAAATATGCAGACAACACTGAGCATCAGATAAAGCAATTACCGAGAAGAATAGAGTTGGAGGAAATGGAGATATTGAATTGATTATTGATCAGAGGTATTTTTGAGCTTAGCATAGATCTGAAAATCTACAAATCTAAGTTGTATTTGAATCAGATCATTACTATATCAGTTTAACCATTTTTTATAGATAAATATCTTAACCAAGTGGGACTTATTAGTCTTTATATTTCAATATGACATTCAATGAATATTTATTGTTTTCTTGTTGACCCCATAGTGAATGATTGGTAAAAGCAGAACTATTAGTGATAAATCCTCTAGCTAGGTCACACCTCACAATGTGTTTTGTAACCTTTAATAGGGTTGGCTCTTAATTGAACTAACTTCAGAAGAGTGAATTATCTTGGGTTACCGGTCCCAAGTGGTTTTTCCCCTAACAGGGTTTCCACGTTAAAAATCTGTGTTATGTGAGTATAGATGTGTTGAATTTTTATTTTACTTTACAGATTACTATAACTGGATAGATCAGTAAACACATTATTTAATTTACTAGTAATCGGTATATGAAGAGAAAGGCATAGTTGATATTTTACCGAGTTGATTATTATATTTGAAAGTTTTGTTATATACATCTGGCAGTATTTGGGATTGTAGGATAACTAGACTTAACTGATTCACCCCCCCTCTCAGTTATCTAACAATTGGTATCAGAGCGCATAGAGTGATTAGAAGGAAATTTTGAAGGACTTAAGCTAAAGATCATAAGATGTATAAGAGAGAGATGTCAAAGCTGAACAAAGACAACTTCTCGACATGGAAACATAGAATGAGATTGTATCTATCAGGAATTGGAGAAACTACAATGTACTATTTGGATAATGAATTCATCTTGCCTATTGGACCTTTGACTATTGATCAGATGAGAGAAAGACATGAACACAATACTACAATAATAGAGCTTGTTGCTTCCTTACCAGATACCAAATTTGAAGATGTCAAGACATGTACTTTTTCTAAACAGATGTGGGACAAGCTTGCACTAGTTCATGAAGGAGATGTGAATGTGCTAAGGGATAAAGTTGAAAGTCTTAGAGGAAAGTTTGATGACATGAAAATGAAAGAAGGAGAGAACATATCATAGTAGAACAACCGAGTCAAGGAGATTGTGAATTCTATCCGAGGAGCAGGAGGTATTATTGAAGAATACATTGTTGTAAGTAAAATTCTCATAACATTGTCACCTGTTTATGCTATTAGAGTTTTTGTAATTCATGAGATTAGATCAGCTCCAGGTAATCATATTACACTTATAGTCTAATCGGTAGATTGTCTTCTTTTGAGTTGAATAACTTTGATAATAGTGTTGTTCCTACTCTTGAATCTACATTTATGTCATCTCTAAATATTAGTAAATCAAGTAGCAAACGCATGATACGAAATGAGTGTGATAGTGAAAGTGATGAGGATGAACTTGATGATCTTGAAGCATTAATGGCTAGAAGACTGTAGAAAGGTAAATGAAGATATAAAGGAAAATTACCTTTGGTATGCTTTAAATGTAAAGAGATTGGCCATATTGTAGCTAGATGTCCTAACAGGAAAGAAGATGAGAAAAATAATGAAAGATCTAGAGAAAGAAAGTCTGACATAAGAGATAACTGAGAACACAGAGGCAACCGATAATATGAGAGAAGAAGTAACCGAGATTACAAAGACAAATCCAAGAAGGCATGTTACCTTGTTGAAGATGATGATGATGACACCGACACTGATGAAGAGATTAAGGTGGTATATGTAGCTTTGAAATAAGATTCAGAAGAAGAAGAAGAAAGGTATGCTAAAACAACACTTATTTATAAAGTTAGCAAGAATGATACTTGGATCATTGATAGTGGTTGTACACATCATATGACTAGTGATGAATAAAAATTTGAATACCTTGAACATTATAATGGTGGATCTGTTAAAATAGGAAATGTTACACCTTGTCTAGTAAATGGAAAAGGGTCTATATTATTGAACAATAAGATAAGATGTGAGAATGCATATTGGGTTAAGGGACTTAATTATAATTTGTTGAGTGTAGCACAATTGAATAACACAAGTCACCGAGTTGCATTTGTGAATAGAAAGGTGAAAATCTATGATGAGACTAGAAAGTTGGTTGGTACTGGTGAACAATCTAAAGTTAATCTATTTTATCTTGATAATGCTGAAACTTCTTGTTTAATGGCTAGAATTGAAGATGTGTGGTTATGGAACAAAAGGTTATGTCATGTGAATTTTGATAACATGGTTGAGATCAGTAAGAAAAGGAAAGTTAGAGGTTTACTGAGTTTATCTAAACCTGACCATGTCATGTGCAAACAATGTCAAATGGGGAAAATGTCAAAATCTAGTTTTAAGAGAAAAAGCTATTCATCTAATGTTATGTTAGAGTTGGTTCATACTGACTTGTTTGGTCCTATGAGAACTCAGAATTATTATGGAGATAGATATTTTATCTTGTTTGTTGATGACTACTCTAGAATGATGATTGTCATGTTCTTGAAAGACAAATCTAAAGTTTTTAAGATGTTTAAATGGTTTAAAGCTAAAGTGGAAAAATAAAGTGGTAAAGAACTAAAATGTTTGAGATCAGATAGAGGTGGTGAGTTTATTTCTGATGAGTTCACTAATTTTTGTAATGAGCATGGAATTAAGAGATAGGTTTCTACACCGAGGACACCCTTGCAGAATGGGATTGCTGAAAGGAGGAATACATATATTACTGATTGTGCTAGAACACTAATGATTGAAAAGGATGTTGCACATATATACTAGAGAGAATTTGTTAGTATTGTTGTATACATATTGAACTAAGATTAACTAAAGAAATATTCAAACAAGACACCCTATGCATTATGGTATGGTTACACAATGAATGTAAGTTATTTCAAAGTATTTGGAAGTAGATGTTATATTCTGAAAGATGATAGAAATGGGAAATTTGATTCAAAAGGTGATGAAGGAATATTCTTAGGATATTCTACTAAAATAAAAGCTTACAAATGTTTGAATAAGGCTACTAACAAGATGATTGAAAGTGAAAATGTGAGAGTTGATGAATTTTCTAAGAAGAATGATGAAGAAAGCAAAAAGGAACTAGAAGATTATGGTAGATTTACTTACATTGAGAAACTTGACACTCTACCTAATCAACAACCTAGCATTACCAAGCATCAGGGCAATGCTATCGAGCATTAATCATTATAGACTGAGAATCATAAAATTGTTACTGATGAAGATCATGATCTGACACCGAGTGTAGAACATAATGAAGAACAAAGAACTGAACCTGTACATGCAAAATATGTGAGCATACATCATTCATAGAATCAAATTATTGGAGACAAGAAAGTTGGCATGATGAAACGAAGTAAGTCGAGAAATATCACATGTTTAGTTTGTGAATTTGAACCTAAAACTATTAGAGATGCACTTGAAAATGATGAATGGATTAAAGCCATGAATGAATAAATTGAGTAGATACTGAAAAACAAAACATGGACATTGGTACCAAGACCGAATGATAAGAATGTAATTGGAACCAAATGGATATTGAGAAACAAGTTGAATGACAATGGAGATGTCAATAGGAATAAGGTAAGACTTGTATGCAAACAGTATGCACAAGAAGAAGGAATTGACTATGGTGAGACTTTTGTACCAGTTGCTAAACTTGAAGGAGTTAGAATATTGCTTGCTTATGCTTCTTACAAAGGACTTAAATTTTATCAGATGGATGTTAAATCGACGTTTCTGAATGGGATAATTAAAGAAGAGGTATACAGTGAACAACCTGAAGGTTTTGTTGATCCTAATTAGAAGAACATGGTATGTAAGTTGCACAAAGCATTATATGGATTGAAACACACACCGAGAGCATGGTATGAAAGACTGCACTCCTACCTTATTAGTATTGGATTTGTTAGAACAAGTGACAACATCAATTTATACTTGAAAGATGAAACTGATGATAAGATTCTTATTGATAAAAATTTTGTTGATGATATCATATTTGGAGGACATGACAATCTATGCTAATCATTTGCTGATGAAATGAGAAAAGAATTTGAAATGTCAATGTTTGGAGAGATTAAATTATTTCTTGGCTTGCAAATTTTACAACAAAGTCAAGGCATATATATTACTCAATCAAAGTACATAAAAGAAGTATTGAAGACCTTTGGTATGGAGGAATCAAAATCGGTCGGTACACCTATGGTCACTAGATGCAAATTGACAAAGGATACCAGTCAAATGAGATAAATCATATGTTATACAGATCAATGATTGGTAAGTTGATGTATGTTGTACATAGTAGACAAGATATTGCACATGTAGTTGGAATTGTAACAATATTTTCTATTAATCCTAAAGAATCACATATGACTACTGTAAAAATAATTTTGAGATACTTGAAGAACACTGAAAACTATGGCTTGTGGTATAAGAAAGAAGGCAATTTTGAACTGAAAGTTTACATAGATGTAGATTGGGCTGGAAACATTGATGATAGAAAGAGCACTACTAGTAGAGCATTCTTTTTGGGAGAAAGACTAGTGACTTGGATAAATAATAAACAAGGATGCATTTCTCAGTCCACTACAGAAGCATAATATGTTGTTGTTGCTACTAATTGTTTGAAAATTGCATGGATAAAACAAGTTTTGGCAGGTATGAATGAAGAGATCACTGACCCAATGATAATATATTATGATAACACTAGTGCAATAAACATTTCTAAGAATTTGGTGATGCATGCATTAGACAAAGCATATATCTATAAAGTATCACTACTTGAGGGAACAAGTACAAGAAAAGAAAGTGAAATTGGAGTATGTGAAATCACAAGATCAACTTGCTGATATATTCACTAAACCCTTACCCAAGGATACATTTGAGTACTTGAGGACTAGACTAGGGTTCCATCCCCTGTCTATCAGTCACTAAGGTTATCAGGAGGTTGCATCAACCTATAATTTATCAAAATATAAAATGATGTTGATGCATGATGTTCACACTTTAGGTTTCTTGAGGTTGTGAAAGCTGAAAGATGAAAGACAAACTAACACTACATATCGGTACTTGAAAGGTACTTAATCTGAACCAAACACTAGAGATAATATTTTGGCTATTGAAGAGTTGTTTATTCTTTTTGGAAATCCTATCAAAGGGAGAGAATATTCAATGAAATATTATAAGGGAGAGAAGAATATTTATTTGGAGAAGAGAATACACATGGGGAGAGAAGATCAAATCTGCAGGGAGAGACTGCATGGAGTATTAATGTTGTGTAGTGATTAAACATATTTAATGAACAAGATAGGGAGAGCTTACTGAGTTACAACATTTGCTTACAAATTTGTAGAATAGATTTTTGGTATTCTATGGCATATTTCATATTGTGTTGCCATAAATGCCAAAGAGAGAGATTGATAAACTATAACTGATTCAATATCTTGAAGGAAAGTTTGACAGTGGAATGGATAATTGAAAGACAGTGATTAATGATCACCAAGCTACTAAAGTGTATGTAAGACATTAAATTAGTTAATGTATTGTCATTAATATCAACTAGTTTTGATTATACTTATCATGATGGTTACAAACATCTTAAGAAGGAAAAATGGTAAAGGAATGAGATATCTACATAAAGATGAGATGGATGAGAAAGATATGGATTTGGTATACATTGGATAACTTATTGATGATTCTATGGCATTATGTTAATGACTTGATTGTATTACATGATTCTATTATGTATTGAAGATCAGGATTGAACAAGTTTATGTGGTCGGTAAATGAAAAATTTTGTATACACTGAGCAAGTGTAGTATATACCGAGTATAGTGTGTTAATCGAGCTAGTTATTGTATGCACCCTAAAATGGTCGCCTAGACTTTGGGCCCCCATTCAGCAATTTATCAAATCCCTAAATCAAGATTTTCAAAAATCAACATTTTATCAATTATATCAATTTCCTTGATCAAATCCTATTTTATCATTTTTGATTATTTTCTATCGGCTAACCATTTTACCCTAAAGTCTTTATTTAATTAAAAGGAGTTTCCTCCCCTTTTAATAAATAAAAAGCCCCCACTTTTCCTCTTATCCTAAGTTGCACAAATAAAGCATTATTCCTATTTTATAAAAAGAAGAAAATCACTTTTTGTCTTATATGGACACAAAAGTCAACTCTTATTTTCTCATTAGAGGATATTTGTGCACATGGATTGCTCTTCTTTCATGCTCCACTGTTGATTAAATCTTTTGCCTCTTAATCTCCATGGTCCATTCCTTCTCATTTCCTATAAAAGAAGAGCTCTCTTCCTCATTCAAGATCCATTTCTTTTATGCTAATGTTATGCTACAGGTTTTCTAGGTCATTTGGAGCTCTTTGAAGACATTCTTGCATTCAAGTTTTGAAGACATTGTTGTTGCACTTCATTTAGCTTGCTTTCTTGCTTTCATAGTTGCACAATCATGGCATTCTTAGTATGGACTTTCTTTATGCTATAGATTAATCTCACATAGCTTAATTAGGAGGGATTGTAAGACTTGTACTTTCCTTTCATAGACTAGTTTGCACTTTCATTTTCATAGACTAGCTTGCATCTTCATTCTTAGCTTGCTTGCATTGCATTTCATTTGATTCTTGAGGATATTGGCACTCTTGCCCTTGTCTTCACTTGAATATCTCATTGTGTGGTTGACCAGCAAGGTCATAAGTTTATTAGCTCTAGCTAAGAGCAATTTTACAATCTTGCAACTCCATACATAGAGAGCTCTAGGTCGCTATTGAAGGTTTCCCTTTCATGGATTTCCTTTGATGTAATGACTTAGAGAAGTGCACTACTTTTGTGTGTACATTTTTGGCGCCCACCGTGGGGCAAGATAGCTCTATTTTGCCTTTTTTTTGCTGCATTTCCGCTACAAGTTTCAGCTATTTTTATTTTTTTGTGATTTTTGTACGTTGTCCGTACTTTTGTGCATCACTGTTGTGGAATCTCGCCTGAGGTTTCTCATCATATCGCGTGAAGATTTTTTGTTTGTAGCACTTTTATGCGCGACGAAGTACTTTCTTGTGCGGGCTTGTGTATTTTCTCACGCGAGCCAATGCACTTTCTTGCACGAGCCAGCATATGTGCTCATGCAGGCTTGTGATTTCTCGTGCGCGGTTCTATACTTTCTCACGCGGGCTTGTGCGTTCTCGCACGTGATTTGGTACTATCTCACATGAAATTATATGGCAAATAGAGACCAGAATTCTAGATTTGTCAATTTTGTTTGTTGTTTTCAATTTTCCTAAATTTTTGAAAATTTCAGCGTTTTCAAATCCGTGCCACTCCGAAAAATGGGCACCCATTTTTGAGAAATTTTTGCAAACAGTATCAAAAATTGAAGTGTGATATATCGTTGGAAAGGTCTTTCCGAGCTTAATCCAACCATGCTAGTTTCATTCCCAGATTTTACCATTTGATTAGCTATTTTACTTGTAGATTATCTAATTTTTGATGTGCTAACCATTGTGGGGCTAACAAGTTGTGCTTATAGGTGCTCTCATTGCTTGAAATATTTTTCCAAAAGAACACATGTCAAAGCTTCAAATGCACAAGGGCTACTAATAGTTTTTGTAGGGCTACCCAAAGCATTAAAAAAAAAGAAATAGAAGTGCTTGTTATTTATTTCATTTCAAGTGTGGCAATTACTAGTTGTTTCATTTCATAGGAACATAATACCTTGTTGTAAGAATTCTTGGGTGGTAGGAGAAGTATTCTCTTCATCCTTGTGGTGAACCAGAAAATCTTGACCCATCTTTGGATTTTGAACGCAAGAGGGTAATTGAACATTTTCTTGGTGTGTTTGGGAGAAAACTTTGAGATAGGGGAGTATGCTCTTCACCCTTGTGGTGAAACAAAAACTTTGAACCTCATAAGTTGATCCAATTTTTGTTTAGATCTTTTAGAATCCTTTAGCTGGCCTACTCTTGAGCAATCAAGAGGAACGACCCAAGTGGGGATAAGCTTATTGTCAGCTATTCTGACCCACTTTAAACTCAAGGCTGTCAAGGACACAAAACCTTGGTAGATGTAGTGCTTGTCTTCGCTTGATGTGAGTACTTGTGGGATTGTGACCATGAGAAAAATATTGAGCAAAAATGCTTAAGGTACTCTTGAGGCCGCAAGGTCCGTTACTTGCCGCAAGGTAAGGAGTCCCTTTGGGGAGCAAGAGGGGTACTACGAATGGAAGCCCTTACTAAAAACCATAGATAGAGGCCACCCTATTTTTCCACTTAGCTTCTTGGTGCAAGGATTGATCCAAGTGGAATAACCCGGATCACCTTAAGATACTCACCATATGTGTTCCTTTGGTTGTGTCATTGACACTTCCATGACAAAGCCAACATCTATTGTGGGTAACCACTTTGTGTGAGGCGAGGGGACATCAAGTTGTGGAACAAGTTGATAAGTAATGAGCCTTGAATTTCTAGGATAGATGTTGCTTGAAGTGTCTTCGATTGTGTAATACCAGTGTTAACATTCTTGAATATTCAAACAATCAGTAGTATTCATAGGGTGTTTTTCTATTTTGATATCACAAGTGTTTGTCTTGACAAGGTTTCTTTTGCCCTTGTTTCAAGTGTTTTAAGACATGTTTGATCCCTTACTATTTGCAAACCTGTCAAATTTTTGTTGATATTGTGATTGAGATCGAAAACATCAACCCTCAGACTGAAAATTTTGATCAAACAGACCTAAAAATGCACATTTCACATAATTCTGGTCAAGTGTCGTACAAACTAGAAACAATATCACCTAGTTAGCCTGGAAAGTGTCACCTGAGAATTTTCTGCTGTATACTTGGTTTCAGTCATTTCACAGTTGCTTTTAGTTGGCTAGGTCTTTAGGAAGGTAACTTATCTTGCCATTGGAAGCCTGTCTTTACTATGAATTTATATTTTTAGCCCTCTAGGGGTAGAGTCATTTGATTTACCAAGTCACCTTGGGAAGAATTGTCAAATTATAAGATTATTCCTGTTGAGAAAGTACATCTCTAGAGTTGTTAGTAACATTCTTAGAGAATTTTAGTACTCTTTTTGTCCAAATCATTTCCATTCAAATTCAATTTTAATTATACAATTTGGCTAAGTCCATCCTCCTAGTTCAAATGTGCAAGGATATTGATCCTTTGATTTAAGCACCTCTTTGACAGTGTTGGTAACGCCTTTTGCAATTTCTATCTTACCATCTCTTTTTTTTTGGACATTAGAGAACTTTGATTATCCTAGTTTGGTGTTGACACTTTGAGAGGTCACCTTATCATCAAGAATCTTTTTCTTTCATGTCAGTTACAAGAAGGTACCAAGTAAATCAAGGGAAATAACCCCCAGTTGCCTTTAATCAGTTACCCTTAGTTAAGACTCGTCAACAGCGAAAGGGAAAAGAGCCCATTTTTTATCAATCTCCTAAGAGTGAGTCTGAGGTTTGTTTTGACCCAAAGAGTAATCCTAGTGAATTAAGTACCTCTATAGCACATTTTTCATCAAATATGGATATGAGTTATACCTTGACCAAACAACAAAGAGAAATAATAGATCAATCGCTTGGTGACATTTTTTAGAGACAGGAGAAACATGTCATTTGAAGATGGCAATCAACCTAACTCACCTCCTATTAATTCAAGATATCTAGATGCTCATCAACGAGCCAAAAGACATTATGCACAAGCTCATCAAGATGCAAAGTCACAACATGAGGACCAAAACAATGCATCTAGTGAAGCTCATGTCAACGCAGTGCATGCCAATGATTGGTACAAACATTCAAGACCAAGTTCCTCGCTAAACACAACTTCAAGATATACAAGTGAGAGGCTAAAAATAATTGAGCAGGAAAAATAGGCTGTAGAAAATGAACGAGCTACAAAAGAAGAAAAACTTAGGCTTCTAGAAGAGGAACAACGAGCCTTGTTGGACATAGAGAGAAAAGCATTCCAAGAGGAACAAGATAGGATATTGGCCCAACAACTCAACAATCAATTCAACAACAGGGGTACCAATAGTGGAACCAACTCTCCACCATCAACTCCCTCAACAACTCCAAGAAGTAGAAGGAGGTCAAGGACCCCTTCAAGATCACCTAGTCCTAGAGGAAGAAGGACTTCTCGACATGCACATTATAGGAGACACACACCTCCTAGACTATCAAGAGATCCCTCCCAACGAGCACATCACGACTCTCAACATGGAGGAAGTAGTGCCAACTTTGATACTCATGATTTTATGAGAATGCAATAAGAACCACTATTTCAACAATATGTGGAAAAATATGTTGAGCAAAATAAGGATCAATTCTTGGAAAGCTTGATCAAAAAGGGTGCAAGGGTCCCATACAACTTTGATGTGGATAGAAAAATTAAGCAAAACCCTTCAACTGATGAGGTGATTAAGCAGATGCAAAAGACTATGGAGAAAATGATGGCTCCAAAGAATACCTTCAACTTGGACTCCATATGTCCCAATCCCATTGACAAGAGTGTGGTTATGGTAGATTTTCCTAGAAAGGTTGAAATCCCCACATATGACAAATATGATGGTAGTGGTGACCCCCATGACCATGTACGACAGTTCTATATCATGAGCTTTGAATTTCATCATGAGGACTCCTACCTTATGAGATTATTCTTGAGGAGCCTTAAAGGCCAAGCTATGGAGTGGTTTACTAACCTTACCCCTCCTGTTAAAACATTCAAAGAACTTGTCCAAAGGTTTGTGCAGTACTTTGCATATAATCTATCAAGGTTGGTCACCATGCTTGATTTGTGCAAGCTAAAACAAAATCAGGGGGAACCCTTTGTGACATTTTTAAAAAGGTGGAGACGCTTATGCTCCAAATATTCTAGGACCATCCATGAGGAAGAAAGGATTGATATAATTGTGAGAAATCTAGTGCCAGAATTAAGATATGAAGTTAGAAAAATGGTCTTTAATTCTCTTGACACTATGGTAGAAACTGCATGTCGCATTGAGGATGTTCTAAAAGAACAAGGTATTTTGGCCAAACAAAGTAACAACAACAATGGTCCAAACAATAACAACAACAATAAGGATAAGAAGAACTCATATTGGAACAAAAATAAGCAAGTAGTCAATGACGAAGTTGTTGACTCTCCACAACCTAAGGAACAAGGAGTTCTTAATCTATCTAATGCAGTTCAAGCTATGAAGCTATAGACATCCTTAGATCATCAAGAGCACAAGCCCAAGTATCAAGATAAACCTAAGTTAGGAAAGAGGCAATTCACTAAGCTTGGAGACTCTTATGCAGATATTTTTAAGACATTGATTGCTCATAATTTGGCACAACCTCAGGATCCTACAAAGTTTCGCATACCGGATCCTAATCCTTATTGGTGGAATGAGAAAGCTTACTGTGTATATCACAATGGGATTGGACATGACATTGAAAATTGTTTTAAACGTAAACATCTTGTTCAAGACCTTATTGAGACTGGGAAATTATAGGTTGATGGGTTGACCACAAATGCAGACCACAAGGCCTTTAAAGAGCCCTTTCCTAAGTATGAGAAGGGGGATACTTCTAAAAACAAGAATGGCAAGGCCACAATCAATTATACCTATACAGCTGTGAAAAATGTCATCAATATGCTCAAAGTTGTGGACAATGATGTCAACATGATGAGGGGGAAAGATCCCTATGGTTATGATGTAAACTCACCTCCCATACTTGACGAAGGACCCGTTGTTGTGCTTAGGGGTCCTTAATCTCAAAGGTCATCTCAGCCTCTCAATGTTGTTACTAGGAGTCAATCCCAAGGTCCTATTGTCATTAGAGGTCCTAATTCTAGCAAATCCAAGCAGCCAGTGTCCAAAAGTGTTCCTTCCAAGTTTGCAGTTGGTCCTGATATGAGTTACAACCTTGTTGATTAGTTACAGTGAACGCCAGTGCAGATTTCTATTTTTGAGCTCTTAGAATTGTCTCCTAGACATAGGAGTGTCCTTGAGGATGCCTTGTGAGCCACTAATGTTCCTAATGACATAGATGTCGATCAATTCCAGAACATGGTCAATCACCTTGCTAGCCCTCATTACCTCACATTTTTAGAAGAGGACGATAAAGCATTAAGTCATCCACACAATTTGGCCCTTCATATCGAGGTCATGATCCATAAAACCCGTGTTAGGCATGTGTTAATAGATGGGGGTGCTGGGCTTAATATTTTCTCTTTGAGTCTATTGAAAGCTTTGGGATATTTTGAGAAAATAATTGACACTAGGAAGAAGATCACAATTAAAGCCTATGATGAAGCAGAGTGAAGCTCTAAGGGATTGGTTGTTCTTCCTGTCAGGATTGGTCCTGTGGAAAAGGACATTTTGTTCCAGATTGTTGATGCCAAATTTTTGGCATATAATATCTTATTGGGTAGGCCATGGATTCATGATATGCAAGTGGTGTCGTCTACCTACCACCAATGTGTTAAGTTCCCTCACAATGGAGTTGAAGTATGCATACCAGGGGATAGCACATTGTCTGTTAATGCGATTTTAGCTGGCTCTCATGTCCCTTTGAATAGAGAGGCTGATAATTTTGATGATGCTCTTGAGCAGTGTAAGAGTAAGTTTAAGTCCATAGACCTTGGCATGGGAGACTACCAAATGGATTCCTTCACAAAAATGCCAATCTCGCCTAGGTCTTATGGAAAACCTTCACCTAAGAGGAAACCTTCATCCTCAACTATGACCTTGTTTGGAAAGTTTGTAGAGTCCTCATTACCTATTCATGAGGAGAAAGAGGAGGTAGCCATTAGAGATTGGATTTATAGAGAATAAAAGTATCAACACAACGAGAATTTTGTGACATCTCCTAAAACCTACGGAAGAGGGTATACTTTGGTTAAAAACATGGGCTACCCAGGTCATGGCCCTCTCAGTCACAGGTTAGATGCCAAGGTTGAACCACTCAACCATGCTCTTTTTGGTCATAGGACTAAGTCAACAATTGGCCTAGGCTTTGATCATGAAAAGAAGACAAGTGTCACTATCCTAGTTGTGATGGATAGTGACAGTGACTCAGATTATACACCCAATCTTCAAAACCAGAAAGACATGATTGATGATTGGTTGCCTTCCACCAATCTCCTTTGGGGGGATTTAGATGATTCAGCAGCTAAAAATACAGACACTAGAGAAGGTGATACCCTTCACAATCTCAAAGCTTCTACATCAAGGCATCCCAAGCCTTCTTGGTGTAAACATCCCAGGAGAGATTCAGAAACATATTTGCATGAGTTCGAGTGGGACTCTCTTTCAGATGAAACAGTTGATTTGGACATGGATGTTGTCCATACCTATAGTACTCAACCCGATGTGACCACCGAGTCTAGTGTAGGACTAGAGGATTGGACTACTCGAATTGCCTTAGTGGACGACGCTTCATTTGGTAGGATGAGTCCTAATTCAGGTATCTTAGAAGGAGACTTGACAGATCCTAACTGTGTGATCACTAGAGATAATGCCTTTCATATCAATAATGTTGAACCAGTCGTTGACCTACCCCTTGTAAACCATCATTTGATTGATTGGTCACAACTTTGTCAAGAGCCTCAACTCCTCACTTTTCATAATGACTACGAGATAGCCTGCTACTTGAATGCTCTTGAACCCGTAGTCTCTTCCACCAGTGAACCTACAACGAGTATGATAGAGCTAGATATTAAGTACCTCAGTCAAAAAATAAAAGAAATGAAACAAAAGAAAAATGGTTCTGATGGCGAAAACCACTTTGTGGTGGTGTCAGAACCCAAAATAGTAAAAATAAAAGATGTATCCGAAGGTGAAAACCTCTTTGAGGCACCTAAGGATGGGGTACTTAATAACCTGCCAAGTTATTTCCAGGACAAGTCATCAATTCTTATTGAGCCTACACAACTAGTAAATTTAAATACAGAAGAGGCTCCACAAGTGATACATCTAGCTCAATCTCTATCAGTGAAAGAAAAAGAGGCATACAAAAAGTTCTTACAAAAGAAGAAAATCAATTTTGCTTGGACATATTCAGACATGCCAAGGCTTGACACTAATCTCATTATGCATCACTTATCTATAGCTCGAGGAATTAAACTAGTAAAATAGAAGTTGAGGAAAATGCATCCTCACATAGCTCTCCTTATTAAGGCCGAATTAGAGAAGCTCTTAGGAGCAAGATTTATTAGAGCTATCGACTATGCCGAGTGGATCTCAAATATTGTCCCAGTTTCAAAACATGATGGGTCCATTCGTGTATGTATAGACTTTAGAGATCTTAACAAATCTTGCCCAAAGGATGACTTTCCACTCCCTAACATAGACATGATAGTGGACATGACTGCGAGCTATAAGATATACTCTTTAATGGATGGTTTTTCTGGTTATAACCAAATAAAAATACCTCCTGAGGATCAAGAAAAGACAGCCTTCAGATGTGCATGGGGAACCTATTGTTGGAACGTCATGCCATTTGGATTAAAAAATGTAGGAGCCACATACCAAAGAGCTATGACCACAATATTTCATGATATGATGCATAAAAACATGGAGGATTATGTGGATGATACCTTGGCCAAGTCTAAGAAAAGGGATACAGACCTAGAAGATTTGGAAGTAATTCTAGATCGAATGGAGCAATTTCAATTTAAGATTGAATTCAAAAAAGTGTGCGTTTGGGGTTACCTCAGGTAAACTTCTAGGATTCATAATTTCAGCCAAAGGAATAGAGGTGGATCCTGAAAAGGTTCAAGCTATATTAGATATGCCACCTCCCAAGAACATTAGTTAGATGAGAATTCTTCAAGGATGACTCCAATCCATATAGAGGTTTATTTCATAGCTTGCAGATAGAGCACAATCATTCAACAATACATTGCATAAGGGAGCCACATGTGCTTGGAATGAGGATTTCCAAAAGAGCCTAGATCAAACAAAGCAATACTTGGCTAATCCTCCAATTTTAATGCCTCCTATCCCAGGAAAATTGTTAATTTTGTACATCTCAGGGACAGAATCTTCCTTGGGTGTATTGTTGGCTCAACTTGATGATACTAGGAAGGAAAGAGCCATCTACTACATTAGTCGTACTCTAGTATCTTATGAGATCAAATATAATAGTATTGAAAAGTCTTGTCTTGTGGTAGCGTTTGCTTCCCAAAAGTTGTGACACTACATGCTTGCCCATACTATACATCTTGTTGCAAAAATTGATCCTCTTAAGTATTTGCTTAGTAAGGCTACTCACATGGGTAGACTTGCTAAGTGGATGATGGTTTTGTCAGAATTTGATATAGAGTACATTGAGCGTAAGGCTATAAAAGGGCAAGCTATTGTAGATCAACTTTTTGATTTCCTAGTCAAGGATAGCATGCCTATTCAAGTGGAATTCCCAGATGAGAATATCATGTACATGACCACGCGTAATTGGAAAATGTTCTTTGATGGTTCAAATATGCAAAATGGATTAGGAGCTAGAGTAATGTTTATTTCTCCTCATGGGTACAACATACCTAAGTCTTACAAACTTTTGTTTCCATGCACAAATAATATTGCAAAATATGGGGCTCTAACCAATGGACTTAAGATGGCTATAGAATGGAATATAACAGAGTACATGTCTTTGGGGATTCACAATTAATTATCAACCAAGTAAATGAAGAGTACCAAACTAAGGATGATAAGCTGATACCTTACAAAAAGATGGTTGATTCATTGCGATGTTGCTTCATATTTGTGACATTTCAATAGATCCCTAGAATAGAAAACAAGGTAGTAGATGCTATGGCTACACTAGCTTCACTCCTTTGATTGGAACAACATGAATCTAGATATGAATTCCTGGTGGAAGAGCTACGTCATCCCATCTTTGACTCCTCTAAAAGCCATGTCATTTGTACCTTGGTCACTCATGAGTCTCCCTGTTATGGTGCTATCTATTCATACCTTTGCAATGGCATCATCCCTGAAACCTTCAACCATTTTGAACGTAGAAATCTAATCTACAATGCCTCTCACCACACCCTTATCTCTGGTGATCTGTATAGGAGGGGTTTAGATGGGACACTTCTTAGGTTCTTGGAAAAGGATGAGTCTGACCAACTGTTAGTTGAAATTCACAAAGGCATTTGTGGAGGACATTCCAATGGTCTTTCCATGGCCTGAAGGTTGCTTAGGGTGGGGTACTATTGGTCCACAATGCAGATGGATGCTATAGCTTTTGCCAAGTCTTGTGAAAAGTGTCAGAAACATGGAAACCTGATTCATGCTTTGGGTAGGGAGCTTATTCCTTCTATTTCTCATTGGCCATTTCAGCGCTGGGCCTTTGACCTTGTTGGGTAGATTCATCCCAACTCATCAGGTGGACATAAATTCATTATTATTGCTACTGACTACTTTACCAAATGGGTAGAAGTCATTCCACTATATGTTGCTTTAGGGAAGACAATTTCTTTATTCATCTTGAATCACATCATCTGTCGATTTGGGATACCTTCTGAGATAATCATTGATAATGGAGGTCAGTTAAAAAACAAGGACCTTACACACCTCTGCAAGAAATTCAAGATAAAATAGCATTGGTCCTCCATTTACTTCCCACAAGGAAATGGACAAGCAGAGGCTTCTAATAAGACCATTCTCAAGATTCTCCACAGAACAGTTCACAAGAATGGTCGAGACTGGCACTTATAGATCAATCCAGCCTTATGGGTTTACAGAATGAGTATACGTACTCCCACAGGGGCTACTCCTTTTTCCCTCACTTATGGCGCTGAAGCAGTATTACCTTTAGAAGTAGAGATCCCTTCACTTAGAGTCTCTCTCAAAGGTTTGATAACAAATGATGATTATCGTGCCATGAGGTTACAAGACTTAGAACTTCTAGATGAGAAGTGCAAGGCCTCATTTGATCATATGAGAGTGTATCAGAATCATATGTCAAAGGCATTCAACAAGAAGGTTCACCCTAAAGAGTTTCAAGTAGGTGATCTTATTTTGCAAGATAATCCTAAGAACCAACAAAATAGAGAGCAAAAGGGTAAGTTCGAACCTAATTGGCTTAGGCCATATGTCATTACAACTACTTTTGGAACAGGTGCTTACTTGTTATCTGATGAGGATGGAGAATAGCTCCCTGATCCCATCAATGTTTTGCACCTCAAGAAGTTCTATCCATGATGTCCATTCTGTCTGGGGGCATCCTTTGTAGATACTTATTGATCCTAAAAAAATTCCAAAAAAATTCATATATGATGCTGAAAAAATCCTAAAAAGCATATAAAGTCCTGAAAAAATACAAAAAATAAAAATAAAAAAATGCAAAAAAAGAAAAAAAAAGAAAAAAAAAAAGTGCCTTGGTGAAAACCTGGAAACAGGTGCCTTGGTAGGAAAAATACAAAAAAATTGAAAAAATCCAAAAATCTCCAAGTGGTGAAAACCTGGAAATAGGCGCTACTTGAGGCCTTTGCACCCTTGTCTTTTAGCATGCATCCTCGACACTTAACCATTCTCTATCATGCCTTGACCTTATTTGACTTGGTCTAGAATTGGTCTTTATTTTTGTCTAGGGGGCATACCTGTTAGCATAGGTCCTTTAGGTGCATTTGTCTCTTGGGGCATTTCACAAATAGGTGTTTTTCAACACCACCCCAAACTATGTTTTTCAACACTTCCCTAGCATCGAGTGTTTCTCAACACTTATCAGATGTCTTACCCACCAGTCTAAGTATGATGCAATATTGCTCATTAGCAAATTTGATACTCAATGTTTGACTCTATGACCAACACACACGCACTTAAACAATCAACTCAATTGAGATATGTTGACTTTATTTTTCTTTGTGTGCTATCTATGAGGATTTCTTTGATGAGTGGTCTCTCCCTGAGAAGTTTTTGATGATGCATAGCTAGAAGACTGAGGGTATGAGAACATGTTTTATTTCTTTATCTACTTGTGGGTATATTTCGTTGATCCTAACTGTCATGAGCATTTATGTTGGTCTTACTTGACGCTAGGGATTGACAAGGTATTATCCTTGACTATTTTTTTTTTTATGCGAGTGCATGCTTATAGCTACCCTGAATTTGATGTGTCTTGATACAAGCATAATCTCGCCATAACAAACTTAGGTAATCTCATTGCACTAGTCATCTTGACCTACATGTCTTTGGTGCCTAGGTGGGATTCCCACATCTCTATCTGATATAGATCATATTCATATTCACATAGTCATACTAGTGTGTATTATATGATCTTATGATGCTACCAATAATGCTCGATGATGATAATTAGATGTCTATAAGTGTTGTGACCTTGCAAGTCAACCACTTTTTCATAGTAGCTTGCATTTTTAGGTTCATGTTAGTTTAGTTTTGCATCTTGCATATGGAGAGAGCCCTCCTTTTTCATCTTTCATGGACCTATCAGTCAACTGCACTCACCTTTCCTTTTCTCAATCATGTCTTTTGCTCCTTATCTTTCCACATCTTATCATCTTATATAGCATTTTGACTTTTTGACTAATTTTCAAAACACCTCAGAATTGTGCAAAAATTGCACCCCTAGCTAATTTTGACATCTTGGATCCATTTTTGGACTCAAAATTGAAATATAAGTTAATCTTGATAGTCAAAATTGAATTTTAAACTTTCACCCTCTTCTGCGCAGTTGGCTGACCATTTGAGGCCTGATCCTTTGATCTTCGCTGGGGCATCTTCATCCTCATCTCTTTCAAAACTTTGAGTCTTTCATTCATTTTCATTCATCTTCATCTCTTTGAGGTTTGAATTTATCTTTATCCTATATCTTTTTCAGTCAAACTAGGGCATGTCTTCATTGCTTAATGGTTATCCTATCATGCTTCATCTTCGATCATGATTTCTAGTGCTTTGATCAAGTTTATCAATTTGTTGTTCTCCTCTACCTGATTTTGATTTTGATTCCAAGGGGGAAATACCTATCAGCTTTAATCTTTGATTCAACTTTATCATTCAGCTCAGCTTGAGATTTTTATTTTGAGACTTGACTATCACTTAACAATGGTGTTGGTCTTGTCTTTCAGCCAGTTTATTTTTGTCCTAGTGTGTTCCCAGAATGATCACACATTTGGATTGTTTTGTGATCCCAAATCGATCTCACATTTCAATTCTTCTTTGACCACATGTGTTCCCAAAATGATCACACATTAGTCAAAGAGGGGAAAATGTATGCACCCTAAAATGGTCGCCTAGACTTTGGGCCCCTATTCAGCAATTTATCAAATCCCTGAATCAAAATTTTCAAAAATTAGCATTTTATCAATTATATCAATTTCCTTGATCAAATCCTATTTTATCATTTTTGATTATTTTCTATGGGCTAACCATTTTATCCTAAAGTCTTTATTTAATTAAAAGGAGTTTCCTCCCCTTTTAATAAATAAAAGGCCCCCACTTTTCCTCTTATCCTAAGTTGCACAAATAAAGCATTATTCCTATTTCATAAAAAGAAGAAAAACACTTTTTGTCTTATATGGACACAAAAGTCAACTCTTATTTTCTCATTGGAGGATATTTGTGCACATGGATTGCTCCTCTTTGATGCTCCACCGTTGATTAAATATTTTGCCTCTTAATCTCCATGATCCATTCCTTCTCATTTCCTATAAAAGAAGAGCTCTCTTCCTCATTCAAGATCCATCTCTTTTATGCTAATGTTAAGCTGCAAGTTTTCTAGGTCATTTGGAGCTCTTTGAAGACATTCTTGCATTCAAGCTTTAAGACATTGGTGTTGCATTTCATTTAGCTTTCTTTCTTGCTTTCATAGTTGCACAATCATGGCATTCTTAGTATAGACTTTCTTTATGCTATAGATTAATCTCACATAGTTTAATTAGGAGGGATTATAAGACTTGTACTTTCCTTTCATAGAATAGTTTGCACTTTCATTTTCATAAACTAGCTTGCATCTTCATTCTTAGCTTGCTTGCATTGCATTTCATTTGATTCTTGGGGATATTGGCACTCTTTCCCTTGTCTTCACTTAAATCTCTCATTGTGTGGTTGACTAGCAAGGTCATAAGTTTATTAGCTCTAGCTGAGAGCAATTTTACAATCTTGCAACTCCATACATAGAGAGCTCTAGGTCGCTATTGAAGGTTTCCCTTTCATGAATTTCCTTTGATCTAATGAGTTAGAGAAGTGCACTACTTTTGTGTGTACAGTTATCACCAATGCATTCTGGTATTGACCGAGTGAAAGAAATAAATGGAGTTTGTGACAGCCGACTAAACATGATGAGCTGGACAATTATTTATGATTCCAAGGTAAATGATAATTTTTTTATGATGATCAAATGAATGACAAAATTCAAGGATGATCAGATCAAGGAGAAAAAAATGTGTTATTAACACAACTACCGAGGATGGTTAAAGTGGCAAAATCTACAGTGAAGATTAAGAGGCAAAATCTATGGATGGAAAGAAAATGGTTTATGGTGTCTATAAAAAGAGACATGAGATTCATTGTTGAGAGATTTATAGGAGACTCCATGTGAAAAGATTGTTTTCATGCAACACTGGTCAAACTGGTTGAAGATAGAATCGAGCAAATCTGCAGACAACACCAAGCATCAAAAAAAGCAATTATCGAGCGGAACAGAGTTGGAGGAAATGGAGATATTGAATTGATTATTGATCAGAGGTATTTTTGAGCTTAGCATAAATCTGAAAATCTGCCAGTCTAATTTGTATTTGAATAAGATCATTACTGTATCGGTTTAACCATTTTTACAAACAAATCTCTTAACCGAGTGGGACTTAACAGTCTTTATATTTCAATATGAGATTCAATGAATGTTGATTATTTTCTTGTTGACCCTATAGTGACTAATTGGTCAAAGGAGAACTGTTAGTGATAAATCCTCTAACCAGGTCACACCTCACAGTGTGTTTTGTAACCTTTAACATGGTTGGATCTTAACCGAGCTCACTTGAGTAGAGTGAATTATTTTGGGTTACCAGTCCCAGGTGGTTTTTCCCCCAACAAGGTTTCCACGTTAACAATATATGTGTTATATGTGTATGGATGTGTTGAATTGTTATTTTACTTTACACATTACTATAACTGGATAGATCGGTAAACACAATATTAAATTTACTGGTAATCAGTATATGAAGAGAAAGGCACAATTGATATTTTACCGAGTTGATTATTAGATTTTAAAGTTTTTTTATATACATCTGGGAGTATTTAGGACTATAGGATAACTAGACTTAACTGATTCACCCCCCTCTCAATTATCTAACATCATAATCAACCTCAAACTAGTGCAAAATATACTACAACAGGTGGCACATCTGAGCATCCTCTGATCCCTTACTCTAACTTCCACTTTTCTCTCCTCATAGAAATTCTCTTCTTGATGTTCCTCCTGAGGATTGTTATGATGAGAGCTTGGTGGGGGACTCTAATGACTATTTCATCCCTGACCTCTTCCTCTTCCTATTACATGACATGAATGCAGAAACAAAATTATATTTTCATATTAAACAATGCTTACTAATCATGAGTAAAACTCGTAAGTTATCATAGGGCTTCCTAGCTACGCTACTTAAGAAATATATATATATTTACCTAGATGTGTCATCAATAACTATTTACACCATTTACTCTATATCCAAGTCCATTAATAATTCCAAATTCAATTATTCCTGGATTATGCATTTAGTGCAAATAATAAGAGTAAACATGTGCAGATAACCCTTATCAATTCATTCAGCTATCACCCATCTCATACATAGATAAAATACATTTATTTCCTTGAGGGAATTATTATGTTGTGTACAAGATCACTATAATATTAGAATGCCAACTAGGAGTAACAATATAAGTTCCATCAAAGGAAGAATTAAAAAATAATGAACTAAATATTTCTAATGATCAGGTACTTGCCCATAAGATCACAAGCAACAACAAAAAAAGGGCTAAGCACAAATCAATAATAAAAAAGAGTACATATAAGTATTACTAATATGACAATTCATTCATCAATAAAAAAATAGGACTAGACACTAGAGGACATAAGGGAAGAGTGTCATCACATATCCCTCCCCTTGGGTTACCCTAGTCTAGCCACTCTTGGCCCTAACCCCTAACGAAAGACTCACATGTAATAGAATCATCCTTTCATGGGGACAAAGATAATCAATCATGGTTGACACAACATGCATATTCTCCGACTCCCATCCTTATCTTGTATTAGTGCTCAAGGCATGGGAAAGGCATAATTATTAACTTAGTTAACATTTACTTCACTTCATTTTATTAGGTTTTCACTTGTTTAGAGAACTTCTCAAGGGGTTACCTAGGCATAGCCACTTTAGGGCCATGATCCTATTAAGAGTCACTCCCCCTTGATGAATCCTAGGTGACCATCTTGGTACTCAACCACAACACATAACTTACCAAAACACATCTCAATATAGATCCACATACATGAATATTATACTCAAACATTTCCCACATCAACTGGGATTAGGAAATGAGTTCCTATACCATTCATGAGTAAGGCGATTACATTTCACAAAGAATTAGATACAATCATAAGCATAAATAATGCTTATTTTATTTATTCATGAAATAAGAATATTCTTTGAATATAGGAAACCAATCTATGCACATAATATTTGAGGAATTTAATTAATACTTCAATTAAATGTTACATGATTATTTTACATTATACCATATCATTTTCATAAAGATAAACATGAAATAATAAAGAAATCAAGTCCCTATTGCAAATCTTACATCTAGGCGCCATCCTTGAATAAAACATTATAATTTTGTAATACTAGTTCCCAAACCCAATAAAATCACTATACTCTTTTTATTAAGACATTTTACTTTCATGATATCTAACATGTAGTTCATTATATTGCAACACTAAATATAACAAAAATGAGTCCATTCACAATAAAAATTATAACATAAAAATTCAATTCACAAATGTATCTTTAATATCCATGTCACCACTATAAATTACAAAAGAAAGACATGTATTACCATGCATAAACTGTAAACTACTAATCATAGTTAGAGATGCATGTAACACAACATTAATTAAAAATAAACTCAATACAATTGCACATATTGAAAACAACCATAGAATAAACACAGACATCAAAGAATATATATGAGACTTGAAATCCAAATCTATTGATATAATTTTGTGCCTACAAATACTATGTATTAAGAAAAGACACACATGGACTCTATGAACTATTTCTCAAGTCAACAAAATCTGGAAACATCCAAATGCTCTATGATTAGAGAAAATTTATATATATACTAAAATACATTCAAGGATTCTAACCATATCTATATCCCACATGTACACACACTTTATTTACATCATGGTAATAGTGCATATTTTATGTCAAAATTGTATGAAAAATGGAGAAATAAGAAGAAAAATCTTCATTAAAAGTACTATAAATGCATACATCTAAATCATATGCTTGCAGGATCAAAACATAACAGACGTCTTCATCCAACAAATCTAATACCAAATAAAGCCCATGCAGGTAAGAATAGAATGAAATACACAGATGATAGCCTGAAAGACATATGATTAATTATAACTTTAGACCCTACAATGCTCATGATCATGAACTAGTGCCCATAAAATATTGAAACTTATAAAAATGGCTTAGTGAAGAGAAGAAAGATGTATATAAAGAAAATATCTTTGATATCAAAGTTTAGAACAATGCCCCATTTATGGTAAACTATGCATATCTGAGAATGTTGGTTATATGGTTTCAAAACAATATCTAAAAATCAATTTTCAATGGAGAAATGGTTAGAAGAAGAGGAATAGTTATAAAGATGGGCAAAGACACAAAATAGTTAATTCAATTAAAAGTCTTGACAAATAGGAATCACGATGTGGATGACTCCCTTACCGTTGGTCTGATAATAGTTCTTATGTATGCTACCAATCTAGGCCTAAGCAAATAGATATGGTATATAGGAATGGATAACCTAATAGCTAATAACTCTCAATGATAACCATACCAAGAAAAGACTTTAATTTATGCAAATAGGTACAAAATATTCCTATGATTAGATTATAAAACTAAATGCACTAGTAATAGAACATGCATTCAAGCTATGTACATCAGGGGTATACTTCCACAACTAAATCAAATGTCGGGTAAATAATGAGAAGCAATTAAAATTTAGAGGTTTCAATGATAAATTTGTCAAACAAGTTAGAGGAAAGGGTATGAATATATAAGAGACTGTATATTCACCATTCTCATATACACAACAAATTAAGTGCATATTTATTTCAAGTTTACATATGTTCATTTTAAAATAATTCTAAATTCTTAAGTCACCTTTAGCAACATAATAGGATAAAATAAGCACCATATACCACTTTCCATTTTCAAGCAAATAGAAATCCAATGTACTAAAATAGATTAAGAGCCCTACCTGAAATACTGAAGAATGGAAACCGAATTGAAAATTTGCATAGACACCAATTTTGTCAAAAGCTCCTCTAGCCAAGTCCAATCCACAAATCAGGTCATGAAATTCCCCCACACAAACACCAACCAAACAACCCCGGAAAACAATTTCTCAAGTTTTACCAAATTTGAAGTATGAGAACTATATAGCCAATTGGCAACCAACTACATAACAAAAATGATAAGTTCATTTGCTAAGGTTTATAATTTAATTAGATCATATAAATATATTTTTCTTTATTCTATTTTAAAAATGAAATTCTATTGTTATTCTTATTTTATATCTTTACATCATTTAAGAAATTAACAAGCACGTTTATAAGAAAGGTCTTATTTTAATTATTTTATTTTTAAATTTTTTATTTTGCTCTAAAGCTTTAAAATAAATATATTTAAATTCTATTTGTAGACACAGAAAATTGGCCAAAGGCATCAAATCATCAAAATAGCACGAAAAATCAATAAATGGGACAAAGGCAATTCAAATCAAAGGAAAATTCAATTAAATGATTAAATAAAGCTTGAAAAGGGGAAAAACACTATGAAATTGATTAAATTCAATTAATGACATAGTTGTTGAAAGCAAAAATCAAAATGAACCTCTTACCCTTCATGGCTAAATTTAATTACTTTAATTAATTAATAAATCATAATTTCCCTCAACAAAGCAAATTATAGATAAAATGGACACAAATCACTCACTTTTGTTGAAATGGTCCAGCCTTTTGAAACCATTTAAATGATTGTCCCCTCCTTGTCCCCCCATTTATGGACAAAGCAAAGCCAATTGACCTTACCCAAGCATAACCATGATCAACTCACTCTACCCCCTACCCTTGGGAAATTATTATAAGTATGAAGCATTTTGGAGAGCATTTCAATCTTGGAAGTCAATTGAAAAGCATTGTTACTATAGTCAATTGAGATCATTTCTAAGAGCAATTGAAGCATTTGAGCATTTAGAATTATCATTTTAGCATTTTATCATTGCATGGTTATCAATGGAGCTAGATTAAGCATGAATTCATCATAGAATAAGCATTTAGAAGCATCATAGCAGCAATATTCTCATTTTAGAGGTGTCACTAGTGAGCATTTGCAGCTGAGAGCTCACTTACCACTTCTTTCTAGAGATCCATGAGATGTTATAGATTGTAGTTGCATTTTAGAGTAAATTTCCTTTGTATTTAGCTTAAATTGTTGCTTCTTGATCTTAATTTCATGAAGGTGAATAATATCATCACACAAATGGCGCCCACCGTGGGGCATTGAGCCTCAAATACTAACAAATTTGTGATTTAAATCATCTTTGCATACATTTTTGTTTGGTTTCCGTGTGTTTTCTGCAGGAATTTTCTAAAGTCACACCTACGGGAGATCTATTCACGCTTAGAATCCTTACAGTGTCACTTCGGAAGCTTGATCTTACGCTTGTTAGCTGGAAACTCATGCCCAGAATGACAAAGCATTCAGCCTTTATGGCTTTAGATCACGCCTAAACACAGGGAAGTATCGCGTATCACTTATTTTCTATCGCTTTAATTTCCTCTTTGCATTGCGCTTTCCACTTAATATCACGCTTAAGGAGAAATTTTCTATCGCGTAATAATTGAGATTATCATGCCTTTGATCGTTAATGTTACGCTTGTGATAATATCTTTATCGCTTTAAAAGCTTTTGGATATCGCTCTGCATTGACTATTTGCCATGTATTTAGGGTTCTATTTACGCTTTGCATAATAGATTTACCGCCTGTGCTATTATTAATGTTGTTTGTGCACTGAGAAGTGTTGCGTGTAATCAATAAAGTCACACCTCTGAGTGATTTATTCACGCCTACTAGCTGGAGGATGTCGCCTGCATTTAATTTGCTATTTTCACGTTCAATTTGATAAAATTTGAAAATCTGACTTTATGTGTTTGTTGTTAACCAGTAAATGAGCAGACATCCGAGAGTGAAAAAGCCAGAAAGTGGGTTCAACAAGGAGGGAAAAGCATTGGAAAAGAAAATAAAGAAGGAGAATCAAGTGCATACAAAGGCTGTCCTTGAATCCACACTAGATGAGGATGTCTAGGTATATGAGAAATATTTAGCTGTGATTGAAGCTTATAAGCATAAATTTGTGTCTCTAAATTGGATTTATGAACCTTGAGATTAAAGCTTCTTTCATTAAAATCTTTTGATTGATTACATGCAAGTTTGGTTTCCCCTCATTGTGAATTGGTTGTGTTGGACTAACTTGTTGGACGAGGGAGTTTGAGCAAATTGCCAAGGTGAGTAAGTGAAAAATGAAAATCAGCAACTCAAAAATGCCCCTAGCCTTTTGCTAGCTACAAGGAAAGGTATTCTACTCAAACAAGCTTGCATTCCCTTAACTTGTGGCATTGTCATTTAAACCTAGCTTTAATAAGGAAGAAATTGAACCACACATTTCAATTCTAAGAACCTCCTTGTCAAGAGGTTGAAAAAGAACTAAGTGTTTGAGAATCAAAAGGAAAGTTAGGGATATGCTCTTCACCTTCTTGGTGAAACAAACTCCCAAAAACTTTACTTAAAATTCAAAATCTGCCTTACTTGCAAAATGAACATGCTAGAGATTTAGTGGGCTCACCTCCTGAATTTTCCTTAGTGAGGCTAGTGAGAGGGACAGCCCAAAGTGGGATACACTTGCTTTTGCCGTGAGAATCCGACCCACTATAAAATGAAACGCATGCATCCTTAATGGGGTGCATGACAAAGGGATTTTAATCTTCTCAAACTTCCTCTAGTAGTCTTTACGGATTGCGTAAAATTGTGCCTCGGTGCGTGTGGGAAGCCCCTTAACATACTTGGGGGATGAGAGATTTTAATTCATTTGAACGGAACATTTATTAAATCCCAGCTAAATTAGAAAGGCCACCTTGTAGAGCCATGTTTACAAACCAATTTGACTCTAGGTAGGCTGTTTGGAATTCATTCTTGTGCTATACTTGTGAAAACATTTGAGAATATACACATTAGTTATTGTTTAGAGACATTTATGTGTGTGTTGCATTTGTTTTCAATTTTCAAAACAAGAAATTTTCAAAAATATCTGATCAAAAGTTTTAAAAAATTTAAAAAATTATACCCTGGTCAAAGAAGTGTCGCCTGTACACAAAATACACTCACCTGTCAGACTTTTAGTCATGCCTATGACTTTTTTAAACACGCATATACACACTGAAGTCATGCTCAGAGACATTTGAGACACGCCTGAATAAACTAAAAATCCACATGGAAATAGTAAAGTATCACCTAAGAACCTACAGAGTACCGCCTTCACCAAATCAGTATACGCTTAGATAGGTTTCATACACGCCTGAGATTATTTTAGTCATGCCTAGAAAACAAAAAGGTCAAACAAAGAGTACTTCCAAGAAGAATCAAAAAATTTTGAATATCAATTTGAATACCCTTTTTCGAGTTTTCGCTGATCCAACTTACAGTCTGGTCAAAAATCTTGTTTCACATATCTGTCAAAATTTTGCAAAGGATTAGATCCAAGTAGTCTTAACTTGCATCCAAGGTTCATGCCTGTATTCACTAGATCATATTACATCAAGAAAACCTTGCAAGTTGATAGGACTTATTTGAGACAAGAGCTCCCTTATCCTGGAGATGAAACTACTCCTAGGGTACCACAAAAGTCACCCGAATAAGAAAAAGAAGACAACATGATGTATCAAGGTAGTTTGGGTGGTAAGGATAATAGTGGCATTGATTTCACCAACCAAGGTAATGCCAATAGTGGAGGCAATGACATGAATAACCAGAGCAATATTAATAACCAAGGAAATACCAACAATGAAGGAGTAGATCCAAGTGCTCACGGAGTTAACCAAACTCATACTCAAAATAACACCGAACTAATGGCAGAAGATGCCACAGATGAAAAAGTTAGTGAGGCTATTCAATGTCCTTATTTTAGAAAGCTCATGGAAAAGGCAATGGACCTAGATAGAGAAAAACATTTCATAGACTTAGCACAAAAAGGTCTCAAGCTTCCCCGTGACTTTGATGTCAACCAACTTAAAACACCGGAAGTTGAGGAAAGTACCTTAAACATCATGAACAAACAATTCAAGGCATTTCAAATGCAACTAGACAACATCAAGCAAAGCTGGTCTCCCAAGCCTTTCTCTATAGAAGCATTGTGCCCATTCCCATTTGATAAAAGCTTGGTTATGGTGCCATTCCCGATCAATGTTGTGTTTCCTAAATATGACAAGTACGAAGGAACAACGGATCCTCAAGATCACTTATGGGAGTTTTGTGCATTGAGCTTAGAGTTCATGCATGATACCACATATTTAATGAGATTATTTTTGCGAAGCTTAGGAGGCATGGCTATGGAGTGGTTTTCTAAGTTACCCTTCGGCATTAAAAACTTTGAAGAGTTAGCGTCAAAATTTGTGGCTCATTACTCATATAACATTAAACATGATGTCACGATGATAACGTTATGCAACCCAAAACAAAAAGATGGAGAGGCCTTCCTCACTTTTCTACAAAGGTGGAGGACAATTTTTGCAAGATATCCTAGAAGTGTGCCTGAAAAAGAGAAGATGGATATCTTCATAAACAGTTTGAGTAATGAGTTAAACTACTGCTTACGAATGCAATGTCCAAAGACCTTCCAAGATCTAATTGAAAATGGAGTAACCACGAAGGAAGTGTTGGTCAAAAGTGGAGAACTCAAACTATACAAAGATAATAAGAACAACCCCAACAGTGGCAACAATGGCAACAATGGCAATAATCAGAAGAATCATTGGTTTAATAGTAACAGTCATTATAAGAATGACAATAAAGAAATTGTGAATGATGGAGTAGTTGAATCTAGCAACTTGAAGGTGGTCCCCTTTGCTTTTACAAGGACACCTAATCAAGTGAACAATACCAATCAAAGCTCTAATGCACCATCCAACAACAATCACACCAACAATGGAAATCAAGGAGATAATTCAAGGAATACTAAATTTGATAAATACTTGAGGCCAACCCCCTCAAAGAACTTCACACCCTTGGGTGAACCCCTTGAAAAGGCATTAAAGGTTTTCATGGCTAATAATGTCATTACTCTACCCAAAATTCAGCCTTACGAGCCAAATAATAAGCCTGGTTGGTGGAGTGCCGATACCCATTGTGGGTATCACAGAATTTGAGGACACACAACAAATGAATGTCTGCAATTAAAAAATGTAGTGCAAGATTTAATTGATAATGACACGATCACCGTTGACGGACCTCCCAATAATGAAGATCATATGGCATTCAAACAACCTTTTTACAAACATGATAAGGGAGAGTCATCAAATAACAAGAAGCAAAGTGCCAATAATCTCAACTTTGCACCACCTTATGATCATATTGTTAATGCTATAATAGTTAATGAACAACCTCGAAAGGAAGCATCAAATGTCATTACAAGAGGGCATAATTATAGAATAACCCTACAAGGGATAGCTCCTCAAAGCACTAACATCCCACCATCCAATATTGTAGTCAAACAGTCTTCTACAGTAGCAAGGCCTTATAGTTTGGTTGATCAATTGCAACGTACTCCAGCACAAATCTCTATCTTAGAATTATTGAAGTTGTCACCAAACCATAAGGAGATTTTGGAAAAATCTCTAGTAGAGACACATGTTCCTACTAACTTAGAGACATAAAGGTTTCAACATATGGTAGGTCATCTTGTAGCACCTCATTGTCTTTCATTTTCTGATCAAGATGACATGTCTATAACCCATCCTCAAAATCTACCATTGCATATAGAGGTCTTAATCGAAAGGCATAGAGTCAAAAGAGCTCTCATTGATGGAGGGGCTAGTCTCAACATTTGCACATTAAGTCTTGTCAAATCCTTATGTCTATCTAAGTCTTGCATTGACCCTACAAAGAAAATCACCATTAAAGCTTATGATGAAGCTGAAAGAGCCTCTAAGGGCATGATTGTATTGCCCATCCAAGTGGGACCTGTCAAGAAGGACACCAATTGCCAAGTGTTGGACATGAAATTAACTTATAATATTTTGTTGGGTAGACCATGGATTCACAAGATGCAAGCAGTCCCATCCACGTACCACCAATGCATAAAATTTCCGTACATGGGTGAAGAAATCATAGTTGGAGGAGACTCTAACCCATTCCAATATTGCAATGCACTCAAACCTCCTCATGAGTTATACATTCCACATAAACGGGAAGGAATTATTCAAGAAACCACAATTGAAGATGTTAAAATGAAGGAACTAACAATAAATGTTATTCCACACCCTCCTCAAGCTAAGGGAAAGGAAAAAGTGAGCTACGAGGGCCCAAATTCAATGGAAAGTTCGTACATAGCACCTAAATTGGAAACAGTAATATATAAACCTACCAAAGAAGAAAAGGAAAAAGCCAAGAAAGATCGTTACCAACACATGAGTGAAATGATGAACAACTTTGAAAAACAATGCAAGATTAGTTCAAAAGGGATAGGGGAATATTATGTTTCTCTATTTGACATGCCCACATCTCCAAAATCACATGGTAAACCATCAAAAGAACATAAGTATAATTCCTATTTTGTAAGGGAAGATAACAAAGTAGCATGGGATAAGGAAGAAGATGACGTCCTTCAATGGCTTTACCATGATGAGGAAGATACTTCCAACACTCCCATGGAAAGAATTCAGCATGTAAAGATACAAACTGAGCAATATGGAAAAGGCTTTGATATAATGCAAAAGATGGCATACAAGGGAAGAGGACCCTTAGGCCAAAGAAATAGGGGATTATTGGAACCTATTGAACCTATTTGGAGGGCAAGTCATGAAAAATCTGGAGTAGGTTTTCAATGCAAAGGAGAAAGTTCAAGCCCAATGCAAGATTTTTATCCTCACATAAATGCCTTAGAATCCGAAGGAGATAGTGATGACTCTCAGGATTATGAATGGGATACTTTATCAGATGAATCATGTCATGACAAGGAAGTGATTTCTATACATACTTATGCAAAAATTCCAAGGCAAGAAGCTCAAATTAGTGAAGAACCTCCTATTCAAAGGCCTAATATCGAGCAAGTACCTACCAATGGAGCATGGATAGAAACATTTTGGATACCTTCAAAGGAGGGAGATTCAAATGTTAGTTTTAACCCACTTGTGGCTTTTCCCATGTTGTTTCTCGTAGAGGTTGATGAGGACTCGAGTGAAGGGGACTTTGACCCTTCTTCCATGGATCATCTTGAGGAAGCGCATGTCATAGATCTAAATGATACAATGTATGAACCCTCAAATGAAGTCATGTCCATAACGCCTATTGATGACATTTTACCCAATGAACCCTTACTTTTGATAAATCCGCACCTCATTGATTGGGACCAAACCAAACCAAATGACCTACTTTACTTTCCCAATGACCAAGCAATGAATCACTACCTTAATGCGGTTGAACCCTCTTTCACCAATGAATTCAATACGGACATAATGATAATAGCAGGGGTTCAATCTCTTAGTCAAAAGAAAAAAATAAAAAAAAATAGTAAAAAAATGAAAAGTTCTATTGGTGAAAACCCAATTGTGGCACCATTAGAACCAAAAAAATAAAAATTAAAAGACGTTTCTTTTGGTGAAAACCCAATTGTGGCACCAAAGGAAGAGAGATTGGACACTTTGCCTGAACATGAAGAGGAAAGGTCACCTATAATCATAGAGCCAATGGAAAAGGTCAATATTGGGACAGAATTAGATCCAAAGTTCATACACTTGGCAGCATCACTCACACCTCTAGAAAGAGAAGACTTCATAAAATTCTTCCAAGAACAACAAGTAAACTTTGCATGGTCATATGTTGACATGCCCAGATTAGATCCTGACTTTATAATGCATCATCTGAATGTTTGACCAGGGGTTAAACCCGTTAAGCAAAAGTTGAGAAAAATGCACCCCCACATAGCTCTTTTGGTCAAGGCAGAATTGGAAAAATTGTTGAAAGTAGGGTTCATAAGAGCAATAGCATATGCCGAATGGATCTCCAACATTGTACCAGTCACAAAGCATGATAAATCCATTCGTGTGTGTATGGATTTTAGAGATCTAAATCTTGCTTGCCCCAAAGATGATTTCCCACTTCCGAGCATAGATGCCATAGTGGATTTGACGGCAGGACACTCAATGTACTCATTAATGGATGGCTTTAGTGGGTATAATTAGATCAAAATTGCACCCAAAGACCAAGAAAAGATAGCATTTACTTGCCCTTGGGGTACTTTTTGTTGGAATGTCATGCCCTTCGGTCTTAAAAATGCCGGAGCCACATATCAAAGGGCCATGACAACTATCTTCCATGACATGATGCACACATTTTTAGAAGACTATGTGGATGATATATTGGAAAAATCCCATAAAAGAGAAGAACACCTCCACATTTTGAAAAAGATATTTGTTAAGTTGGAGCAATTCAAGGTCAGATTAAACTCAAAGAAATGTGCCTTCGGAGTACAATCCAACAAGTTACTAGGTTATATAGTTTCCGCCAAAGGGATTGAAGTGGATCCCAAGAAAGTACAAGGTATAATGGACATGGAAATACCTAAGAATATTAGCCAAATGAGATCCTTGCAGGGCAAAATCCAATCCATATGAAGGTTTATCTCCCAATTGGCTGAAAAATGTCATTCTTTCACCAGGTTGCTACATAAGGATACTATATTTATATGGGATGCCGAATGTGATCAAGCTTTCACATTGCTGAAGACTTATTTGATAAATCTGCCCATTCTCATGTCACTAATCAAGGGCAAAGCATTACTTCTCTACATATCTGCTATGGAAAGATCCTTAGGGGTACTTTTGGTGCAAGAGGATGAACAAGGAAAGGAAAGAGCTATCTACTATTTGAGTAGAACGTTGATAGAATATGAGCTTAATTACACATTTATGGAAAGAGCTTGTCTAGCAGTGGTGTTTGCATCTCAAAAGTTGAGACATTATATGTTGATGCATAAGGTCAAGTTGATTGCCAAGATAGACCCTCTCAAATATTTGTTAAGTAAAACAGCCTTAACAGGTAGAATAGCTAAATGGGTGATGATATTGAGTGAATTCGACATCGAATATGTCGATAGAAAGGCAATCAAAGGACAAGTGATAGCAGATCATTTAGCTAAAAATCCCATGACTTCTACACAGACTATTCAAGTGGAATTTCCAGATTCTGCCATTATCAACATAGAGGCAAAAATGTGGAAGTTATACTTTGATGGATCCTATACTCAAGGAGGTTCTGGGGCCAGCATATTATTGGTAACTCCTCAAGGTTACACCATTCCCAAATCCTACAAGCTTATGTTTCCATGTACAAATAATATAGCAGAATATGAAGCACTAGTCATAGGCATCAAAATGGCCTTAGAATGGAATATAAAAGAGCTACAAATTTATGGAGATTCTCAACTCATCATTAATCAAGTCAACAATGAATATAACACTAAGGATGAAAAGTTGATGCCTTATAAGACTATGATTGATGGATGGAAGAAATACTTTGCATTGATCACCTTTGAACAAATTCCTAGAGAGAAAAACAAAGCAGCTGATGCCATGGCTACCTTGGCTTCTTTGTTACAAAAACCAGATCAAAATGAGAAGTATGAGTTCTTGGTGGAAGAGTTGGTAAAACCAGCATTTGACCTCCCCAAAACCCAAATTGTTGCCCTCTTACATGGACATGACTCCCCTTGGTATGGACCTATATATACCTACCTTAAAGACCAAGTGCTACCCTTAGACCAAACCCATGCTCAAAAATGCAATTTCATATGCCAAGCCTCCCGTTACTTAATCCTTTCTAAAACATTGTATCGTAAGGGTCTAGATGGGACGTTACTTAGGTGTTTAGAGGAAGAAGAGTCTAAGTTAGCTTTACAAGAGGTTCACGAAAGCATTTGCGGGTCGCACTCAAGCGGGTTAAATCTAGCTAAGAAAATCCTTCGCTTAGGGTATTTTTGGAAGACATTGGAAAAGGATGCTTGCCACTTTGTGAAGATATGCAGCAAATGCCAATATCATGGCGATATGATACATGCACTGGCACAAGCATTACATCCATTTGTCACACCATGGTCTTTCTATCAATGGGGGTTTGATTTAATTGGCGTCATAAATCCACCTTCTTCAAATGGGCACAAACATATCATAACCGCAACAGAATATTTCACTAAGTGGGTTGAAGCGGTTCCATTGATAATGGCAACAGGAAAGAAAATTTCCATGTTTATCTTGAATCATATCATTTGCCGATATGGTATTCCTCATGCCATAATAACAGATAATGGAAAACAATTCAAGAATAAGGATGTTGATGAACTATGTGCTACATTTCATATCACTCACCATTCATCATCAATTTATTACCCTCAGGGAAATGGGCAAGCCGAAGCCACAAATAAGAATATATTGAAGATCTTGAAAAGGTCGGTCAACAAATCAGGAAGGGATTGGCATATGCAAATTAATCTAGCATTATGGGCCTATAGAACCAGCATAAGAACACCCACTGGAGCCATGCCATTCTCACTAGTCTATGGGACTGAAGCAGTTCTACCATTAGAGGTTGAAATCCTATCTTTACAAGTGTCATTACAAGGATTGATCACAGATGAAGACTATAGGGTTGCTAGACTTCAACAATTGGAGTTACTTGAAGAACATCAAACACAAGCTTATGAGCACCTGAAAGTGTACCAAAATAGAATCTCAAGGAACTATAATAAACATATCAAACCGAGATTTTTTCAGGTAGGAGACTTGGTGTTGAGAGAGAATCCAAAGAATTAGGTTGAGAGGGAAAAGAAAGGCAAATGGGAGGCTAATTGGCTAGGCCCATTTATCATAATATCTTCATTTGGCACAGGAACCTATAAATTATCAAATTGTGATGGAGAGGAACTTTAAGAACCTATTAATAGTATTCATCTTAAAAGGTTCTATACATGAGGTAGATGAAAGAGTATCAGATGAGAGCATCCTATTTTATTGTACATAGTGCAAAAAAGATCTTGAAAACACCAAAAACATTTGAAAAGCACAAAAAGATAAAAACATTGAGAAAACTGAGCATGAGGAAAGGAAAAACATCCAAAATGATGTTGTCTTGGTGAAAGCCTAGTAAATAGGCGCCTTGATAAAAATTAAAAAAAATTAAAAAAAAAATTGAAAAATTGAAAAAGAAGAAAGTGTCTTGGTGAAAACCTAGTAAATAGGCAACTTGGTAGCAAAAAAAAAAGAGAGAAAAAGCTTGCAAAAAATTAAAAAAAAAAGAAAAAGAAAAAAGAGCTTGATCCATCCAAAGGGTGAAAACTTGGTAAACAAGCGCCTTTGGTTCCCTTCAGTTGGTCTTTCCTAGGTTGCATTTGTACATAATGCATCTCATCATCCCATTTGTCCAAACCTTCATTGCATCTGTCATTTGTACATAGTCCTAATAAAGCTTTGTAGCTTCATCATTTGCATTGCCCAAAGTTGTCAAAACGGGTATATTTAAACACTTGGGGGCAACAAAGAGCATATCAGAAAGTTGGTACATAAAAAGGATTCAAACGAACAACATTCAGTCAGAGTCAAACAGAGAGAGAGCGAGATCCGAATTTCAGAAGAAAGAAGAATATTTTCGTGAACCTTTGATAGATATCATTGTTCATAAACCAAGAAATTGATTACCACAACAAAATCCTTGAGCCTTAATTGACTTTATTATTCAGGATTAAATAAAAATCAAACATCATTAATGATCAAGGTACTTGGAAATACTATTTGAAAATCAAGAAACAATGCAAAAAACTTGAAAGATTCTTTTGAAAGTTGGTTAAAAATCTCTTTGCTTATATTGATTGATTTATATCAAGTCTCTTTAGCTAATTGATTGTATTGGCAATGATAGAGATATGATATTTTATTGCCTTTGAGTGACTGTTTGGAGGAAGATTCGTCACCTTATGAGAAGTTGTCTAATGACATGGTCATCAAAGAACCATCGAGGACTATCTCATAAGTGGATGGATTGACCTTTGTTTGTTTACGCAAACAGATCCCTTGGCTATTTAGATTTTCTATATCTTAATACTAAAAATCCACTTGCAACATTGAATCTGTTGACACCGGTATTCAGACTCCCATAGTTTGGTCATCCAACTAGTGAGGGTTGTACTTGGTCCAACAATGAGGTTACCAAAATGAGAAAAAAAAAAGCAGTATTCATATCATCATGCCAGTGGGCAGTGGTGATTGTATCGACTTTCCGGTCCCAAAATGCTCAATGATGAAAATTTATCCTCAAGGCATTTATTTGCTAAAAGCTGGTGACACTTAGGTTGCATTGCAAGGCATATTAGATTCATTTCATTATCTTGTTAGATTAATTGCATTGTCCTGTTTGATCAAATGCATGTGTTTATGGTTACTTTTCCAAGGGAACGAGGGGGTACATCAATAATCTTGGGCAGTTAAAACATTTACGCAAAAGGGGTTCAATAATAATGTTTATTCTTGATAAAACACAATAAAGAAAATGAGATTATCTTTTGCATACACGCATTGAGCATTATTGATTACCTACATTTACAATGAAAAATCATCCATACATCATGTGCACTCATATAGTTAAGGATAAACTAGCATACATTGAAAAATCAACAAAACATAGGAACATACATGTGCATTTCCATTAAACATCTTACATCCATACATGAATAACAGACGAGCATCACCAAATTCATAGATCTTTGCATACATCTATATATATCATAAAATAAGATACTGCATTCATAGCATGAATTCAAGTAAATGCATAAATCAAACATCATATAGCTGCATAAAAGATAATCTTATAATCAAACTCATCAAAGAGAATCAAGAAGTATATCATCATATATCATCATAAAAAAGGAGGATCCCATACATCAAATATGTCAAGGTATCATCAAAGTGATCTATCAAATGTTTCGATAAATGAAAATAACATAAAGGATGGACCAACAACACTGAGTAAATCTGTCATCATATCACTCAAGAGCCTGTAGCACCAGATCCATCTGGCCCTCTACTATCTTGTGGGGGAGGAGCCTGTGATGTACCCACTCCATCCTGCCTCTAAACAACCATGACAGATACAAGCTGTTGTAATAAAGAGGCAACCTGGTCCAATCAACCCACAACAGTGGATATCTCTATCCTCATAGACTGTAAACCTCGCTCTAATCCATCCATGCGATCACCCTGTGCACCCTGTGGCTGTGGAGCTAGTGGAGGCATCTGTGGAGCTCCATCATCTTGTTGTGCGTCATCCTACTATGCATCATCCTATTGTGCCTGATCCTGATGAGCCGCATCACCATCAGGCTGCACTAAGGCCACTCTCTATAACTGTACCAAGGGATCTAATCTCCCAGGAATCTGCCTAGCTGCATCAATCTATGCATGTCTCTGAGCTCTCTGATGTCTATGCACTCTATCTTGTCTATCTACTCTAGGTCATCTAACAGCTGCATCATCCTGTGCTCTATCCTATCTATCATGACTCAGATCTTGCCTCACCTGATCTCCCCCTGCAACAACCCAAGGATGTCTATGTCCTCGACCTCTCCAATGTCTACCACCCCTCTCACCATCACGACGTCCAGGAATAGGCTCAACTGGATCAGTAAACTGAGGAAACCTGTGACAAGACCACCAATCCGCATACTCATGTGACATCCCAACATCAGCCATACCAAGAAGTATTTCCCATCTGCAAATAGTCATACCCACAATCTGACCTAATGCAAACTGATAATCAATACATGGACCCCATAGAGAGATCTCTGCTTGTACTCAAGCATATAATGCATTGCCCTGAGGCATATCCTGAATCTGCCCATATTGTCTCAAAACTCTGCCAAAGTAGAAGTGCTCAATAGTGGTAGGAGTGCACCCAATCATCCAGTGAGGGGAAAACATATATGGTAACTCATCACCATCCTCTCTCCAATGATCACAACCGAGATAAGGACGCCATATAACATGATCCAGATCATCAATCTGACATCGCCAGTAATCCAAATGACCCATATGATGTTGTATGACCATGCCTATATATAAGAAAGCGTAGGGATATCCCCGAGGTCAAACTCTATCAGAAATAGGCCTAGTAATGGGAAGACGTTCCCATATCCACAACTACAAAATAATAACACCCGCTGACAATGATGCACTACCCCGATGGACTACCTCATGTAAATCATGATACAACTGTGCCAAGATGCAGGAACCTCAATCAAACCGTCGAGGATGAGCAAGTAAATCCTCTATAATCTGGCCCCAACCAACTAAAAAACTGCGACCTCGCCGGTCGGGAAGAAGTAGACCGCCAATCAATGCACCCAAAATTGTTGGTAATGTGGGAAAAGAGGCAAATTAAGGCCATGTAATAGTATCCCCATCTCCAATAGTGTTGTCCCTGAATACTTGTTGACAGACAGAGGAATCATATGCAGAGTCATAGTAGACCAACTCACCCCTACAAGGAATCCGCAATAATCAATACATGTCCTCTGGCGTGATCATCATCTCTCTGTATGGCAAGTGGAATGTGTTCTGGTCGGAGTGCCATCACTCTGCCACTACAGTCAATAATCCATGGTTTAGCTGGAACCGTGGGAGATCAAGGAGGAAACTCAAACCACATCTCTTGATAACTCAGAACTCAGCTGCTGTGAGTCTCTGACCTAAGTCAATAACCCATGATGCAACTGAGCAGATGTATAAAGTAGGATAATGATCTTGTTGGCAAGGTAAAGGAATAATATCAGTACATTGTACCAAGGAATTATCTCAAGTCAATCAAAAGTATCAAGTAATCACACTAAAGTATCATCATTCATTTCTCTATATCCTGAGAACGAAGTGACAGTCTCAAATCATATTGGTTTTCACACTAATTGATTTATCCTATCAGTTAATATTCAAATTAGATTGACAAATCATATTTTAAAGTACTACTATCCTGATATCCAAACCATTGTTTTGTTGAAAATCATAGACCTACACTAATTATTCGACTTTCTCATCAGGGGGTTATCAAATTGTTCATCAGATACAATCAACACATGTAAAAAGTATGGAAATTTTGCAAAAAATACATCAGGCATGATTTTTATGCTGTCAGGTGACATTTTAACCTCGGCATGACTTAATTTGGCCCTAAGCAACCTTATTATTCTGCCAGGTGACAGATTTTCTATATGCGACAGTGAATTTGACATCGCGACATAGGGTTTTCCTTAGGTGAGAGTTAAATGGTTAGGTTTCATGTAGGCGATAACCTATTTGAAAATGGGTATTTTTCCCTGGGGCAAGGTGATAGTTTTATCCTACTAGGTGAGACTTAACTATCTTGTAGGCGAGATAATATTACATGGAGGTGATAATAAAAACTGCGGAAGTGACAGTAAAAGACCCTAGGCGACAATCAATTCTATCCTAGGCGTGATTTCTCAAAAGCAAAGCAACGATGAAACATGAAATTACAATAAATGCTTAATAACTGATCAATAAATGCAAAATCAAAGTTCGTAATGACTTACTGGAGGCGCATAATCAGGCGGTCTCGCATATCTCCGGCATCTCTTGAATCTATGCTCCCGAATCGGCACAACCATCTTGAAATCGCTAGAGAATTAGAGCAAAATCACCAAGGGTAAAAAGTAAAAATGAATGGTAAAAGAAGGTTCTTAACCTATTTAAGGTATTTTTGACCTAATTTTGAACTTGAAATTATCCATTGACTTCTCTTAGCATATCAAATCAAACCAGGGCATAATCATACATCGTGGGATATCATCAATAGTCAGAAACTAAAACATATTTGCTATATCAAACGTCAATAATCATTTTCAAATCACGCAATTCATATGTTTTAATTTCTGAGGGGGCAATAAGGGTATGAAATCAAAGTCACAATCATACATCATGAAATCAGTGGGGCATCATAATTTTTTTTGTATCAAGAGGCAGCAATCAATCACATAGGGAATCGCAATCAGGACATAAGGGAATCTTTGAATCAGTGTTCTTCACACATCGACTCAAAGAGGGGCATTTGTAGACACGAAAAATTGGCCAAAGGCATCAAATCATCAAAATAGCATGAAAAATCAATAAATGGGACAAAGGCAATTCAAATCAAAGGAAAATTCAATTAAATGATTAAATAAAGCTTGAAAAGGGGAAAAACACTATGAAATTGATTAAATTCAATTAATGACATAGTTGTTGAAAGCAAAAATCAAAATGAACCTCTTACCCTTCATGGCTAAATTTAATTACTTTAATTAATTAATAAATCATAATTTCCCTCAACAAAGCAAATTGGAGACAAAATGGACACAAATCACTCACTTTTGTTGAAATGGTCTAGCCTTTTGAAACCATTTAAATGATTGTCCCCTCCTTGTCCCCCCATTTATGGACAAAGCAAAGCCAATTGACCTTACCCAAGCATAACCATGATCAACTCACTCTACCCCCTACCCTTGGGAAATTACTATAAGTATGAAGCATTTTGGAGAGCATTTCAATCTTGGAAGTCAATTGAAAAGCATTGTTACTATAGTCAATTGAGATCATTTCTAAGAGCAATTGAAGCATTTGAGCATTTAGAATTATCATTTTAGCATTTTATCATTGTATGGTTATCAATGGAGCTAGATTAAGCATGAATTCATCATAGAATAAGCATTTAGAAGCATCATAGCAGCATTATTCTCATTTTAGAGGTGTCACTAGTGAGGATTTGTAGCTGAGAGCTCACTTACCACTTCTTTCTAGAGATCCATGAGATGTTATAGATTGTAGTTGCATTTTAGAGTAAATTTCCTTTGTATTTAGCTTAAATTATTGCTACTTGATCTTAATTTCATGAAGGTGAATAATATCATCACACACTATTACATAACCTGTATTACTCTTCTTTAAAACAATGTATTAGACAAAGGATATTACTCAAATTTATCATTATGTTGCATTATAATTTCAAGAGTAGAAAGAAGAATTGATACATAATGGTTATAAAGAGAATTTTTGCAACAATGGGAATCATTTATCAATAAGAAATTCCCCCAACAAGGAAAGTATAACTAATGGAAAATATGTTAATATGTGATAGTATTTCCCAAATGAAATCTATTTACTTGTTCTATTTGTTTTGACCAACTTTGATCTATTGTTCAATTACAATAGTCTAGTGTTCAAGTAGCATCTTTTTGTGCCAGAGTTCACATTCAACTTAATCAAATCAAAATTTAAGTCCTTACTCTTTTATGGTCTAATCCATATTTTCAAATTTTGTTGTTTTTAATCTTGAGTTATATTGCTAGTCTAAAAGCACACATATGACCTTTGACCTTCCAATTTTTCAAATCAAATTCAATTATTGTTGACTTTCCTCCAAAAATCCATTACTAATGGATAAAGCATAAAATATTTAAAATTCCACACAAGTTTATTTTACATCATTAGATCACCATCTCATGACATCACCATTTGATCACATAAAGAACATTGTATCCTTAATTACATTCATAAGGTCATGTACAAACATTTGAATTATATTATGACTTTCTGAAAACTAGTTAAAATTGTTGAATAAATCAAGGTGCACTGTAAAAGCTAGTTGAATTCCCTTTCTTAAAATTGTGCAAGTTATAACCGTAATTTTAAGCATCACAATTTTCAATTATATAGTCATAAAATGAATAAAAACTTCCCAAGAACATAGTTCAAGGCTACACAAAAGGTTCAAGGTTGTAAAAAAGAGATTTAGGGCTAAAGGTGCATTCTGAAGCTTAGGTTTATATGTACAAGTTCAAACTAAAACAACCTCAATTCATTTTCTAATTTTTCATTTTTAAATCTAATCTATCCTATTTTGTTAGCTATAGTATTTAGAATTAATTTATTTATCTAAAATATAATTATGATTATAGTAAACATTAAATAACTCATATAGTTCCTTAAGGATTTATTATTAAAAAATAAAATTAAAAGTATGTATCTTTTTCAATTGTAAACTTATCTATGAAATATCATTAAACATTTTAATTGATCAATTTTAAAATATCCTAACCATTGAATTTAAACTCAAGTGAGACACAAATTTATAATCTAGAAAAAAAATAGAAATCCCATCATTAGATATAATAGTACATCAATAGCTGTAATGACAGTGTTATTAGGCACAAGCCAACAAGAGAGAGCCAAGTGTTTCCAACCAACTCTGCATGAAAGAGGGAAGAGACTAGGATCCCTACCCTCCCAAGCACCTACATATCAGGTCACAACATTGTTGGATAGGAAAGAAGACATGTGATTGTTTTTTCAAGGGGCCTGCTAATCGATCGATTTACGGTGGTGAATCCTAAGAGTGTGAGCTTTAACAGATTAAAAGAAACATAAAAGGATGATGCAAAGTTAGAGAAGATAAAAAATAACATTTACCTCTTAATCACAAAAAATCATCAAATGAAATCCAAGAAAAGTGTTTAACACATTTACCATTAACATACATGATTATCAATCATCATATATTAAGGAAACAAGATGCATTTCACACTAGCATCCATAGATTATAACAACATACATAAATAACTTAAAGTATTCTTGGACAAAGGATAATATGAAATGAAAGAGATGTCATTATTATTTACAAACAAACATGCTCATGGAAGCTAAGTATTTTGTTGTTCTTTGTATTGATCATCAATAGTTACGATCAACCTTAACTGATTCTTTACATACATCTCCAAGTGATTCAGATATATAAAATAACATTAATAAGCATGAAATAGTTCAAAAAACTATTTTATTTACTCTTGAAGGTGCCTCAAAATAATTAATTTTGTGTACCATAACAATGACCCAAATCATTACATTTATAGGGAACAAGTCCATTCCAAATCCTGAGAAGATAGAAAAAGAGGAGAAGAAGGAAACATGGAGGTTCAAATCCCAAGTAAGAAGTTTGTAGGCAAGTCAAGTGGAGTATCTTGTACTTTTGTTGGAACATATTGTTAATATTATTTAGAACAATAGAGAGGGGAGTGAATCAGTTGTTCTCAGGTCTAGAAGTACCAATTGAACTTATAAACACTTCAACAAACTCAGATCTAAGCACCAACTCAACTCGATCTTCAAAGAACATATATCATAAAATGTATAATATGTAGTCCACTATCCTACAGTAATTAACTTGCAAAATATCAAAACATCCACATCAAAACATTCACACAAGTATAACACCAAAATTTATTGTGGAAATCCAACTTGGGAAAAATCACTTTGTAACATGTTACTGATATTTTCACTCTTTTGAAGTGAGCTCTGTGAAAATCCAACCTTGTTAAAGGCTTACAAACACACTATTAGGTGTGACCCTGTTAAAGGATTTCAATCACCCTGTTAGGAGTGGCCTGGCCAGAGGACTTAAGTACATTCCATTAGAATGCCACCTTGATTAAAGGATTTAAATTTAATGACTGTTAGGTCAACCTTGATTAAAGGATTTAGACTATTACAATGGTTAGAAAGTAGCAGTAGTTTTTGATCTATAAAATATACAACTCACTTTGCAGATATCAGATCCAATTCACACGTTTATGCTAATTTACTGACTGAGTTCCATTTCCATCTCCATCACTGATCTAATTAGAATTCACTTCAAGCAATCACAACTCTAATCTTCACCTTCAGCCTTCTGCTTAGACTTATCAATCAATAACATCAACATCACCAACATATTATGTAACCTCGCAATTAGGTTTTCTTTATACCTCTCTAAATAGGTAGATCCATCTTTTGCCACTTTATCTCCATCATCGATCTTAGGTTAGGTCAGATCCATCGAATCTTTCCATCATTTAAGTTCTTCATCCGACCTTCTAGAAACATCTTAAATCTTCTTATTAAATCCATAGTAAAATGATTTACCATGCATTAAATTATCCACACAATCAATTAATAAATTTAATACGATTTACATAACCCAATAATTCAACTGTGTCGGCTAGAAATCTGAATTCTTCCTCCAAATGTAAATTGTTGACACTCGGTCAATAATGTGTTCATATCCTCGGTCATCATTACATAACTTGATCATCTCTTCAAATTGTCTTCCTCGGCTAACATTGTCTTGCTTGCTCAGTTAAGCCTACTTCTTCAGTCTTTCTTCTTACTTAGATAAACAAAACATTATCTTATCATAGTGCCATATAATCAAGTACTCATTGAAGTATCAAATAACTCAACCTTTCCCTAGGTGCTATTTTTATCTCCCTTGCCCTGATCCTTTGCATCAACCAATAGATATAGTACTTTCTTAGATAGAAATTGTCTTACCAGTTAAGGTTTGACATCAATGACAATACAACAATTGTTTCAATTGTAGTTTCCAACACATATATCTTCATCTTCAATGTTTGGTCAACATTTTGTCAATCTATCAGGTACATGTACCTTATCTTCAATGTAACAAGGGAACTCTATGATCAAGCTAGATAAAACTCTATGGAGCATTCTTCATCTATCACCTTCACTAACAACTATTATTGTACCCTTGTGGGAGTAGAGATCCATACCTATCCTTTGGAGAATTAAATATAGGAAACAAGATGTATGTTGTTGTACATTTTCTTGGATGTGACATTTGGAAAAGATCACTTTAAAGCTCCAAAATAGGAAAACCTAGAGTACCAAAGTCCTAGAATACTAGAGTCCTTTTGTACTCAAAAGGATGGATGAATGAAATAATGTGGGTGATAAGTACCCTGATGTGATAGCCTTGTATATTTCAAAATTATTTAGGAAAATAGTTAGAGACTCTTCATTAGGGTCATCTACCCATTCAATCTAGATTTGAGCCTCATTTAATGTGTCCTTGGTTTTATTTGTATAGGCCTTGATCTTATTGGCCATATTTTCCACATACGCCACAAAGATAATCATCTATATACACTCATCCATCACCCACTTTTCAAAATTACGAGAGGGGCCAAATTTCTCCTCCATTCTCTCTTCAAATTTAGATAATAAAGAATAAAAAACCCTTGGGTCATCCATGATGTTTGGATGGAATCCCACTTTGTGTAATATAAATTATGTGAAGACCAAGGTCTGCCTTTGCATCAATGGAGAGTGCTCCATCATGGTTTTTCTACAGAGCATAGTGAGGTTTAGTTTCAATTGGAGGTTTTAGAGACTTAGTTCCAAAAAATCCTCACCCTCGTCATCGTCGATGTCCACTACTATTAGCTCCTCTACATCCCATGAACATACATTCACCAAGGTGTCCTTTTCAGTTTGTGGCTTCAAAATATTGCTCCAACAACTCAGAAGGGAAACCACAAATCTTCTTTGAATTCTCAAAAATCCATTCATCAATAATTATGGCTTTTCTCTTCATTTTCAAGAGGCTATTCATTTCCTCATGTGGGATCAGGACTAGGGTGGAAGTACTAGGATCATGTGATGCAAGACGAGTGGCTAGCTCGTGGATGAATTCTATGTACTGGGCAACCTGATTCTTAAGCCTGTACTTTGATTTGTATTATTTCTCTCTTATTTGTCTGATCATGTTGGTGGCATCATCAAGGGAATTGAGTTCTCTCTACATATTTTGTTTACCCATGATTACCTGGGTGACCTAAAAGTCCTTGGGAGTGACCTCCACTTGATCCTAGTCTCAAGGTGGGATGACAACCTATATGATTGTCTCCCCCTATACATTTCTACTAGTGGAGAATAATGTCTTTTTCTTATTTCTCCCTCCAATGAGGGGTAAGCTCAACCATCACCTCTTACAGTAAGAACTTCCTTTGTTCTAGTTGTTTTTTTTTAATTTTGAATCTAGTATGTAGCCATTGTAGCATGGATGGTGCATTGAGATCTATTAAGGGAATTTCCCTAGAAGTAGCCATGGCCCTTGTATGTGGCCTGGTTGATGAGAGATTTTGACTCCTAAGGTATTCATGTAGCTATTGTTGTTGGGGAGACTAGTGTGTAAGAGGTGACAATCTTGGAGGTGGGGCTTTCTCCCTAGTGATGGATTCCATCACAGGGTTTACCTCCACTTGCGTTTGTGCTAGCTCTTCCTTTTCCTTGTGATTTTCCTCCTATTGTTTATGGAGTTCTTCTTCCCTTTTATTTTTATCAAGACCATATTGCATTCCCTTATATGCAGCTTCAAGATGCTTTTTGAAAAGTTCCTCTTGTTCTTTTTTTTTCTCCTCTTCATGGAGGAAGAATATTTATATCTCATTTTCTTGATCCCCTAACTAGAGCATATCCTCTTCTTCTTTTCTTCTTAGTTCTTCCTCCCTTCTGATTATATCCTCCTCATTTTTATTTTATCTCCTCATGTTCCTATAGGAGGGTGTCCTAATTCTTTGGTGTGAGCACTACATTTAGATTTTCAACTTCCATGAGAGAAGCTTCTCTATAATTCCTGGTCTTCTCTAGGATCAGCTACTAAGTCCATAAGATATGTTGACTGGAAGGAGGAGGACTTAATGTTTCCTAAAAGGGGACCTAGTTTGGCAAGTCTAGAATATTAATTATTGTGGGGATAGTGGTTATTCTTTCCCTAGACACTCTTATGTCTATAAATGCTATGAGACTATCATTATTACATGGAATTCCCTCACTATCATCTATCACTACAATTGCTACCTATGTGGACTAGGAAGAGGGCCCTTCTCATTGTGGGACCATAATCTCCAGTTCCTATTATCATGTGATTTCTTGCTCAGTGGTCCTATTCCTATGGAGATTCCTTTGACATAATATTTTGAAAATTATTGTCTAAGCTATCTAACTCTATTCATGTGACTTCATATAGTATTAATGGGCTAGGGGATTAAGTTTAAATTCATTTAACATATTGAAAGAGTTGTTTCAAAATTGCATTATGTTTAAGTAGATTAAGTATAGCTTTAGCATATTAGTGGATAGTTTCTTTGTTGTATTCCTTTCAATAGTTAGATGGAAATTCAAATAGAATTTTGATGCATATACTATAACAGCCCATATCAAGTATATGAATCCAATTAAAAAAGACTAAATGTGAACCATTACCAAGTTAGGTTACTCCAATATAGTATTTACTTGGAGCTTTTAGGAATTTAGTCTATTTAATCAAGGATGGTTAATGGACCTCTACAATAACATCATACATATCATCAAAATATTTGGGCTCAACATCATTTGCATCAATAACATTGTTAACATCATCAAGAGTATTCTCATCATCTAAATTAATCACAAATAGGATCCTTAATACAAAAAGAAAAATGAACATGTTTAGATAATTTAATTTTCTTAAGATTTGCTTCCTCATTTGGGCTATGTACAGGTTGGTCAAATAGAGTTAAAGAACATGTGGTTTCTTAGGGGAGGAAATGGTTTGTGAAGCAACCTCACTGACCTTGGAACAACATCTATGATGTTGGTCATGAGAAAAATGCTTTCATTTGGTTTTTCTTGAGATTTGGAAAGATTTAGGATCAATCAACATGGGCTCATCATCTTCCTTAGTAGTAGGAATAGAAGAAACCTTACTAGGTTTAGAGATAGAGGATATTGGACATTTTATAATATGGGAGGTGGAATGGAAGCAAAAATAGGAGGAATAGAAGGTGTGGGAAGGAGTCTAGGTCTAGGACAAGGAGATGGAACATCATTAGGGTTTCTTGATTGGGAAATCATTTTATGTTTGAACTTTTAGAAAGATAGGAAGAAAATGTCTTCAAAACATTGCAATGGTTGAGGTATTTTAGGCCAAAAGAAGTCAAGGTCAAAGTTTCCACAACTCACTAAAGGCTTGTAGAGACTGATTTATTGTGATAATTTCTCCGTTATGGGCCAGAAACTTCAAGCATTTATGTATAGGAGAAGTGATAGATTTCATGGAAGTAAACCAAGTAAATCCAAGTCTTACTTGGTATTGATCATAGGTATGGATAACAACAAAGGTCACATTTAGGTAGTTTTACCAACTTTGATAAGAAAGGTGATAGAACCATGGGTAGGACAAGTAAAACCATTAAAAGTATTAATTGTAACATCAAATTCTTCATAAGTTTCTTGATCAAACTACCTTGTGAATAGATGTTTCCTAGTTATAACATTCACCATGAAAGTATGATGAATAAACACTTCTCAAGTGAACTTATCATTAATTTTTAAGGAAATGTAAAGAGAACCATTAGGTGCCTTGATAGTTTGTTGAGGATCAAAAGTAATACAAGATTTAGGATTAGGCATGGGTTTTGGTTTGTATTTGTATTGGTTGTTGGTTTCACTAGACATGGCATTAACATCCATAATAGTAGGGTTAGTAGTCTCAAAAACTTTGGTGAAAGAAGGTGGTAATAATTTAGTTGGCTTGACAATGTTTGTAGAATGAGAGGGAAAATGATTGATATAGATTTGAAATTTTTTGTTAGGGGGTGAAATGGATTTGTTCATTTTATCATTGACACCCTCAATGATTATGGTATTAGAATCTATGAGGTCTTTGATAAGATTTTTTAAATGAAGATACTTCTTAGTATCATGACCATGCTAATGATGGCATTGGAAAAAAGCTTTGGGATCATAGGAGGCTAGAAATGGTTGGGAAGGATCAATAGGCTTGATGGGAGGAATTTAAAAAAAATTAGTATTGATCAATGTCAACATAACATTTTGAAAGAATTCAAAAAGAAATGTAAAATTATGAGATGGCTTGAAAATGGATGACAAAGGAGCCACACCTAGTGTTGCAACTGTCACTTCTGCATCAACATTGTTTGATGAATTATTAATCTCAATCAATCCTTTGTTGTGTTTTTAAAACTTTTCATAAGATTTTTTAGGGGCATCATTCTTATCAACCAGATCCATTGAAGTGGATGAATCAAACTAGCTCACTTGAAGCTGATAATTATGAAGCACTGCACATAATTAGGTAAATGAAGTAAACTCATTAAAGAAAAGCTTATCTTTATTGTCTTTTAGAAAATTAGAAAAAAATTTTATTATTATCTATATCAAGTACATGCTAAGAAATTTAAGCATGTAAATGTTTGAATCTACCAATAAAATCAGCCACTTTTTCCTTAACACTTACAATGAACCAAATTAGCTAAAGAAATTTGAGGACCAATATTATTTTTAATTTTTTTATTGAAAGCATTAGCTAATATTTGAAATTAATCTAATAAATAAGGGGGTAAACAAAAAAAATTGAAAGGTTTATCTCTAAATTTCCTAGTAAATAACTTAGTCATAAGTTAATTATCATTTGAGAAGTCACTATGCAAGATTTGAAATGTCTTAACATGAGACATGGGATCACCTTTTCCACTGTATGTCTCCAAGTGAGGTATTTACATGTATTGATGGATTATGGTATAAATAATGTGATTGGATAATAGTCTACCAATATCACAAGTGGGAATGGTGTACTTAGATTGGGTGATGGAAGTAAGTTTTTGTTTGAGAGAGAAATTTTATATGAAATGGATAGATTGGCATTGGACATGTTTGAGAGAGAAATTTTATGTGAAATGGATGGACCATTGGAATATGATGATGAGACATTATGATAAGTGGGTTTAATTGATGGTTGGGAAATACATGCAACACTCACAGAAGGAAAAATATGATAGGATTAGAAATTTCTCCAAGACTAACCTATGTAAGGTAAATGTTTTGAATAGATGTAGCCATGATGTGTGGAGTATAGGTAGAAAAATTAGGTAAAGAGGTTCGAATAGGGATGGGATTATCAACATTGATATTAGGATTAGAAAGACTAAAATCCTTGGCACAAATTTTCATTGACATAATATTATAATTGATAATATGGGATATGTCATGCAACTAATCAACACCATTTTCATTATTTTGAACCATCCTCCTCAACCCTTTAATTAATGTGATTGATTCACTATTAGAATGTTCTTAACCCATCCAATGTTCAATATTTTTAAATCATTGACAAGATTTTCCCCTTGGCTAGGAGACACTCTTGTTAAGGAGTTATCCTCATCATGAGAAGTATGAAAAGAGTGATTATCAACAATGTTAGATATTTAATTAGTAGGTATAGAGGTATCACCTACATTTCTATGGAAAGTTTTTGTGAACTGAGGCTCTATAACCTTAAGGGAATCCATAATTATATGATTTAATCTCACAAGGACATTATAGGTAGGGCTCAAGGTCATAAAAGTCACACACAAAGAAAATGTCTAAATAATGCAAAAAAATACTAAGAGATTGATCATGTAAACATTGCATAAAATAATTTGAATCTATAAATGCATAATAAATAAGACAAATATATGATAGATAAGTAGGAGATATTTTCCACGGCAAGTCAAATTGTGATATTGCTATCAGGATTCAACTATGTAGTTTTTTTAGTCAAACTCATTGACCCATGTTTCATGAGTAATGGTTCACATGAACCCATATCTCATGAGAATGAATGGAACACTTAGCACTCATTGGATCTAGGTGATGCTCATAGAGGTGAATCACCAGGACTTCCCGAGAGGTCGCCCATCCCAGTACTACTCCAGCTTGAGCACGCTTAACTACAGAGTTTCCTCCATGGTTATACCCACTCTACTTGCAACCCCATTTGAAAAACCTTCACCAAGTGTTGTGCCATATGAACCACTCATTAGATAGCCCCTTAAGCTCATCAATTGATAAGGAGGAGATATTTTCCACAGCAAGTCAAATTGTGATATTGCTATCAGGATTCAACTATCTAGTTTTTTGAGTCAAACTCATTGACCCATGTTTCATGAGTAGTGGTTCACACGAACCCATCTCTCATGAGAATGAATGGAACACTTAGCACTCATTGGATCTAGGTGATGCTCATAGGGGTGAAGCACTAGGACTTCCCAGGAGTTCACCCATCCCAGTACTATCCCAGGTCTCCTACTTATCAATTGATGAGCTTAAGGGGTTGTCTAATGAGTGGTTCATAAGGCACAACACTTGGTGAATGTTTTGCAAATGGGGTTGCAAGCGGAGTGGGTTTAACCATGGAGGAAACTTCATAGTTAAGCGCACTCAAGCTAGAGTAGTACTAGGATGGGTGACCTCCCAGGAAGTCTCGATGCTTCACCTCTATGAGCATCACCTAGATCCAATGGGTGCTAAGTGTTCCATTCATTCTCATGAGAGATGGGTTCGTGTGAACCACTACTCATGAAACACGGGTCAATGAGTTTGACACAAAAAACTACACAGTTGAATCCTGATAGCAATATCACAAATATATGATAGCTAAATGCATATAAATCACATCTAGACATACAAATCATAATTAAGGTGTAAGGAGTAAGGTTCACCAAAATTTATTGAAAGGAAAATGATGATGGAAAACAAAATTATAATAATATTCACAAGCATATGCATGAAAACAAGGAAACTATCCCATACTTGTTCATCACTATCACTTTCACTTATTACATTGGGAGGAAGATGACCCACTAGGCCTCAAGAAGAAGAAGATCTAGGTATATGGAAGGTATAAGGCTAAATAGAGAGAAAATATGGGTTTTTACAAGTACAAGAAGATTGTGGGCTCATAAACCAATTTTGTGACCAAATCTAGGTACCAGAGTCTGTAACTATTCTATAAAAAAAAATTTAGACCCATGTGGGAGGACAAGAGTGAGTCAAAGTCACCATAGCTTAGGATACAAGTGAGTCAAAGTTTCCTTTATCTTAGCACTTTCTAACAAAATCAATTGTAGACTGCATCCCTTCTCATAATATTTTCATAGTTATTCCTTCGCACACACCACATGTTCCTGCACACTAAAAAAGAGGAAAAAGTGTTGTGCAAAAAGGGGTTTTCCTAAGTCAAAACTTGGCTTAGTAATCAACCTTGAAATAGAAATGAAATATGCTTGAAAGGAAGCATGTTGATAAATAGCAGTCTTGATCTAAAAATGAAATGCTTATACCTTCATAAACCTTCTTGATGTTGAAATTCTCATGAAGATGTTTGATGTTGTCTTTGGTGTTATATTTTAGGGTAGGAATATCATGAATTCCTTCACAAATTCTTAGATCTATAGATTAGTCATTGTCCTCAATTCCTTGAATGCTTGATCTCTTTAATTGAACTTGATGATTTCTTGATTGCTTGCTTTGTCTTAAATTCTCTTGATGCTTGAGAGATATTTATGCTCATTGCATCTTGAATGCTTACCAAAATAAGGGAAGTAACCTTTTTTATATACCTCTCCTACCCACTTAAAGTTACAAAAATCAAACAAGGAAACACGAATTTAGGAATCTTAATAAAATCAAATAGCCAATACTTGATTCAAATTTGAGGACAAAGGCAACTTTTAGGAAAGGGTTGACTCAAAGTTTCCCTTGTCCTCCTTTGTTTCCCTTGTCCACCAAAAATGGACAAAAATTTAGATCAAAGATCCTATTTGGGGATGTGATGTCGGAAATATATGCAAAATTGAATCTGGATCAAGCATAACAAGAACAAAAGCCTTGGAAAACTAAAATGGACTCTAATTAAGAAACAAATTGTATACATATACAATTAATGACACTACACCCCTATACAAAACAACCATTTTTAACTCATTCATATGTAGAGGTATATATTTGATAGCTAAGAGTTACAAATTTTCACAAAACAAACTAATGTAAACAATCCCAAAATTGGAACACGTGAAAAGCCCTAGACTAATTTCCACAACTCTAGTGTTTGAAACTTTTCATCCAAATTTTAGGGAGGCAGATCTATAGAGCCTTCTAATCTAGAATGTAAAGACCATAGTTGATGAAGACACCTTTGGGACTAGGGCCCCTAGCTCCATAGTCCATAGTCCATAGTCCACTACTTTCAACTCCAGATTGTTTTCACAAGTTCCTCTTTGCATCTTATTTTCAAAAACATACCTTTGGGTTGGTTTTATGTTCTATATCTTTTTGTTTATGCTAAATCTTATAATTTTATGTAGATATTTCACATTTCATATCAAATCATGTATAAACACAATTCCGTCAGAAAGGGAACAATTAGTCAAAGTTTTTAGCTCTCCTTTTGGTTACAATTTGAACCTTAGTGATTGTTATGCAATGAAGGATTGATGAATGTGGAAATAGTGAATAAGATATTAGTTTGCATTCTTAGGCTAAACCTCCTATTTCCAGTATTACATTTTTGTGAACCTAGCGTATCTTATACTTGCATAACTTCTTTTTTTCAATTTACGATCTAAATTTTGAATTAAATTTTCAGATTTAGGTGCATTCATTTCTCAAAACTATTTCTTATGTGCTTGCATTTCTTTAAAAAAACATTTTTATCTCATTTTTATTATTTAGAAATAAAAGTTAAGTGTTTGAATATCTCATTGTATGCTTAAGTAGTTGTTTTCATAATGAATCTATTTCATGGTTGTGATAGTTTCTTAGCTCTTATTATGACCCCCATTTCTCTCCTAAAGATCCTCCTATCTGTAAGGACATTTTGAGGAAAGAGGATAATAAAACTAGAACCTTTCTCAATGTTCTCCCTTATAAGGATAAATTATTTTGAGTCATTCATGTCCCTCTCCCAAAATTGGTCATACTGATGAGGATATTTTAGCACAAGAGGATGACACCTTTAAGACTTCCCTTAATGACATTTTACCTACTATTTACCTTAATTACATTTATTCTAGAAATGAAGTATTGATTAATCATGTGTGCCCAATGTTATCTTTTCTAAAGATGAAACTTTAGTGAATAAAGAGCCTAATAAAAGTAAAGTCAATGCAATTCATGTTTATGGTCATTTAAAACCTTAAATTATTGACCAAATTTATCAAAATAATGTTTAACCTCAAAAAAAAATTTGATCATTAAAAAGGTGTTACAAATCCAACTAGCCCTCCTAAGTACTACTTAAAATCTGTAAGGCATCTCACTCAAAGTAATAGCCTTAGTTAGCCACTTGTTATAATGCAGTTTTTGACACATATAACAGTAAAAATAATAAAAAGTACTAAAATTTTATTCTCACTTCTCAACGTTTTATTCCTCCACCCCCTCATCTTTTACAACATGTTGGTAAGGAGTGTTAGAATAATAAGCAGAAAAATGCAAATATTAACACATAGAAGAGAACACAATAACAAAAAATTTAACGTGGTTCACCCAATCCTTGGGCTACGTCCACCAACAGTGAGTCCAATATCTTTATTATTATCCAGTGATTACAATATGAAGCCTGCAACTCAATACCACCATAGGAAGCTACAAAATCCCTCATACAATGAATCTCCAAACCCTAAGCCCTTTTTACAAGCATTTTTTACTCAACCTAATTAGGGCAAAAAATACTCTGACTAATAGAAAATTGATGGCCGACCCTTTATAATATTATTAAGTCATTATTGGCATCGAGGGGTCGACCCCACCCTGGGGCACTGCCCCAAAGGGCCCTTGCAAGGGGCGCTGGCCCTTGACCCCATCAGGGGCTCTGCCCCTTGACCCCACCTGGGGCGTTTCCCCAGGACCCTGCAAGGAGCTCTGCCCCTTGACTCCAAGATTGGGGGGGCTGCCCCCAATCCCCCATAGATAAGTCTGGGGGAAATCGCATCGAAAGAACCTGAGTCTGATTAGGCTTCACATACATAACAAGGAGTATGATCTTGTTGAGTAGCTTTGTGTTAATCCAACTAAGATCTCCCTGGGATTTGATTAAAACTTCACCTAGTGTATATGGTTAGAATTTTTAGTTAGTCCAATGCAAACAAACACAAAACATGCATAAAACCAACTAAAACTAAGCATACCTTTGATTGAGTAGAATGGAGGCACTCTACTCCATTGATTTTCTCATTTGATGTTTTAATCTAGGTATTTTCTCTCCAAAACACAACTAAATATATCCCCAAATGATCTCTAAATGATGGATGGATTAATGGGAGCACTAAAATGCAATCTATGTGATAAACTAATGTAAAACTAGTGGGTTTCTAGTATAAAAAACTATGCTAAATGAGAAAAGTGTGCCATGAGATATGAGCTAAATGAGAATGTGATAACACTATGCTAGAAATGAGAAAAAATCTAAAACTAATTTGGCATGATAACAATGCAATTGATGGATAGATGGAATGCACAAGGAGAGGCTCCTCTTTATAGAATTAGGAGGGAAATAGACGGTTGAGATTAAAGGTTGAAATGGAGGGTTGGGATGAGTTTGGATTGATGAGGTGGAGGCCATGTAGGCAAGGGTATTTGGCCATTTAAGGTGATGTGTTGCACAACCTTGGGTGGATGGGAAATAAATACCAAATGGGAGACAAGTGTAAGAGTTGAGTGGCTCAAGGTGCCTATAGGAGACAAATGTGTTAGAGGGGGTTAGAAATTTCTGGAACGTTGGTGTTTTTGAATTTGGGAATGTGCTCACACATGTGTGAGACAAATTAAAAATTAGAGGAAATTTTAATGAGTGTAGGAATTAGGAAATTATCTTAATTATTCAAGGATTAATTAATTAGTAGGCTTTAGAATGTCATGATAGATATTAGGCTACGAGATTTAGGATAGGATTTAGTTTAATTAATTCAAAATTAATTAAACTATAGGATTAGGACAAAAGGGAAATATTAAAATAAATGGATCACTCGAGTGTTAGAGAAATGATTAGATAATATATTTAATTAAAATTAAAAATCATTACATTAAAGGGGTAAAGAAGAAATAATATAATTAATGTATCCAAATTAATTCTACTATAAGGTGTAAGTAATTAATTAAATAAGAATTCAATTAATTACATGAGGCATGTTAGTATGAATTTAATAAATTGATAAGGACAATTTTGGACATCTTTATTTTGCCCCTCTTTGATATGGTGTCTAAAATGGCATCACGTCAAAGAAGAGAAAAAGATGCCCCCATAGGGAAACACAGGTCAAAGGGGTCGCAACAAAGTGACAATAATGGAAGGATATGCCCCCTCAAGAAATTCTACAATAATTATAAGTGTGATACTTTCTCGAAAAGGGGAGGAAAAGGGAGAAAAGAAGCTAGAAGGGGGAGAAAAACTTAGTTTACATGGCCAACAGAGTGATAGGGAAGAAGTAGTGGGGAAAGCGAGGTCTGAAGAGGAAAAAAAGAGCTAATAAGAGGGCTACAAGTAGGCTTTGTAGATCTTAAAAGGTGTTCTTGTCACACTCACAATGCAAAAGGAGGACTTATGAGCGGAGAAGATGGCAAATCTGAGGATAAATGACCAACTTGGAGAGTGCATGAAGAGGTACTAGTGGTTGCTGGAGTACGGTGATATGATATGTATCTAACCTTAGCATTGTACTTCCCTTGATTATTGTGTAGGCATTTTTATTAGAGTCATAAATAAAAGAAAATGGGTTTTAGGGCTGAAATGTTGATCAAGGGATCAATATGTAATGCCCAAAATATTAGACAAAAACACAACAACAAATTATTATTTTTGAAACACTAAACGGACACAAAAGATAACTAGGTTACGCAATAGTCCACCAATGTGAAGCTAGGGAACGTATGCTCACATGGGCTAGGCACCCAACATCATATAAGGGAACACAAGGCATGCGTTGGCATGCCTTCATCCCCTACACGGTGGAAGACATTAGGCGATAGGGGAAAGGATATAATAAAGGGAATACATCTCCCTAAATATCCCGAGTTTAGTTACTAGGTTAAAAAGGTTTAACCCTAAGATTCTTAAAGGATTAAAATTAAATCAATCTAAGGATGTGTTATAGGATAAATCAATTAAATATAACTCTTAGTTAGTACATTAATTAACTTAGTTTTCACATGATTATCATTTAAATAATTAAGTCTAATTTAATGTCTTAGTCCAAATATCTTTTATAGATAGAAATGAATATAAGTAAATAAAATAAACTATATAGTTTACCAATAATAATATTTTGCGTTGAAAGGAGTATAGATTTAATAAGATATAATAACCCCAAAATTTTAAATCATCATTAATTAAAACTTCCTATTTAAAAAATAGCCCTTTTGAGAATTAATTAATTTTAAACAAAAAAATCCTAAACTCCATTCCTAGAATTAAAAACTTTACAACTTAATCTTCTTTTACATTAAAATCTTACTATAAGAAAATAAAAGCCATGTACATAATGTTATTGACAACATTATCAAAACATCTAGAATGGAAAAATTACAATCTCAATAATTTATTCTCACTATTACTAATACTTTGAGATAGATTATGACTTTAATATATATAATAACAAACTTAAGTAAATCACTAACTATTAAAAGAATTGTTTTTAAAAAAAAACAATAATAAAATGCATAACACTTGGCACACCAAGCCCTAATTCAAAAATTGGGGTTGGGGCCTAATATACAAACAAATGGAAACCCTAATTTTTCATTTGTGCTTTGCAAGTTTGGGGTTTGTTGAAGATTGAGAGAGATTTCTCCAGATGTTCTCATATGAGAACAAGTGTGAATATGCACACACATGGTGTGCATATTCACTCTTATTTTCCTATGAGATATTGAATAAAGATCAGAGGGATTTCTCTTAAAATAGAATCCAGATCTGGGTATTCACTATATTTTTTTTCTCCTTATTTGTTGTTGGCTATGCATCTAGCTTAATCTTTCATTGATCTTGCTCTTTAATCTAAATCTACCTTTTTAGTTTATATATTGTTTTTGCATTAAAACTACGGTTTATATATATATATATATATATATATATATATATATATATATATATATATATTAAAGACCAGGGTTTTGGTCTGTGCCCTAAGGTGGAGCAGTGTCGGCGGCCATGGCCGACCTCGGCACTGCCCGAACAAGCTTCTAGCACAGGGCGTGAGTGGGGAGGGTTTTGGTGCTGCGTAGCAGCCCCCTTAGGTGTTGCATTGCAGCACCTTGCGAGTGCTGTATGGCAGCACCGTGAGTGGTGTTGTCATGCAGCACCGCGCGGGTGCTGTTCATAGCGTCACTGCCTGTGGGTGTGGCTTTGGCCCCTGCATACATGCGTAGGGGTTTCAGCCCAACAAAATATGATTTATTTTTTTTAATACTATTTTATTTTAAAATATTTAATGTATAATATATATAATAGATATATATATATTATATATGTTATCATATATAATATGTATTATATATATATATACATATTTTGTTTCTATTTTTTTTTAGAATAAAAATACTAAATATAAATAGTCTATATAATAGATATATATATTATATGTGTTATCATATATAATATATATAATGTATTATATATATACACTCATATTTAGATTATGCTTTAAAACTGTTATATATATATATATATATATATATATATATATATATATATATATATATATATATATATATATATATATATATATATATATATATATATATATATATATATATATATATATATATATATATATATATATATATATATATATATATATATATATATATATATATATATATATATATATATATATATATATATATATATATATATATATATATATATATATATATATATATATATATATATATATATATATATATATATATATGTTATCATATATAATATATAATATGTATTATATATCAATATACATATTTAGCATATGAACATCATGACCGTTAGTTTATTTCTTTATTCCTTTAATGACATAGAAAATATTATTATCTTATGCATAAATGTATATCAGTCTTGTCATATAAACAAGCATATTTTATCTTATAGAATTTTGCTTTGAGCCTGGTTATTTATTCGGAATTCAATAATCATATTAGCTTTTAAACAGACATGAGTTTTATTAAAAAAAAATTTACAAAATTATCTTAAGCATATGTTGATATATGTATATATGCAAGTTAAGCATAAGAAATAAAATTCTGATAAGAATACTTTTAATTCAGTTGACAAGAACTTTTAAAAAAAAATGTAAATAAGTAACGAATCTTATACATGTGTCAAATAATTCAGTGATCTTCTGCATTCACATAAGTAATATGCTAATATCTATGTTTTCCCTACAAAATTATAATCAATCTGCTACTTTAGTAAACATAAGGAAATTGCAATAATTCTATAAAATTTCTATTTTTGTATACAACAAATGCCCAAAATTTAAGTGTAAAGGAAAGGCTTTATGCACATTTGACACATTGTCTACTTGATAAGTTCTTTCATCATTCTAATAACATGGTTTCTACAAAAAAATTTAAAAACATTTATTAAACCATTACACTTCCATGTTCCACAAATTACAGAAATAATCTGACTCTGCTCTTTTATTTCCATATTCAAAGGACTAAATTTAATCTTGAATACCACTTTACCAATACACAATTTTCTCTCATCAACATAAATGATTTCATACAAATAAATCCAATAGGATTAAATTACAAGCAATATGACAAAAATAAACATCTTTCTTTTAAAATTTCTCATCTTTATCTTTGAAACTTCAACTTTAACTTTAACTTCACTCCATGCAAACAAACCTGCAACACAAAACTTTTACCACAAGACCATGGAGGCTCACCTCCCAGCCTAGGCCATTTCATGGCCACCCCCGAGCTAGGGGAAACAAGAATTGGATGGGTTACAAACAAACAACACATACATAAACATACCAGCCACAAATTGGTACAAGAACATGCACAATTGACTCCCTTCCCAAGATTTCACAAAGGATTAAAAATTGGATCCATAATTGGGTGAAGGTGGAAACTTCTCATATGGAGACACCTTACTCATACACAAACAAGAATCTCATATATTTCTTTCATGCCTCCACAATGCTCCTTCCAACTTACAACTCAACACCAAGAGCTTCAACTCATCCCTTATGGCCCCCAAACAAGAAAACATAAGTAGGCCCTCATGGATTCCCATAAATCCAAACTCTCAACATATAGAATTTCCAACTAGGCCCTTCACCCCAAGACCTCCTCAAATCCTCCCAAGGATGAGGAGTAATCTTCCACACCCATAACATGTAACAAAATAAGATGGTAAAACAAGAATAAAGTCATAAAATCACATTGAAACTACACAATACAAGATTCACTCACAAGAGACAACAATTACAAGATTCACACAAATTTCATCATCTCAATGCAATTACAAAAAAAATATATACTTGTTAGAACCACCAACCTTTCTCCTAAGAAATGGCAATGGAGGTTTGTAGTAGAGCTTTCCCTTGATTCCTAGCTTGCTTCCTTTCTCCAAAAACCACTAGCAAATCTCTCTAGTCCTCCTCTCACTAACTCCACAAACTAGCATAGACAAGATGAAGAAGTCCCCAATTCCTAAGCCTCTGTCTCCTAAAGACACTCAAAATATTCCTCTCTCATTCCCTCTTCCCAAAACAAATTAGGTTTCTAGATTCTAGATAATATGACACTTGCCCTTGCTATGGAAATGGGATGTAATTCAACACAAGGGAAAGTGAGGCAACCTAGAGAACATTACCATTTTCGTCATTACCAAAGGTGGCCCATTTAGAGAGACAAAATAGAGGCCTAGGGAAGAGTAAATGGTAGAAATAGGCCCCCTAACCCATGTACTAGACTTGGGGAAATAAAAACCAACCTTAACTACACCCTGGAACTCCACATAACCCCTCAAAAACCTTAGTTAAAATTGCATCCGAAAATGGAATAATGATAACATAAACCTTGGTTCCCTAAACCACCAACCTAGCCTAGGGATACACAAGACCAATCTAAGGAAAGGGTGGGGTCCATATTCCACTCAAGCATGCCATCTCATCACAGTGGTTTCAAGTGACACCTCACAAAAGTACACATCTCATAACACACTTGGCATTCTTAGTGGACAAATTACATTTACATTTTCACAAAATGAAATTTACTCCTAATAATGCATTTACAAACATTAACAACCACATACACACATGCATCACATATACGAATAAAAAATCACATTACAACGAGGTCGTTCTTTTTTTAGAGCCGACCTTAGTTTCAAACTGATTGCACTTAGATCCATCCTTGTTTCCCCGAATTTACAACCATGGCCATATTCTGCAACACTCGATTTCGATGTCAATACCTCATAAACTCTTTGCATTAATAATCATTTTGAAAGTGAAATAATAACATCTAAACTCCATAAATATAAATAACTACATTTCATGAATCATTACATAATCCACATTATACCCTAATTCTTCAAGCATCGAAATATCAATTCAATTTTCACATAAGCATGTAATCCCTAAGTTAATCATTGAACCATGATACTATCAGCATTTACTATTATGTAAGATAACATAACAAATGCATAATACATAATTCATATATCATAGATAAGCATGAAACCAATACGAGCATATAAAGAGTACGACTAACATCATCATCATATAAATCTATAACAATCATCTCATAAGGTCTAATAATAGAAAATCATAATCCAAAATAGGTCAAATGTCTCTAATCAATGTATCATCCAGATGAATCAAATGTCAAAATAAATGTCGAGCTAAGATGGGTCAGGGTAGGACCTCACACAATATTTTTGTAAACAATGATCCCAAGATGAATGTTTGCAAAAATACAAACAAGGGTTTAGTGCCAATGCAGGCGTCGATTGGGGGACCGACACCTCCATGGTGGCCAGTACATGGGATGGCTAAGGTCATATTGGCACATGCGTTGATCAATACCTACAAGCTTTGACGCATGTGTTGAGTAACACCTATGCCCGAGGACTGATGTCTCCACTTAGGAGAGCCGGTGGGATAAGGGAAAGGGTTGGGGATGAAAGAGTGAGTGTGTGGCTGCGCTCTTGGAAATGGTAAGAAGGGGACAAGATGCCCTTGATAATTCTAGGTAAGTGGTAGGGTGGGGTATGATAGATAAAAATGATTGGCTGACATAAGATTTATGGAAGTAGGTGGTGGTTTCTCCTTTCAATTCGTTGGAGCACTATTCAGTGACCATGGACTTTAGGGCCTAGTTGTCATATGATGTTTGGGATATAGTGTTTGTGAATAGACTTGAGTGGGTACAGGAGTGGCATTAGATACATGCCCACAATGGCATGATGATAACATTATTGGATCAGTGACATAGCCAGACATCATCCTTCCATCTGCCCATTAGAGAATCCATTATCATATTTTTTAGATGTTTGTAGATTCTGTGAATACCTATTCGAGGTGTCATTCCATCATATCGACTAGAGGATGTAGATTACTATATGCATCAAGTCTTTGGGGTGTGAGTATGGATACTACTAATGAGTGGCACTAGGTTGTGATGGTGGCCAATAGTACAGATAGACCTACCACCATTGGTGTTATATCAAGCAAGATTGATAGGAGGTTGCATGATGTCAGATTTATCAAGACAATTTTTCTATAGGATGAGTGAATTTCCTATCCCATATTTTAGAGAGTGGAACATCATGTTGGGGAAGTTGTACAGTGATATTCACATGTATGTACATTGTTGTGCTCTAACCTATGAGGGGCCACAAAAAACAACCACAGGAGTCATACACATGCAAATATCAAGGGTCACTCCATTATTCATCAGTGGGGGTTGTGGGGTTCTGGTGGTATATATTGGATGACTTACTAGTTTTTACATGGATTCCATATAGAGAATGTGAAGATTGGGGGATGAGGATGTGCATTACCTCACATATGTGTAGATATATTGTTGGCTATTGGGGCACACTATTCATGTGGTTGAGAGATATCGACCTAGCCAAGCAATGAGGTAGTTCAGGATGATATAGGAATAGTTAAGAATGAACTTATGGACCCTCACATGATTTAGGAGATAGGAAATTGCAGGGAGTACATAGATATCATTAAAATCTGATCCATATTTTGGGGGATGGAGCTTGTAGTATGGGTACAGAGGCTAGGCATAGAGGATGCTAGCATGACACATAAGTATTATGCATGGTAGGAGCACCACAAGGCAATCAGGCTTATAGATCCTACACAAGTGGGTGATGATTAGCAGGTCAAGGAGGATGACATGAAGGTTAACAAAGATGGAGGGAATGAGGGGGAGATGTCCAAAGGGAAAATTCGTCAGGTGTAGGAGCAGATAGGGCATAGAGACAAAGGGCCCTGAGGGTTAAGAGGTAGACACAAGGAAAGGGATTAGTTATACAGGTGTTGCAACTAGTATAGGAAGAGGGAGAGGGTAAGGCATCCTAGGGAGAGGATCCCTCGTAGGTACAGTCTAAGGGGACAAGGCCACTAGTATAGGGACAAGATTCTACATAGGTACATCTTGAGGGGACAAAGCCAAAGGTGTAGAGATAGGTACTCGAGGGGAGAGGAGGACACAAGAATTGGTTGAGGCCACAACCTAAAGATGCATGGACCATCTCTAGGATGGATTATGGCAGGGTGCAAGAAAGAAAAGACACGATGTCTAGGGCTAGGGATGAGGCCAGAACAAGTGTGATTGCCTTAGAGATTGAGTATGATATAGCGTAGGTAGAGAAGGAAACCTTAAGGCTAAAAGTGGATAGATTACATGAAGAGAATGAAAGGGAGAGGACCTAAGAAGATAGTTTAGAGACAGTCTTACCTTCTTCTCAAACAAAGAGGGATATTGTGAGGACATGGTCATAGGTCTTATAGAGAGCCATACAAACTATTTTATGGGAGGTTGGGAGAGAAAAGTTAAGGCTATTGAGGAGTGGGTAGAGATTAGGGCTGATGTTATGGAGGTATATCTAGATGGGGCTTGAGTAGAGATCTCATAGTTGAGGAACTAGCTATAGGTAGCAAGGGTAACTACAGAGCAGTACAATGTTGATCGAGAGATTTCATGATAGATGGTGATACTGATGTGCTTTCCATAAGGTATGATTGATGTCATTGCAACGCATAGGAAAATAAAGAGGTAGGATCGCAAGGTAGATATTTATAGGGGATTTTATTTTCAGGTGGTTTCGAAGAGTATGAGAGCTCCATCTTTTTTTGAGAAATCCATGACAAATAGGGTAGGGGGTTTGATGGCATATGGTAGATCAATGGCTATGTGGGCACATAGATCACCTGAGGGAGGTGAGGCTAGAGGGGGTAGGGATAGGAATGCAGATTCAGGCAAAGGTAGTGTGTACAAGCATCCTCTACCATGTACCATGACAAAGATTTTTTAGTTATATCAATGAGATGTATGATTTTGGTGGCTCTATATGTATGCATTTATTTGTGATGAACCTATATAATAAATATTATACTATTATGATTCAATGGACATTTTATCTTTTCTATGATGATAGATGATGGTTATGGTTCAATATGTTGTGTTTCTTTCTATATGTAAGCTCGTGCATGTTTATGATGATGAGGATACATGATTATGATATGATTATGCACATATATGATGCATTGACACTTATGATGCACGGTGGATTTATGGATGACATGTGCATGATGAAACCTATATGATATACTAATGTGTGACATCTAGGTGCATATGCAAGGTGATGGTGAAATCTATGATATCTAGGATGGATGATAATGCATGTTCTAATGTACTAATGAATTTTTGATGTAGATATGTATGACATGACTTATGAGTGATGTATATATGGAATGTATATTGATGAGATGTTCAAGCATTGAGTTTCTCTCAATCATCATCAATATCTACAATGAATATTGTCCCTCTACTTCTAATGTAGGCCAGATAAGTTGTTAATTTCTAACATGAGGTTAAACGAACAGACAAAGGATCAACTTCCTAGTTTAATTTCCATTGAAGATTGTCATATTTCCAAATCGATAGACAATAAAAGAATCTATCATTGTGAAGCATGGTCTCCCAAGAATTAGGAGGTATCCTCCCAAAGTATCTTTCAGTTGTAAGACACAAAAAATCATAGGACACTCCCATGAATCCATAGTGGTAACCAAATCCTCTATAAGTCCTTCTGATTTGACCATGGACCTATGAACTAATTGTAACATAGTTGGACTTGGCCTAATATTGAATAGGTGAAGAATATTCATGGTTTCCTTAATCATGACATTGATAGATGCTCCTAAATAAACTAGGGTGTTATTGATGAGAGTGTCATTTATGTGAACATCTAGATCTAGCCTACCAAAATTCATATACTTAGGGACAACTAATGTATCAAGCATAATATTGGTTAATTCACCTATAACACGAATGGTTTGAGGATCTTGTCTCTTCCTACCTATATTTTTAAGACATGATACTCTAGTAGCCTTGGTATAGATGGGAACATTCTTAATAGCCTCGATAAGAGGGATTTTAATAGATATATCTTTGATTTTCCCTATCAGGTAAAATTTTGTCTCTTGATGATGATTCTTAGTGGTTAGTCTTTTTGGAAATAGAGGGTTTTTTTTTGGACTATCTTGGTCATAAAATTGTCTTCAGTTGTATATAGTTAGTGACATATATGTTGGCTCTTCATAAGATATATCAGTGATTTGTAGAGTAGTTTAAATAGAAACAATCCTTCCTAAGAAAATATGGACATCACTAATCTCAACTATATATGTTGCATGTTGAGTGACATTATTAGCATAAGCTTGTAGGATAGGCTTATTATTAGGATTGGGTGTGGGTTGAGAAGGTGATTATGTGGCTCATTGCATGGCAATAGAAAAATTTGAACCTAGTATAATGGCTTGCTACTATAGGATTGTATTAGGCATTAAAGAAGGCTAAGATTCAAATTCTATTGTAGCTACAGGTATGGCATATTAGCTTGTGGCCATTGTTGGTTTCCTCTCCATGGTTGAGACTATGGATTCTGAGCTCCCTACCATTGATTGTAATTGGGTAATTGATAAGGAGATGATTGAGGCCATCCCCCTTGTTCGAATGTCCAAATAGAATTTGGATGACTTTTCCATGGCTAGTTAATGGATCCCCATGTCTAGTTATTCCATCTTCCAAAATTCTAATTGAATTTGGATGATGCAATACCATAAGATAATGGATCATAAGGCATACCTGTAGAAGTTGAGAAATCCAACTTCACAAATCACCAAGAACACCTGCATGCAAATAACTTGTTGTTGAAAGGAAACCAAAGAGGCAAAAAGAAAGGGCTTGGAAAATCTCAGCGGAGTGAGAGTAAAATGTATTCCAAGATAATGAAAAAAGAATTACAAGGTTCAACCTATAAAGGTGAACAAAACCCTAAAACTAGAAAAGCTAGGTTGCACATTTAAATTAATAAAGATATTAATTATAATGTACGTAAGAGATAGCTTAAGTAAAAAAAAAGTAATAAAACTAACTAGTTACTCTAACACCCCCCCTTAAGCGAAGCTTAGGAGGTAAGATAACCTAGCATAGCTATGAAAGCAAGAAATGGGTCCTAGCAATAAGGCCTAATTAGGTACCCAATACAAGGAAATCTCTGTAAACCGGAGACAAAAAAGAAAACCCAATGGGAAAAAATCCTCTCCAAAAAGAGATATAAAAGAAAGAAAAAGACAAAATATGACTTCAAGACACTCTCTCAAAGCCATAAGTACAATGTGTGTTGCCAACCCCCCCATGAGAGAGGGTTAAGGCTCCAAAGCCCCCCCAGAATGAAAGAACCCCTGGATCAATGAAAAAACCACCATGATGCCAATACAAAGGAGTGAAAGGCAATGAGCACTGAAGAGGCAACCTCAAGAGATGAGGTGTCACTGGAAGGCCGAGTTGATGCTCAAAGGAGTAGACACGAGGATCCTGAAAGGGAACCCCCAATGTAGGTGGTATGACAGGTGTGCTGACACTGTCAAGAGAGAGGAGATGAGTGTCCTTTGTAGAATCCTCAAAAATTGCACCTGGTGGCTCGATGAATGGAGCTGGAGGGTCTGGTAGTGCCGAAGAAGAGTCCTGTTGAAGAGAAGAAACCCCAACAAGATGAGGTGAGGCAGCCACAAAAGTGGTCTCAGGAACAACACAGAGGTTCAAGTGACCTGACTGTCCCACATGATGCACTCGCATAAGAGGAGAGTTGTGCTCTGATAATGGAGATGGTGGACCAAAATGTGAGAAGGTGTAGAGATGGGTGGAATGATCCACTGTCCCTTTAGCAACAATGCCACCTGTCGCACTATCCCGAATGAAGACTGAATTTGGTGTGAACTCAATTGTCTTCCCTGACCCACTAAGTGTAATATGATAAATCGAGAGGAGGTTTGTAGACAGAGAGGGAACATACAATACATCATTGAATGTGCCATCCTGAATACCTATAGAACCTTTCCCGCATACTGGCATAACAATGTTATTCCCCATGAGAATGTGAGGAATAGGAGAAGCCTCAATAGAAGAGAAGATCTCCGGAGAAGATGCCATATGGTGAGAAGCACCTGAATCCAGTATCCAAGGGACCTGTGAAGGGGATGCAATGGAAGCCTGTAATGCATGACCCTGTCCAAAATCCTATCCAGATGTCGAAGATGAGGCAGAAGACTAAAAAGCAGACCCCTGTGAGGTGGAAGAGGATGGAGAGGAAATAGTGCTCTTCTGAAGGAGAGCTTGCAAATCTGCAATCTATTTCTCATAGCCATCAAATCTCTTCTGAAAATAATGTGACTCATCATGAGGTCCCTTCTGACAATAGGAACATGTAGGGCTCTCAGTCTTTTGTTTCTCCTTCTTAGAAGAAGATGGTGGGCCAATAGAGTGCTGAGAAGAGGAATCAAATATCTACTTTGGCTTCTACTTCTGTGTATCCTGAGGTGTATTGGCAAGCAATGCTTGTGACTATGAACCTATAAGTGAATCCATCTAATTTAGCTTGGACTACTCACGAGTCAACCTATCACAAAAAGTCTCAAAAGAGGGCATAACATGTCGTGCACCCAGTGCATCCATAGTGGAGTAGAAGGTAGAAGTGAAAATATGATAAGGGCCACGAAGCTTTGAGAGTATCAGAAAGATACACTCATCATCTGACTTCGTCTTTCCAGCAACCTGTAAAATTGATCGAAGAGACTTGAACTTCATCAAGAAGTCATCAATGTTGGTGAATGATTCAGGTACCAAGGAGGTGAACTCTGCATCTATCTGGAGAACCTTGAACTGATTCATTGTGCCAAACAAGGTGGAAAACTTGTTCCACATATCCCTGGGTGTGGTCAAACCATCCAGGTGGAACAACAACCCATCTGAAATGTTCATTGCAATGAGGCACATTACCTCATCCATCCTGTTTCTATGCATAAGAGCCTCATAAGGCCTCTATAGAACTGGCCAAGTCTCATCGAGGCATGACCATAGCCCCTTTTCCATAAGCAATCTGGTCATCTATCTTTTCCAGGTGTGGTAGTTGTGTGGTGTCAGTCGGGCCATAGAGGGGTCCGACATTGAGAGAAGACATAGATGGAAGTAGAAGGGTCTTTTCTGAAGTAAATAATAGAAAGAAAGAACACCCTCCCACAATCTATAAATCTAACCCCCGTACAACAAGTAATCAATTATTGAAAGCACAAAAAAAAATGAGAAGAAAACCTGGGCGCCAAATGCAGAGAGGGAGGAAACAGAAGCCTCTACTTCAACACCAAAAATAAGAACTCAAGTGGCTAAAACATAAAATGAGACTATTATCATCATGTCTGGCTTGGAAAGACCTTTCTGATGATATTTCATTTTCTGAAAATGAACACCGTATGCACAAGTTACAGGCAAAAAACCAACTACAACTTCGAAAAGAAGCTCTCTGGAAAAAACCAGTCATGGGAAAAAATTTGATGGCCATCTGCACGTCACGAGCCCATCGATGATGTCATCATGACCAAGGCTGATGTCATCACTGGAAAAAAAACCAGTTGCCGAAAAACTTCAAAAACTGCCAAAAAAAATGAAAACCTGCCGAAAAGTTTGACCGGCAAGTGACATCACAGGTGATGTCACCTATGTTTTCCGGGAGGTGGCGGCCAGGCGGCAGTGGTGGTGGTCGGTGGCACTGTGGCAGCGGTGGCCGGAGTGGTGGCGCGGCGGTGGGAGGGAGGTGCGCAGGTGACACAGTTTAATTGAATGGGCCTCATTAAAATAAACACTATTTTTTTATTTTTTTAAAGAAAAATTGATATTTTTTTCATTTTCTATGCCCGTATGGCCCTAATAGGGCAAAATTTTTCCCAGAGGTCATAGTGGCCAAAAATCACAAATTTTATCAGATTTTTGACTCTCCTGAGCCTTTTGAGTGCAATGGTGGCGTCCATTTTTTGCTCAAAATGCTCCAAAAAAAATATTTTTTTGCAAGCAAAAAAGAAACAAAAAATAACGTCCTGCAGAGAATACCAGATCTGAAAAAACTTGAAACCCTTAACCTCAAAAATTGCTTCAAAAACACCAGAATAGGCAGTAGCAAGGAAGCTCTGATACCATGTAGAAGTTGAGAAATCCAACTTCACAAATTGTCAAGAACACCTGCATGCAAATAACCTATTGCTGAAAGGAAACCAAAGAGACAAAAAGAAAGGGCTTGGAAAATCTCAGCGGAGTGAGAGTAAAATGTATTCCAAGATAATGAAAAAAGAATTACAAGGTTCAACCTATAAAGGTGAACAAAACCCTAAAACTAGAAAAGCTAGGTTGCGCATTATAATTAATAAAGATATTAATTATAATGTACTTAAGAGATAGCTTAAGTAAAAAAGAGTAATAAAACTAACTAATTACTCTAACAATACCTTATCACTTATACCATGATTTTCTTTGAGTTATGCAGAAAAATTATCCCTCGTCATCTTCTACTATTTGGGACTCTAGTTATGAGGATTTCTTTTCTAACCTAGAGGCCACTTTCTTGCACTTGTGGATAGATTTCTTATGTCGATAATGGGGACAATATTCAATGAGCACAACATCAACCTCCTCTTTCTTCTTTTTAATATGTAGTGTATCAACTTGTGTGGCTATATTGCTAATTATATCTTCCTCCATATTTGATAGTAGATTGCTAAGTTCCACACAAGAGATGCCATTTGAAGATTTAGAAGTAGGCAATAGTCGATTTCTTCTACTATTATTTAGCATTGATCTTAAATAGTAGATACCTTAAAAAGTTTCTTGAGAAATATCTCCACCCCCCATTGGGTTTAATGCATCAATACAGTCATCATTGACTGTTAGAGTAATAAAGTGTTTACTGATTAATTAAATCATGTTTGATTTAATTATTAAGTCACTTATTATCTCTTTCTACTTAAGCTAAACTTTAGACATATAATAATTAATTGCTTTATTAATTATTATTGTGCAACCTAGGTTTTACCTTTTTCGGTTTTCAAATCTATTTTTAAAAGGATTGATCTCCTCTTGTTTTCATAACTTTATAACAGATTGTGTAACAGATTATTCATTATTGAATTGCAACTTTTGTTTTTGCACATCAAGAATGATTTCTCCTCTCTCATGGATCAATGTGTTCAGGCCTTCATAGCTTCTTGCTTCTTGTCTCTCTTTTGTGATAGGTGTTTGCATGCATGTGTTCTTGGGAGCTGTGGGTTGTTTACTCATCAACTCCAATATTGACTCCCTTCAAGAAAAAAAGCTTAAGATATTTAAGAGAAAGTCAATTTTGTGGATATTTCTTCAGAGCAAACTGAAATCTCTCAATATAGTCTTCTAGAGGTTCGTCTTCCTTATGAGTCATCCTAAAAATGTCTTCTTCCCTTGATTCCCCACCTTTTCATTAGTCTTGATACTTTTGTAAGAAATCCTTCAGTTCTACCCAACTATTAGTGGTATTTATGCCAAGACCCATAAACCATCTCAAAGTAGCATCCTTCAAGGTGGTTGGAAAGAGCTTAAGTCTATGTCAATAGTACAATCATAGCTCTGGTAGAGAACATCAATTTTAAATAGGAAAGTATCAGGATCTTCTATCAGTAAGAAATATAAATTAGTGAAAGTAGATGGGGGTATATTCTTGAGGGTAGCATCACTCTCTTGGTCTAATATGGGGAATCCAAAGGTGACAGTATCTCTTGGATTGTTAACATCTTCATCAATCATCTTGATTGTTCCTTATGTATGCACAGAGTTGTTTGAAGTATCCTCTTGACCAGGGTCCCTAAAAGGGTCTCCTCCTATCATCGTGTATCCTACCCCTCATTCTCTTATTAGACTAAATGAATTTGTTGGTTCAATAGGTTTAGCCAGTATATCTTTTATTTGAGAAACTGGAAGAAATCTTCCTAACGCATCTCTATGTCGTTGCATGTCATATGTGTCTTAAGCTTATAACTATCTTCCTACACTTGTTAGTAGATTTTTTAAAAATAGAAATTAAACTAACTAAATTCTAATGCTTGAAAAAAAAATAGTTATACTATGAAAACAAATAATAGGAAATCAAATCTATGTTATAAATCTTAAGCCTTAGCAACATCCTTGGAAACAATGCCAAAAATGACTAGTCTCCATCATGGATAATTAGTTGGTGCAAACAACTCAATGCATGCTTCTAATGAGGCAAATAATCCACAATTAATTAAAATTTCATCCTAAGGGAGGCTCATTTAATTATCGACCAGGGACATATATACTTGGATGGAACTAACACTATATGTGCACCAAAATATTTCTAGCTTCTACATAATGCATAAAATAGTAACGATTCTTAATGGAAATAACAACAATTTAGGAAAATCTAATACCATTTCTGGTCAAATAGTATTGGTTGTAGGTGTGACCACATAGGTATGGTTGCGAGTGAATAGATCAATGAACTAAAAAAAATCTAACTTAATGAAATACTCGTTTTAATAAAACTTAACTGAATCTATCATTAATAGGTATAATTGATTATTGTAGAGTGAATGAAACTAATATCTAGATTAATTAATAATCAACTAAACACATTACCACTATGCAGAAATATAATAAATGAAACTACTCATTAATATACTCTAGCCAGAGAATTACTTCACCTCAACTAGCCCTTACTTGAGAATTTGTAACCTCGAATCAATTCATAACTTTAACTCAACCAAAGATAATCATCCACTTTTATTGAAAATAAATGGAAATTACAATAGTAGTCTATATTGACAATTGTAATGTAGGAAAAATATGATAGCATTCAAACCACTACTCTTAAGAATAACCAATATTTTTATAGGAAAATCTTAGAAGCGATGATCATCAATGTTAGTAAAAACTTATTACAGACATGCCACTCTTTAGAAAGATGTGACTTATTCAAATGATAGAACAACTATTTAATAAACTACAAACATGGAGCTTGAGTGGAACTCAAAATTTCCATCATGGATCATGTAGTTTTATAAGAACAAGATTGTCATGGTGGTTTTTGGTTGTTGTGTCATTATGCTTGATCTCATAAAAGAATTAATAATTCACTATTTATAAGAATGTTCATTGAGATCTTCCTCTATTGATTTAATGGAACAACCTAATCAATATCTTCATTATGTGTGTGTGTATGTTGTATGCCAAATTTCGTAAGGTTCATATATGCGAAAGATTGAGCCCATATGTAGACACATACATATAGTCATGAAATAATAAGCAATTATGTGCATGCATATATGATGGTTTGAACAACTATATATATGCATGGGATGTAAAATTGGCACTAAGTATTTGATAACGTACACATTTAAACATGCATGCATACATACATACATACATATAGAATATTGGTATTCATGAGCTATATATTATTTGAGGATTAAAATTTTAAAGAATTTGTATTTAATAATAATATAACCTTCATGAGGGCAATGTTATTCCTCCAAGGGTGGTGGAGGTAACTCCTTGCCACCTAAATGATAAGGAGTTACACTTCTTGGCATAAGAGAATTGATCCTTCAAGGAGTGTAATCTTTAAGTCTTTCAATATTCTTGGAAAAGAAGCTCTTCTTCTAGCATCACAAAGGGAAAATCAGGTTGTTTTCCCATGATTTAAGGGGATCATTTTGTAATTGATACACCACGCTTCTAAGATATCATTATGTTGTATCAAGATAATGTAGTCTTTATTTATCTAGAGGAATCACCATTGTTTCAGGTCATGAAAGAGCTCAGCTCGGCGGATTGAGCCTCATCAAAGTTCAACAAGAGATCATCATTTTTCATCAAGAAATTTCCTCTTTCTTTGTACTTTTTATCATTTTTTTAAATCTATGAAATGACCTTATCGTTCATCTAAATGAGCTTAATCCCCAATGCTTTATTTTATCAATTGATTATTTGGGTTTATCGTAATATCTATGCATGTGAATAACCTATACCATTTAGTTAAATGAGTATAATCTTAGTGCATTATTTTATCATTTGAATATTCAGGATTAATCATATTATCTCTACATATGAAAAATCATTAACATTTATTTGAACAAACCTATTTTTTAATGATATAATTTATCTTCTAGATCATTGGGTTGATCTTGTTATTCATGCACATGAATCATTGCAATATCGTGAAGTTCTTTCTTCAAGGCTATAAATTTTATTTCCAAAAGGATTAGTTGTTTTTTATTAATGAAAAATTAGGTTTTAAAGGGGCCCTGAAACCCTATACAAAGATAAAACTTAAGATAAAGCATTAAAAGTTCCCTAAACACAACAGACCAGAAAGAACCAAAGACCAACCCCCCCAAGTAATACAAAAAAGAACGCGTCCAAAGATAAGACTTTGAAAATCAATAGCCCAAAGAGAAAACCAACATTAAGATTTTCCTTTAGTCCCCTTCTTATGGGACCGAAAATTCATATCAAAAGAAGGGGAGGATCTTATGGAGGATTTACTTTTAATTGTAATCTATCCTTCTTCCACTTTAGCAGCCTCTTCCTGCCAACACGAGGAATCCAAAACCGAATTCCCAAACCCATTAAGGGTCCAACACACTACACAGGCTCAACCAGCAGAGTCCCAAAGCCCAGATCAATCCCTAAACTAGCAACAGCCAAAGAAGAAGCAACAACAAGGCTAATAGAGCTAGCAACGGCAAACTCACAAGTGGAAACCCTGACACAATCTAGGAAGAAGGAATAGTTGTTGTTATCATACCTAAACCTACAATAAAGACTTCATATCCTCTATTCTCCTAATATCGTATGGAAACACTAACCATCACAACATGCATATTGTAAATATTATTTTTTGGTTATTCAAATCTTGTATAGAATGTTATCAAGAGAATGAATTCTTCTTCTAAATGGAAAAAACAATGTACCATACCTGATAGATTGATTCATATGAATCTATTGTTTAAAGAAAATATTAAGAAATAATTTAAGAATCAGATTAGCTAAATATAGGAAATACTTAGAGAAACTTTGCATGTCTATACAAATGATTTCATTAATAATCGAAATTATAAACTCAAATCTTCATAAACAAAAATTAAGAAGGATATGCACATATATGAATTCTAAAACGATTATGAGATAACCTGAATTAAGCATAAGAGTCTTAAATCATTTGAAGCTAATATATATATACAATAAGCAATGAAGTATTGTAATAGAAATTGTTACAATGTTACGAGAAACCTTGGGAAGGATAAACATCCTAGTGGTTTAGGAATGTATACATATTTTCATTAAGGCAGTGAGACATGATGTATGTCGATTAGGAGAATGAAAACCCTATCATGTGTATCTATAATGGACCTACCCTTATGATTTGTTTTTCATATATCCTTAGGAATCCATATATAATTGTGAATCTTATGTCCTAATACAAATCTGTAATTCTTTATGAATCTATAATTCTGTTATGAATTGGTATATTATTGTGGATTTTTTCATTTGGATAGGAATCCATATATCTTCATGAATCTTAATATCTATTTGGAATTTATGTAACCTTATAAACCTTCTTTCATAGTGAATCTGAATGATGACTAGGATTGAGCATATTAACTAGGACTTTATATATCATATATGAATTACAATTTACTATGAATTTGCATAGCAATTAAAATCATTCTTAAAAATACATGGTGGTCATAACACCTAGCCTCCAAACATGAGGTACAACTAGATATATTCAAGTAGATACTCTTATGTGGATTAATACTTATTCATTACTTGATCTATAATGATAAACTAGACAAGATAATAATATTGTTATCGTGTGAATAAAGAATGAACATTTCATTGGGAAAATCTAGATCATTACATAAGAAAGGTGACATGTCATCAATAAGAACATTATCTCATCTTCTTCAATTAATGGCACAACATAATCAAATAAGTTATAAAGTGTAACAACAATTGGAATGGGTGTCTTTTCTTATTCTTGGAAGGACACAAATTGAAGGAGATAAAAGCAATCATATTAATAATTAATTATAATAGTTTTGAACTGTTGGGAAGGGACTTCCCTTGGTTTTGAACTATTATGAACCATAGATGTTGTGCATATGTCAATGAGTAAATATTTCTTGAGGACACTTGACCATTATTTCCAAGATGAACAGTAAGTCCTTTTAAGGTTGGGGAAGACCAAATGAGACTTAAGGGCTCAATATATGAGTATGGTGGTTATATTGACAACACAAAGTACAATGCTTGCATTAATAAAACCTTTGCCAACATAGTATTACGTAATGGTGTAGTGACCATTTGATCACTTGATCTAGTAGGGCCTTTTCTAGCTAGGATGGTCATTCTCATAGGCAAGTAAGGCATATGATTGGCTAAGATAGTTGTGTGTTCTAAACACTAGGTCTCTGATGTCAATAAAGATTCGATCTCAGTTGTGCACCTCCTATGTAGGGTCAAGCCACTTCTAGAAGGAAGTTGTGCAAAAGAACATAAGGTCAAGACCGAAAGGTCAATGGTTGGGAGTCAAAACCTATGATGATGCTTTCCCTCTCTTGGATAATAATCAAGATCAATGGCAAAAAAGGGGCATGAATAGACACTTCCACTTTTCCAGATTATTTGATTTCATGTATTATTGACTAATTCATTTATTAATTTACCTTCCTTTCTATTAGACAACAATTGTTTATATTTGATTCATGTGCATATAAAGGTAGTTATATGTATATGTCTTATTAAAGCTAGTAAAATGAGCTTGAAAGTTATCATGTTCATGTGAAAAGGAAACATGTTTATTTCTATTAATGTTGGTTAAAAGGTAAATTTTAATTCCTATGAATTATTTTCCATTTATTATTATTTATTTGGTATTTAGGTTTTGCATGGTACAAAATTACAAATATCTCGATCTTGGTTTATTATGTGTCTTCTTTGAACCTCAACTTACATTGTTGCGACATTTTTTCTTCATACTCTTTGTGGTGTTGCATAGGTTCAGTACCACTCTCTCTTTTCTTCATTGTATTCTTATTCATAGGAACCTTTGTTGAATTATTTTTAACCTCTCGAGTCAACTTCACAATCTTCTTTAATAAATTATAGAAACTTATGGGATTGTTGTCCATCACTTCCCTCTCCTTTAATGAAGTCAAATCACACCTATGTCCATTCTTCACAATGTTGTATAAATTCCCCCTACGATAATTTTTTTTTAAAAGCCTCCTTATCAAACTATCAAGGTCTTCCCAACAACATATGGCATGTGCTCACTCACAAAAAATCATAGAAAATCTCATTCTTACATAAACCAATTTTGAAATTGAAGAAAAATTGTTTGTTCAGTGTTCACCACTAACTCAAGTTCCTTTTGTAACTAAAAACCTTTTTAAGAACATAGATGTGTGTACCTTTTGTGGTCTTAACTTCCTCATCTCTTCAAAAACTAAATTATATGTCCTACCATTATCAATAATAATTTTCCATCACTTGTAACTCCAAATTATCATTTAGTTCATAAAAGGTGCCATCTTTGAGATACTTCTCTCTCCTCATCTTCTAGGTGTAGAAAAATCTCCTAAACATGAGAGGTTCTTCATCCTTAAGTTCTTTTGATAATTTTTGTGATTCCAGACTTTCTTTATCTACTTAGGCTACATTATTTCCAGGTGTCATCTTACTACTTTCATGTTGTGGTTATGGGTGTTCAAATGCCCAATGGCCACCTTCTCCACACTAAAAATATTTTCCAAATAATATTTTGTTATTTCCACCTCATCCTCTCATTGAGTTCTCCTATCTTCTTATTTCACATCTCAGTTCATTCTCCAATCGTACTTCCTCTTTCTCTAGATACCTTCCCTTTATGGCTACACCTTGGCCCTCATCTTGTAGAAACTCTTCATCTATCTTAAGAACTATTTTATTGTTGTTTGGGTATCTTTTCTTCATCCTTTAAGGCATTACTAGTAGGCTTCTTCAAATGTAGTAACTCTTAGCCTACTAATTTCATATTGGATATTAAACCTTAATCTATTCACATACATTGTTGGCTTCTCCTTGTCCATTTCACCATATCCAAATCTAATATTTAGCTTATAAAACTCTTCTATGTAGTCATTCACAATCAAATCTTCTATTTCAAGTTCAAAAGTCTCTTGAACAACTAACTTCATATTCTCCAAGAATATTTTTCTTTCAACCTACCCACCATATGATTCCATTAGGTTATCCTAAGTCCACCATTTGCAACATGTTCTCTATGTAAATCTATATACCAAAGAGTAACATGTCCTTTGAGCTTGCTTTGTTTCAACTTTACCATTTGTGGGTCATGGATTTCCTCCAAGTTAACATATTTGTACTAGTTTATCAACTCTTTTGGTTCAGTACATCATCAAAACTTTGGACCTCCATTTATTATTCTTTCCAACCTTTTTAATGGCTCTCAAGAATCATTCTTGTCCTTCATATATTGTTTGTTCATTTTATCCTTTATCACTAGCTTCACTTTCTTATGAATTCACATGGTCCTCTTCATTGTTTGAGTTTATTCTCAAGTCTGCAACGTATATCCTCAACTCATTTTGAATTTTAGCTCAAAACTGGTCAAGCATATCATCCACCCAGGGGGAATCTTGTCATTATTATTTATTCCAAAAAATATATGCCTCTCTTTGGGTTTCCTCTAAAATTTCCTTCTAGTGATTTCAAGGTCCCTCTTTATTCTCTAAAATTGTGAGACTCCTCACAACCTACAAGAAAATCATAGGGCCCCAAGGTTACCTATTTCTTCCACTCTCTAAACTTCTTACCAACTCCCACTAAGAAAACCTTGTTGTAATACCACTTGTTGCTATCCTAGTTCCAAACGTCTTAATATAGAAATAAAATATAATACTTCTTGCAAATGAAGTCATTCTCCATTTTCTTAGTCATAGAATCTTGATGATATCTTTCTTTTTCCTTCAAGTTGTAATTGTCACAAGAAATGATAATCCAATTTTGGCAAGTAGGAAGATTTTTGGTCACTCCAAAGTTGTTTGGCTCAAATCACTTTCCTAGATGTGTCAAGTTATCATCCAACAATCGCATCCCTTTAGCACAATTACCCTCATCTTGATAAGTTCAAACAAATTTTGGCACTACAATGGCATTATAGATTTTACTCACCTAGTTGCTAATAACCACTTCTGACGCATAGGGGAAAGGACCATATAGTTGAGTGTGCTCCAATAATTGTTATAACACTTGTTAGTTTAATACCCAATATTTTTGACAAAATTGCATCAATAGTTGTGACTTTAAACTGATAACTGCCCATGTTTGAAAGTAGCCTATCGTGTGATTTCACATCAACATACCAACAAAACATGACTTAGTTCACAAGTACAGGTCTAATTATTTTCTTTTCTTTTTCTTTTTTTGAGGGGGGGGGGGGGCGCTTTGGCAAAAAGTAAGCTAATGCGGTATCATATTTAATGGTATGGCCCTAAAACCTTACTTATAAACAGTGTAGTTACCAAGTAAGTTTTGTACAAAAATTGGAAGTGATTTGAAATTTTCACATAGGATTTTGAGAAGTGTGAAGTTAGGTTGCTCAATTACTAGGTCCTCTCCCCGAATTGTCCATGTGCTTGTCACTATTGCTTTAGGTTTTTCTCAGCCATGGGTACTTCCCTAATTAGAAATAATCACTCCCTAGTTGGATGTGGTTTTCAATCTTAATAGGATTGCTTTACCATTTGGAGATTCCTTCAAAGCATGTCAAGCATCCTTGAGATCTTAGGACCCAAAAAATCCAAACTCAACCTTTTGTCAACACGATCCCCAATTTAAGGAGCCTATTTAACTTTAGGAACTTTAATCAAGAGGTTCTTAGTTTTTCCAGGACTAATCATTCCACTAATTTTTCCCTTCTCTAGGCTTAACCCATGACTTGTCCTAAATTGCCTATACTTTGTCAAATTTATCAAAACATGAAAGCCTGAAACTAATGAATAGAAAACCCATTAATTATTCATTCAATGTGGAACAGGAACTTTTCACCTTTTTAATCAAATTGAAACATCATATACCCATTAAGGCCTTCACCAAATGGAATCAACGCTAAGAAACAATCCATAGAAATCCTTGAAAATTTAGATCATCCACTCTTACAAGCAAAAACAAAAAAAAAACAAATTAAAAAACAAAAGAGGAACTTATATTTATGGTTGATGAGAATTGTCCATGCATTAATGACATTATACAAATAGTTTAATTAATGACCCATAGGCACCACATGAAATTGAGGACGTGTTGATAGGATGAGAGGATAGAAAGGGCCAAAGTAAGAAAAGAATGGACATCCTTCATTATTCTAATGAAATGTATTCTCGTGGAGCATCATGATTGGATGATATGCACAAGACTAATTTATTGAAAAGGCTTTAAAATATTTCAAAACATAACAAATGACTAGTGAAAAACCTAGACTCCACAACCTTTAGATGACATCTATCATGCCCACTTTTTACATATGGAATGCATAACACAAATAGACACACATACAAAAAAAAATATTTAATCATGTGATTCACAAATCTATGCTAAATTTGAATTTATTAAAATGTAAAAGTTTCTAAATACTAATTTTGAATACCAAATGGTACATGAATACTAGGAAGTATAAGGTGTCGCAACCTTACACCTTAATAGTAATTGATTGTGTAATGCCCAAAATTAACATACATACAAAAAAATTATTTAAAAACTAATGTAATTCACAAATGCATGCTAAATTTGAATTTGTTAAAATGTAAAAGTTCCTAAATACTAAAAGAAATATAAGATGTCCCAACCTTACACCTTAATAGTAATTGATTATGTAATGTCCAAAATTAACACAAATTTTTTAATTTAAAAATGTAATGTAATTCACAAATCCATACTAAATTTGAATTTATTAAAATGTAAAAGATCTTAAATACTAATACTAATTTTGAATTCCCAATGATTGAAGACAAAGAAATATAAGGGACTAGGGAGTATAAAGTGTCTCAATCTTGCACCTTAATAGTAATCGATTATGTAATGCCCAAAATTAATGTTGAATATTTACAATTTTAAAGAAATAAATCCATGTTGTGTCATTCATTTCAAGTGTAAAAAGTACATGCTTACATATAAAAAGTTATGACGTCAATAAGTCACATCCAAGTTGTGGATGAAATATCTAAAAAATATGGTTTTGAATGATGCAATAATCACAAGATATGTAGAAAATGGATTTCTTGAATAAGATATGAGGAATATCAAATAAATTTCCTCAAAGAAGTATATGTTAGTTGTAGGATATTGGTTTTGAGGGATGTGATAAACACAAGATACGTACAAAATGGATTTCTTGAATAAGATATGAGGACTATCAAATAACTTTCCTCAAACAAGTATATGCTAGTTGTAGGATATTGGTTTTGAGGGATGTGATAATCACAAGATACGTAGAAAATTGATTTCTTGAATAAGATTTGAGGACTATCAAATAAATTTCCTCGAAGAGGTATATGTTAGTTGTAGGATATTTACAAAATGGGTGTTCATAAGACCTTAAATTTTTTAAGCAAATGCAGTATATGTGACAAACTCCCTCAACCTTGTCAACATCCTTCCTTAGCATAAGTTTGTTAGCATCCTACCTTAGGATAAGCAGAGCTACACTTAGATAAGGTATAAAAGCAAATTTCACCTTTAGAACATGAAGTGTTGTCCATTGGTTGTCCTAAGTCGAAATTCTAATGCCTAATAAAGAATATCTTTAATATCATTCTCAAAGATAAGGACATCGCTCCCATACTATCTATCACTATCCAAAAATAGAATTTAATCCTAAATTTTTCACTCCAATTAAAAGAGGGTTTGAGAGAATAGATTATAGGATCATGCAAATTAGAGAGATATTGTTAATTCAAAACAAACTAATTATTCAAATTTCAATTCAGGATTAACAAATATTATTGAGATTAATAATTTAGGGTTAATATATTTTATCTTTTGTATGTTCAAACTTCCCTATAAACAAAAGTGGATGTCAATGTATAATGTTATCTAAAGTTGATTAAGTGGAATATGTTAGCAACAAGTTTTAGGACTACAAATTTAAGGGGCCCCATGGAGGGGGGCTTCTAAAAAAATATAGCACAAGTTGCTTGAAATTTTTTAGGAACATTTTAAAGTTGTTTGTCTCATGGAGTTTGTAGTTACAACTTAAAAGTTTAAGCTCCAATAAGGAAGTCGGTGGCTTACAAGTACATTATCTGATAAAAATCATTTTCCCTCCACAATTATTTTTAGCTAAAATCAAAACTTTGATGTTTAACAAGTGACGAAAAAACGTCCCTAAGTTGGAGATAACCAAATTCTAGCCCCACTCCATTTTCACCTACTACTTAGATAGTAGGAGCTTCTATTTTTAGGAAAAGATTCCAAATAATCCTATAGCAAACTAATTTTTTCCTCATGACACATCTTCCTCAAAAATAGAAGCTTAAGCGCCCAATAAGACCCCACCCTAAGTGGGTTGAAAAAGATTATTTTTATTAATTAATTAATTAGTTGTATTTCCCTATACGTCGTGGACAATTATGTTGTCAACGATGTCGATGAAAGATAATGAGCAAGGTTTGTAGGAAAAGGTGAATTTCTAAATAAACCAAAACCACTTTCTCTAGAGCTGCTACTTCAATTCATTCACAAGAAGCAAAAGCAAGTCTAATTTGTTTTCAGGCATGGAACTTAATTTTTCACTCCCTAAAATTTTTTAAAATATTTTAATATAAGTTATTAAATTTATATTTAAAAAATATATTTAATATTTAAGTTTATTTTCATACATAACATTACTATGTATGAATCTTCGGTCCTACAAGGGTGGCTCTAAATATAAATCGTAAAGTCCCTTGTTGTGGACTATTGTCCCTTGGTGTGGGTTTTTTTGGTGGTTGTTCCCTCTGTTGTGTTGGTTTTGAGCCTTTTATTGCTATATCTTTCAAATTATTGTACAAAGTTTCGAATCCTTTCCAAACCTATTTTTACGTAATCAAAACATTACTATATATTTTATGTATTATGAGTTATTATATATTTTATGTATTATGAATTATTATTAAAATGAATTTAAATATTAAATTTATTTTAATATAAATATATTTATGCATTTTTTATATTTTAAAAAAGTGGATTATAAAAAATTACAATTAACAAAGTAAAAATTAAAATAGAAAATTTTGACAAAAAAATAATGTTTAACTAGCTTTCATTTGTCTTATGTACAAAATCTATGAACAATTAGAGTACTAAACAACTAAGGTAAAATAGTAAATATAATAGTCACAACTAAATAAATGAGTAAAAGTAGTGGATGATTTAATTTAATGATGATACTAATTGGTTTCATCCTCACTATTTAATTTTTTTTTAAATTACTTTCATCCTCAGTATTTTAAAAAAAATATATCATTTATTTCTAATTGCATTGTTTTTTAAAGTCAAAGTTAATAACTCAAATTCAAGAATATTTAATAGAATATTGTACAATTTGAAATAATATATGATATTTTAAAAATAAATTATTAGTGTGTGATAGAAATAATTGTAACTTAAAAGTAAGATTTTTAAATGTTCATCTTATTTACTGTGTTTATCTTACTTATAACTTTGTTTAATAGCATACATTTATTATACCATTCAACTACTTCTTTTAATTATTAAGATTGGCCAAAAAATATTTATCTCAAGATGGTTTACTTTATGTTTAATGGTTAGAGGTAGACCTTAGATGTTAGAATTCATGGCCAAGGTTATGATTATATTTTAAGATTATCATTAAAAATATGATCAAAGTTTACAATTACAATTATGGTTAGGTTTAAGATATATATTGTGTTTGTAATTATGATTAAGGTTAGAATTTTGATTAGGTTAGCAAAAGAATTTAGGTTTTATGTCATGGTTAGGGTTATGATTGGATTTAGAGTTTGTGTTATGATCTTCTTTAAGAATAGAGTTAGGGTTAAAATTATAGTTGGGATTAGGGTTGTCAATAGAATTTAGTGTAAGAATTATGGTTCAGGTAAGGGGTTACATCATGATTACTAATATGGTTAGGGTTAGAATTTTAATTAAGATCAAGGTTAAGCTTACAATTAAGGTTAAATTTAAGAATACAGCTAGTTTATGGACAGAGTTAGGGTCTTTAAAATTGTTAAGAGTTAGAATAATGGTTTAGGTTTATGTCATGATTACAATTAGGGTTGTCTTCACAATTTGGGTAATGAACTCATGTAGGATTAAGATTAGGGTTAATGGCAATGGCGTGATTAAATAGTCTTCCAACAAACCTTATTAGTGGCACAAATACATGCAAAATAATACACCAATTTTATAGCTAAAATTCAACTTCAATGTCTTGTCGATGTACCCATTGTACCCCTTGAGGGGATGTCTAAATTTGCTTGCCATTAGGGTCAAGAGGGTGAGTGCTTATTTTTGGGCTTTGTGCGAAGATGGCTTGGAAGAGGAAGCATGATAGGTCCACTCAAGCCATCCTCACACTAAGCCCAAAAACAAACACTGACCCTCTTACCCCAATGGCAAGCAAATTTAGACATCCCTCAAGGGGATCTACCTAGTGTGGTGTTTGTATCTACTTTCCCTATTCATGCATCACACCCTTCTACCTAATTGCTACCATAAGCCTTAAAGAGGATCAGGTTTGGAGGAGGAAGCATGATAAATCCACTTGAGGTAGATGTCTTCCCTTTTTTCTTCTTTCATCAATGCTTTCTTAATTCATTTTAACCATTTACTAAACTTAAGTAAATTTTTATTATATTAAATTTCATTTTCATTCTTTTATATTTTAATTTATTATTATTAAAATTAAATCATATTTCGACAACAGGAAATTTCGATGGCAAGATATCTCCATCTAAGACACGACAGTCGTGCCAAAGAATATGGACTCATATTTGGCAGTGCATCAACACAAATATAGATAACTTAGTAAACATTTTTATGGCAAAACTTAGAACAGCCAACATCCTATAAATCTGACACCTCTGCGGGAATTAAAAATGAGTGATGGTCCACAGAATCAGTTAATTTGCAAGGACTAAATTTTTTAGCAATGCCCACTCAGACATGTTAGTAGCCTCCCCAGAGTGGAAAAATAGGCTTACACTAAATGAATTTTTAGGCTGCCTCCAAAAATACAGAGAATCAATATATACATTATATAAACAAACAAATCAAAAAATAGTCGAGCAAAAAATATTTATTTATTTTTGTTAAATTTTCTGCAAACACGTAGATAGTATTTGATATTCACTAGAGTTAATACACTTACTGGGCGCACCCAGATTGCAACTTTGAACACGGACTGTCCTGATGATGCTTAGCAACTTGCAAATAAAACGCTTTGATGATCCCGAGGGTGCTCCAAATATTCTGCTGGCCTCTGTATTACAATTGTTCCCTCCAGGCTTCCATCCTCAAGGTAACCTGATTGACAAGCCTGTAGATTTCCGTTTTCAAATACGGAGACTGCTGAAAGCAGCATCATATTTCCATCCTCAAGGTAACCTGATTGACAAGCCTGTAAATTTCCGTTTTCAAATACCAGGACTGCTGAAAGCAGCATCGTATTCCTGGAACGAAAGAGTTTTGATTCTGATTATAAAAAATTGTTTTATGTTTCTCTGAGCGCTTCTTATCCTCCCAGCCCCAAAAATCCCCAGTCATAGGTAATCAATCCTCAATAGGTGCCAATAAAACTAACTACACCCTCAATTCATTGGGCATCATAATGATGAAACAAACAAAGCCTCCTTTCTATTACGCAACTTTCGTAACTTAAAGACTCGGCCACCTCATTCTATTATTCAGTTCTATTCTTTTTATAGCTGAAAGACTGCCGCCTTGATCTATTATCCAGTCCTGACTGGAAGTAATTACAGTACTATCTAACTGCTGACAGAACACAACACTCAATGCTTCCAGTCCTAGCTGAAAGTAGTTACAATACCATCCAACTGCTGACAGAAAACAGCACTCAAACGCTATGTAGTAGGAAGGGGGTCATTACAAGTCCTCCCTCTAAAATTTTGCTTCTCCCCAACAAAACAAGGCAGCATTATTTAAAATGTCCGGAAACTCCCAAGTGACATCCTGTCAAGGCGGACTATTTCCCCGACACCAAGAATTCAGTCCATACATAATTCCTAAACATCTTCTCTTTAGTCCCAAATATCTCTTACTTTCATCATGAAAGGGAGAGGATCAGTTGAATTTGTTACCTAATGCCTGACTCCATTCTTAAAATGTAATACATAATATTTGTCCAATTGTTAGGATGAAGCTCCAACTCATAAGTCACCTCATCAATAATTGAATTAGTCTCTCTGCAAGGACTGTAGAAACAGGGTTCAAGTTTCAGCTACATTATATTTCACAGAAGGCTACCTGTGCTGCTGCAACATAAGGAAAGCTATATACCACTTCAAATGTCTCTATGCAATCACTATCAGTTAGTATCTTCAACTGATTTGGTATACATTTAAGTTGTTCATCTGGTACTGTCAAAATTTACCTGCTATGGTCATGGAAACCCTTGTTGTACTTTAGAAAAGGTCGGTGTATCATATCCATATACCACCATTAAAGAAAACATTCCAATTGACATGTGGTAGATAATATTTGTAGCAACAATCCCATGAATTATATATTTTGTAAACTTAGCCAAAGCATACATCATTATCAAAATCTCCTTATAAATAGTGAATGGATGTTCTGTCTTTCTGTAATGTCCTTTTTGGGGATATTACTATATTTTGCCCTAAAACCACAATTTTAATTAGAATAAGAAATATAGAACATTTAAGCATTGGAATGTCTTCACCTCCTATAATAGAAGACACCTCCAATAATAGAAGACCTGATCTAGGTCCTGCCCAAAATATTAGTCACTGGAAATTAACATTGAATCATAAGCCACAATATAACATATCATACTGTTTCATACTATTCATTAGGAAACACCATGGTATCCATAAACATCATTCATATTGAAATCCAAACAAGTCGTTGCCTTCACAAAGTAGGTTGTCATGATACTCTAAATCGGAATTCATTGAAACATTTGCAAACTTCAGTCTCAAGTTTGGTCACCCGTGTACTGAAAGAGCATGGACAGTGGCCACCCTTCCTCCTATTAGTTCACCTTGGAGGCTGGCCATGTAAGGCCAGTTCTACATTCCACCTCTAGCCCCTCAGGCATGAAAGGCAAGCCTTCCATTCCATCTTTTGAGGTAGCATACTTGATAGGACCTCAAGCCCAAGAGAACACTAAGCCCCCTGGTTCACAAACAAGGCATTCATCTCAGGGTGGTATACATGATGGGATGTCAAACCCAGGCGTCTCAAGCCCAAGGACACACTCCGCCTCTTGGTCCATGAGCATAGAAATTTAAAATTCATCTGTGTGGCATACCTGGGTCTAATGAACTCAGGAGGCTCGCTGTACTTCCTATCTGAAATTTATTTCTCTAAATCAAGTATAGCAAGAACACAACTATTGCATATTACTTTTTTCAATTGGCCAAATGTATCCTAACCCATTGTGGAGCAACGAAAATGACACCTCTTGGACAACTCCATTAACAGAAAAAACAACTCTGGGAATCCTTTAATGAATCTCCAAACCAGCTACGAAGGCTCAAGAATCCAGATAGATTGTTTAAACTCACATTTGATTTTCTTGAGAGATATTGAAGCGTTTCATGCGTTCCATGTCTGTCTATAGGTATGTGATCAAACAACACCAACAGAAATTACCTCAAATAAAATCTAAAAGTTTCATTCACTTTGGAAAGTAGTTGAAGCATTGTGGTGGTAAGCTTCTTTTGAGTGCTAGGGGTGTAAAAAAGAGTAGAAATTGTCGACCCGAAAGAGAAAGACTTCAAATCAAACCTTCGATCAATTTTCTAATGTGGATAAAACCTTCTTCGACTTTTGGCTCTGCCGGAAAGGTAGTCTTGTCTAAAGGTTTAGTTTGAGATATAACTTATAGGCAACAAAAACATAATCTGACATAAACCATACCTAACACGTGGTATAATCCTAAAAGACTATTCACTCCATCTCTATATATTGGTTTAACAATGCAAGACCTTAATATAATTTTCTGGATTTAACTTCATACATTTTCAACAGTCAGTTCAGATCATAATTCATGGGCCAGGATGAAAGAAATAGAGGTGAAATGATAGGATAACAACAGAAAGAGAATACAAAATAACTTAAAGAATATATATTTTGTTCCAACATTTTAAGTCTCAACATAAACTGGGCATACAATCAGTATGCGGATTAGATTTATCGGACATAAATAATAGAATATCATTCGTGAGTGACGCGGTATGTAAGAGAGAAAGCTGATTAAGTAAACTAGTTGTTATTCATATTCGAACGCACAAAGGTTGTGTTTGGGTATAGGGGCAATAGAAAAGGAAAACACTAAAATGAATGAATGAACCAGAAACCTGAATCAAGAAATTTCAAGGTCCTCAATAAAGACTACTCTACTATCTATGCATAAAAAATATTGGCGTCAGATAGGAGCGAAAGACTGTGAGCAGATAATAATCATAAAACTGCTGTGCAGTCAATTCATCTGAACTATGCTGTACATCACTCGCCAAAACGTAATTTTTTTAAAGCACATATATTATAAAAGGATGTCATACTATCTATGCATCAAAATATTGGCGTCAGCTAGGAGCGAAAGACTTTGAGCAGATAATAATCATGAGATTGCAGTGCAATCATTTCATCTGAACTATGCTTTGCATCACTCGCCAATTCGCAATTTTATTCAGTTTCATACATCACAAGACCCCTTACCGTTCAAAAAAAAAATTGAGAAAATCGGGCATAAAACGACCATTGAAACACATTTAAAAACCGCATTCACTAAACAAAACAAACCCTAAATCCTTGCACCACTCCTACCTACCATGAGAAAGATTCAGCTGGTAAGGGTGGTATCTATGTTCCAAGTCTCAGTGATATTTGATCGTCTTCAAACCCATTTGGATTTACAGATAGATAACGCAGTAAATGATGCATCATCGACTGGAACTTTAATCAAAATACTGTAAATTTAAGTTGCAAGTAAGGCATCTCAGTGAAAAAAGCCCATCGTAAATACTGTCTTCATAGGAATAGAAATCCCAATCAAAGCGCAAGGATAACGAAATCATCCCTGATGCCTTTCTTCCTTCTAACCCACAAATTATTGAAAATAAAAAGAAATGTACGACTTACGCATTATGTGTAAATCATGCGCGACCGTCATGGGTGCGAGAAAATACCACACAGATTGCAACAGGAATAACAGGGAACATAATAACACGCAGAACTTAAAGCAAAGAATTGCAGAGCGCTGGTTTATCTATTTGATTTATGCACAACATTAGGGTTAGGGTTAGGGTTCGCAAAATGAGACTCAAGAGAATTAGAAGTTTGCTGCTGGCCTAGCAGCCAAGTAGTTTGCTGCTTTTATGTACATAAATACCGTAAATACAACCGTCAAATTCAATCGTTACAATAAGTATTATTAGGGCCGTTTAGCGTTCTGGAATAAGCATTATTGAATGCAAAAATAAACTAATTCGCTGTTTGTGGTCATTTTTTGAATTTTCGAATTAGAAAACTAATTCCTATTTTGGACCTTATGCTTGCATTCGGAAAAAAAGTTGGAATTAAACTTATTCCATGAATAAGCTTTTCTGGATTCGAAATTGCATCAAAATGTATAAGTTTTTCGGATTTGTGTGCGAACGGTTAGGAAAATTATAATCTTTTTTTTTTACAATTTTTTTTTATAATTTAAATTTTTTATATTTTTTTTTATAATCTTATTTTTTTAAGTTTATAATACATATTTTAATTTAAAAATATAAAAGTAAAAAATACATATATTTTTTAATTAAAAATCCAACAACAAAAATGATAAGTTCAAAAATTAAAAATTAAAAATTAAAAATAAAAAAATTAAAAATAATTCTTATTCCAATTTCACATTATGGGATCCAAACACAGAATAAATTATTCCAGTTTCATTTTGAGGATTAATTAATCTGAGTATAGGTCCTTATTCTAGAATAGGCCTATTCTGGATAAGTTAATTTCATGCGCCAAACAGGCCTTAGGGTTAGGAGCTCAGATTGATAATTGAAATGATGGTTATTTAATCAAATTAAATGAAAAAATTAATTTAAATTTTGATGGCAAGAAGATGTTGTGGCATATGTTAGAAATTAATTTTAGAAAGAATTAAAAGTTTCTTTTGAATAAAAATTTTATATTTTTGTAATTTATTGTTCTTCTATATGTACATGGATTTAAAATTAGTAAGATGTGAATTAGTGTAATTTGTTAGTTTGTCTTTTATGGTGGTGACTAATGTTTTCGACTCACTTTACGGTATTAATTTGCTCTTGGGAAACTGCGCAAACTTGATAAAATTGCACTTATCTTATGATCCCTTCAAATTTCTTTATTCAAATGAAATTTAATTTTTTATTCCTCATTTACAATTAGTTGTGTTGATTGTATTTTCCTTTCTTATGAGAAAATTTAGCAGAAAATAGGGAGGGTGTTTGTGGAAGTCATTGACTCTGTTCCCCACCTTCCACCATAACCATTCTATGCTTGCAGAGTAGACTTTTGTGCTTGCTTTTGGAAGCAGCGAGAACTTTCTTCGGACCATAGGTGCCATCCTTTTACACGATAAGGGTTTTGTCTTCACAATTTTTTTCAAAGAAAAGTGGGCATTCGCAACAATCTTTTAGACATTGGGGTTTTATTTGTAAAAAAATTCCAAAAATAGAAATAGGGCCATGCCAAAGACTTCTCATTAACAAAGCGGGGCATTTACAACATTTCTCTGAACAAAGGGTTTTGTATATATGCTTTAAACCAGTATTTAGCCAAGTTGTGAAAAGTTCAGATTTCTCAAGCAGCATTTGTATTTTTTTAGTGTTAGATTTAAAACTTTATATATATATATATATATATATATATATACATATATATATATATATACATATATATATATATATATATATATATATATATATATACATATATATATATACATATATATATATATACATATATATATATATATATATATATATATACATATATATATATACATATATATATATATATATATATATATATATATATATATATATATATATAGTCATTTGACTCATTTCCTATTAGGGTGAAATGTTCTAATTTCTAGAGGCACCTCTTCTTGTAACCTGGTTGTTAGATTCATCTATTGTGTTTCTGAACAAGTTTTCTTTTACTTTGTAAGAAATATATAGTACATTACCTAATTGATGCAGGAGCATCAAGGCTCCAAATAGGTCATTAAGGCCAAAAGTTTCTTTTTTTTAAATAAGGCCATTCATTACATTTTCATAGTTAGTTGATATCGTTTCAAGCATTAGAATGCAATTGTAAGGCCTAATGAACCACTATGTAACCATTTGGCCTATAAGGCCCTAGGTTGGTCAAAGGTGATCAACTAGTCAAATAGCGGCAAGACTATTGGAAATAAGGTCTAATGGGCATTTTTCACATGTTTGTAAGGTCATAAGAGAAATCTGAAGTCATTTGGACATAATGAGTAAAAATTGCAAAAAGTTGCACTAAAGTTGCTTGACAACTTTGTGCAACTTTGCAAAATAAGTTGTTATTTGTTAGACCAATGTCCAAAGTAATTCAAATTGGTTGGGTACAGTTATAAAATTCCTTGTAATGGTTTAACAATTTCCTCGTTGGGTCGAGCGAGGATGGATTTGGAGTTTTGGGGGAAGTTCTTAATAAAAATATTGCATTTTCCTATTATTTTCTTGCAAATTATGATAACAGTCATGTGGTATGAAGAATAGATGATGTGTTTGGATGATAAACCAATTTGGAGATGAAGATTGATGAGTTACCTTTTGTAAACACCTAAATCTGATTACACAATTAAGTAATCTTATTTAGTTCTCCCCTAAGGCATTTATTAATTAAATATTATATATTTAATTAATTTGTGTCATCCTTTAGTTAATTAATTTAATTAACTAACTATAGCCCAATTAATTATCTAAGTGACAAACTCATAGTCTGATAATTAATTAAACCCTTCTCCTCTATTAATTTAAATAAATATTTTTTATCTATTTAAATTAATTCACAAATCCTCTTTTCCTCCCATTTGGAATTAAATAATGTCTTTAATCCAATTTGAGCACATGGCTCCTAACTTTAACCCCTAACCAAACTCATCCCAACAACCTAACATTGAGTTCCTACTCAACCCAACCCATTCACACATACTAATCACCCTTAATTAGCTAATAACCCATGATTAGCTAATCCAAACTTCCACTGTTTCTCTCTCCTCCCATCACATCCTCCTAATTATCCTACTTGCCTCATAATCCAAGCCTAATCACCTCCTAAACATTTGTACAATCATAATATATAGATTAAGAAATCCTAACCCAATCCAAGTCAACTCTCATGTCACATCCTCCCATCCCCCAATTCATTCACCCCATGTCAACCTTAAATGCTCTTACACATCCCTTACACACTCCATCTCCTTACATTCTTGTCCCCTCTCACATCTCCCAAAATGGTCACATTCTCCCATTTCTTCCAACCTCTCCCATTGTGACACTTGTCACAATGAGAGGTATTTGAGAAAGCACAATCCATGTGCTCTCTCTCAAATGCATCTTGGCCCTTCCTTAGGTTTGCATCTCAACCGTCCATGTGCCTCTCCTCTTGCCTATAAATTGAGAGCTCACTTCCTTCATTTTCATCCACCTTTTGAGCAAAGTTACCATGCCATTTTGAGAGCCAGAAACGCCAAATACATCATTATAATGCCAAAATCACACCCTATGAAGCTTGAGCATACTTTGAGCACACATTCTATCCATTGGACACATCTACAAATCAAAGAAGGCTTCTTGGGTGCTTGAGGTTTGCATCCACATTTGGTTTTTAGGATTTCCTTTTTCTAATCTAGATGTTTTAGTGTTTTAGTTGTTTGAATGTTTTAACTTGTTGGGAGGACGAAGAAGAAGCATTTGTGCCATCATTCCCATTGATGAAATTTACACAACTCTAAAAACATAGTTTTGCGACATTGTGAGTATGGTCTGCAGGATCGCATTTCTGCGAATTTTTTTCTCTTATGTCTAAATTTCTTGCTCTTGGGTTTCAAACTTCACCAGTCATTGTTTTACACAGTCTATGGGATTGCGAAACTGCAACTCGGGAACGCGGTTTGGCCTTGTGAGATTACAACCTAAAAATTTATAAGCCATAAGGCAATTGTTAAAAACCTATCACAATCTTCAAAATTTGTGCCCATGTATCTGCAGAGCCTTGCGGGATTGATAGTTGACCCTGCGGGATCACGACCATAGGTATTGACTTTTTTTTTATTAGTTCATTTTCTATTGCATTTTTTTAGACTGACAGTCCTGTGGGATGGATTGTACGGCTCAAGGGATCACATATTTCTACTCCACAGGATTGTAACTTAAAGTGGTGGGATCATGAATTAACATTTTAAAAAATAGAATTTACCCACTTATTTTTGGTGCACTAAAAAAACCTTGAATGCATACACAACACTTCATCCTTTCGATTTGGGCTTAAAATAAACAAATGCTAAAATTGACAATCAAACTTCACACTTCATTTTGGTGCTTAAAATGAACAACAATCAAATCTTAAATGCTTAAAGAATAATAAATCAATGCAATAAAACATTTCAATTTGGGGCTTAAAAAGAATCAAAATCAAGTCTTGAATACTAAAAAGAAGTAACACTTGTTGTTTTTTGCAAAAATCAAACTTTATTTTAAGCACTTTCTTTCCAAAGAACTTTGCATGTTAAAAATGAGTGTTTGAAGTTATAGGATAGAAAACACTTAGTCTAATCTAGGTTCAATTTGGAATCAAAGCTTCTTAGTGTGTTTGAAGGAGTGTTTTTCAACACTTCCTTAAAGAGCTCTTTTAATTTTTGCAAAACCTTGTTAAAATACGTGACGTGAAAATAATTAATTTGTATTTGTATCCTCTCCCTTGGCCTTCATGGAACTTAGGTGAAGAGAAAGATCAAGTTCAATTGGTTTTACTTCTACCAAGGCCTGTATAGAGGAAGCACTTTCTCTTTAGAGAACGACCTCAAACTGATAATTCCCTGATCGGTATGTAAACAAAATTTTGAGAAAACTCTCACCTTATCCTCTCAAGCTCATGCGAGGCGTGTTGATGGTAGCCCGAGGTAGGTGAATATCCCTACAATTTCAGCATGGTCAACTAGGCTCTTAAGTGAGTCGGGCACACACAAACTGATTGGGAGGACGTCGCAAATTTTACTAAAATCTATTAATCAGAAACCTACCTGATCTACCCCCAAAGGCTTTCTAATCTTTGTGCAAGGAGAATAGTAATCTCCCCAAGACACTTGAATCATATTGTGCCATCCTTGAGTACTTGGAACCGGATAATACAACATCATGGCTAGAGCCATTGCGTACTTGGTGATGGTCATATTGTGATTAGCTCTTGGATGTGTGCCTAGGTCAACAAGAAAAGGTTTTTTAGTCACATTGATTCCTTAGGGTAGTGATTTCTTGTATGTGTCTTTGAAGTTACTAAGCCCAGTGAAAACATTTGTTCAAACATACACAAAATGAAGTTACAAGTTCTTTGCCAAAGAGATCATTTGCTTGTATTCCCACAAGATTGCTTCGTCTCTTGTGGGATTATTTATATACCATTCTGAGAGAACCCAAAAAATTTCAAAACCAAGCCAAGTTACACTTACTGCAGTCACTTCCGAGCTTGACAGACTTCCAAATCCATACTTGGAGATTGAAGACGTTTGGACTTATGACTGAATTAGTGAAGCACAAGAAGGCTAAGTTACCAACATTGCGTGTATATCGAGAGAAAAAGGTCACCAAAAGGAAGCTCAAAGATTACCAATCTATCATAATTGCAACCCAAAAGGAGGACAAGTACCAAGAAAAGCTAGACATTGTGGGTTATAACACAAGAGTTAAGCATTTTGCAACACACTTCCAAGTTAATTGTTGGTTTTTCACACTTGAAAGAGAAGACTAGACGGCATATCGCATCTTTTCAAAATCTCATGAAATTATCTTAGCATCCCTACATCTTAGGTCATTTCCTAACTGTATTCATGTCATCTTCTTAAAGTCAATTATAAATCTTCCTTATCCAAACCAAATCCTAGATCATCCACTATTCAAAAGCTGCTTTAAGTTGGTCATAACCTTTATCAAAAAATATCTTAGCTCCACCCATCTGACTAAGCATTGTCTAGGGTAGCTAGTACTTGTTTGTGTGGGCCTCATCATCTCGATCCAGAGATTGGCTCACATTAGCAAGGATTCCATCTTCTGAAGATCACAAGTCTATCTAAGGTTGACAATCCCCGTATTTTGATCCCATATCAGAAAAAGCAACTTATTTTGACTTTTAGCCACCATCTTTTAGGACATTATCAATCCTACATCACCTAGGTACTCACCATCTAAGCATCCTAGGTCCATCTAAATCACACCAACCTCATAAAGCGTAGAACCATATCACAAGTATCCCCTCTATTACATCCTCATCCTCCACATCTTAGGACTTTGTATTTCATGCCTACTAAGACACAATCGAAGAAGAGAAAAGGTATGGACCACAACTATGCCACTAGTTCATCTGATCCAAACGAACCCAACAACGCCATGGTGACATATGAACCTCAATTGTTGTGGGTTGAGAATGTATGGGAAGATCCAACTGAAACACCCACCATAGATTCGATGGAAGCATTCATGAGCCATCTCGGACACACACAAATGGTAAGTGTGATCATTACTCAAAATCATCTTGTCATCTTGGAAAATTATGAACGGGAGGGTACTCCCATTCCACCACATCTTCAACATTTTGATCCCACAAGACCCATACATATCCCTACCAATGCATACTCCACGATGCCAACCTACAACTATCCCACGTAGCTTCACTCATCCCCTATATTCTGCAAGCAAGTTCCACAACCCCCACCATTCACACAACAACACAATCCTCTCCTTTTTGTGTCATGGGTGCACCGCCTCCACCTACCACATCACAAATGGCCACTTAGGCATAGAATTCCATGCAAGAACCACCTCTGCCTCTCATGCAAATAGTGCCCCCACCTTTCACAAGCTAGGCCTTCACATCAACATCACTTCCCCAGGGGGCGACACAAGCATCTCCTTTCACCAATCAATCAGTATTCGTCCAATCTGCCACACAACCATCCTCTACACAAGTCCCTCCCCTACCTTTTGTTGCTAGCACATCAGGACAACAAATCATCTTTATGATGTGAATGCATTCTATGGGGTCCCAAAATCTTCCATCCACATCGTTAAATCCCACCTCTGCTCCCACATTCATAGGTACGTCTACGTCGCAATCCACATCAAGGACATGCTCTTCTTGGGGCCTTACCCAAGCACAAATACACATCCTAGGAATACACATGCAATCTCATATATCCAACCCTATCAACCCACAAGCCACACAACAACCTCCACTGCCTCCTCTAGCTGCATCTTTTCCCACTTTCACCAATTACCTATCTATGCTACCCATCACCTCTCAAACCGTGCCCCCACCATTACAACAACACAATTCCTCCCAATCCACAAAATTTCTCGCACAACCACCCCCCATTGTCCATACACAAGCAACTGTTCCTCCTCTTAGCAATGCGGATATGCATCCTTCATACATTGGACAAGCCCAAGGCCAATCTCATTAGCAACCCCCACTATTCTACCAACCTCCTCCATGACAACAGTATTTCCTAGCAAAACAGCCAAATCCCCTCATTCCCCAGCAACAAGCAACACCAAACCCTGCACAACATCATGCATCAACATTCCAGTAGTAATATATCACCCAACAAGCCCTTCAAAACCCATTCCAAACCACCTATGTGGCAGGACAATTCCCCTATTCGGTCTCGCAGTACCCTCTACACATCCCTCCATATTTGCCTGCACCATCTGACCCATTCCTAATGGGAGTACCCACTTTAGCACCTATCAACTCATAGTGGGAAGAAATGAAAAATGCTCTCAAAGAACTCAAAGATGACAACAAGAGAAAAATATTCAAGTTTGAAGAGGTCTGTTCATACCCTTTCGATAGATCCATCATAACAATCCCATTCCCTAAACACTTTGAAACTTCCAAATTTGATAAATACCCAAGGAAGGGATATCCCATTAGCCATGTCAAAGAGTTCTACATTGCATGTCAAGAGGTAGCCTACAATGATAAATTTTTAATGTGCCTCTTCCCCAAGAGTTTGGGAGCGACCACCATTGAGTGGTTCTACAAAATACCATATGGCTCAATCACCACATTTGTCGAGCTTTCAGAAAAAAAATATGGCACAATACACACACAATGTGGGGAATGAGCTCTCCTTGTTAGATCTATGCAATTCCAAATAAAAGGGAGGTGAGAGCCCGGCCAACTATCTACAAAGATGGTAAAACCTCACCACGAGGCTACCATGCGAACTGCCAAAAAAGCATCTCACCAAGATATTCATCAATAATCTACACCCGAAGTTGTCCCACTTCATGAGAATGAATTACATACAGACCTATCAGTACATAAAGGGAAAAGGAATGGACATCGAACGAGGTCTTTTGGAAGATGGTGTCATAAAACACTATAAGGAGAGTTTGCAAGACATGCCCAGTAACGATCGACCCCGTTATTGGAATAAGAATAAAAATGTTGTCATGGATGGAGCCACTGACACCAAACATGTGCAAGTTGTCGTGGTCAGTCCCAATCCCCCTATCCCAGTGTGTCAATAACAAGCATCCATCTACCAATAATCGCCTTGCCAGCCACATACCAATCAAACCAATACCATATCTGTCACCCAGGGTCAAAATAAACTACGTGTCTAGAATAATCAAAAGCGCACGTTCACTCCTCTTGGGGAACCTTTGGATGCCATTTTTTGTCACATGCCCAGTGCTGACCTAATCATATACCCTCAGACCTAGCCCTTTGATGAGTTAACCCCCAAGACAACCTGATATAAAGACAATGAGTATTACGACTATCACCATGTCAAGGGACATGCCACCGTGAAGTGCATGAAGCTTAAGCACTACATCTAGGACTTTATCGACAAGAATGAAATCACAGTTGATGCACCTACCCAAGCATTACCTAATGTTAACCTGCAGATTTACCAAAATGTATTTCCTCAATATAATGTAGGCAAGAACCAAACCAACGTTAACTCGCCACCTCAAAATCAAGGCAAGGGCAATCAAGGAGATAATGTTGATGGGAAAGACTACACCACAGCCTACATCAACTATGACAAGTTTTTCAGTTGCATCTCCCAAGTTGAACCTAGTGTGAATGTAATCCATGTTAAGGGTGTTGATAATCAATGTGTAGTTACCACACGCAGAGGCCATATATCTATTTTCGGTGCTAATCCTACAACTGTCCCAAATGCGCAATATAACATCTTGGAATAACTTGGGAATACACCTACCTAAATCTTCATCCTTGATCTCATTCATACTTCACCCCTTCATCATGAGATCCTTAATAATTCCCTCCAATAAGCACGTGTCCTCACAGACATCAATACCATCCAATTCAAAAACCTTGTGGGACACTTATCCACATCCTCCACACTCTCCTTCAAATGCTCAAATATGTCATCCATTGAGCCAGACCACAACCTTCTAATGCACATCGCTATGATGGTAAATGAATTTGTCGTCAAACAGGTCATGATAGATAACAGTTTGAACCTAAACCTATGTACACTAAAGTTTGTCCGACATGTAGGTTTTATAGAGGCTGACATTTCTCACAATGTCATCACCATAAAGGCCTATGAAAACTTGGAGCATACCTCAAAAGGTACCATTTTTCTACACATCAAGATAGGCCCAATAGTTCAAGAGACCGTATCTCATGTTGTTGGTTTTGACCTTCCATACAATATTCTCCTCAGCTGCCCTTGGATTCATTCCATCAAGGTCATCCCCTCCACTTATCATTAGTGTATCAAATTCCTACATCAAGGCACTTAAATCACCATCCATGTCGATCCCCAACCCCTTCGTATATTATTGTGCATTGGAAGCCTCCTTCCCTCACTACACTCATTGCTCTATAATCGACATCGATACTTCCATTGCCAGCTCATCTCGATTCCACTATGATCCAAAGATGATCCTAGCCTCCACCCTCTCTTCCATCAAGATCAACAACAAGGGATGTAGCAAATATAGCCTCACATATGCTTTTACAATAGGGGACCTGCCCCTAGACCCGCACACTCAGGGACGCATGTGTCATCAAACTAAAACCCCTCAAGAGGACCCCGAGATGAAACAAATGGGACCATTTATATTCATCTCTTGTGAAATTCTAAATGGCCAAGAGCTAGATCTTGACATTAATAGATGGTTGTACAAGGACCCCCCACCTCCTGACACTGAGCTTCTTGGGTACTTCAAAGCCAAGTACCCCATATCCCATAAATGGGCCACCGAGCAATGCAACTATCAAGGTGGCAGCCTCAGACCCACAAAAGCTAGAACAAAGGACCCTATGGAAGCCTCACAAAATCCACCACATCGAGGCCTCAGATTTAATACCCCTCACCTACACATATGGGGGCTCGATACTACAACTGGGGGCACCAATTTGCCTAACGTAACTCTCTTGAATATCCAAGATGAACTTGTGGAAGTTGAAGACATTCTAAGAGAGGAAGAAAAGAGAGCCTATGATGATATTTTTGATGATGAAACCTTCCTAGGTAATTATGTCATCCACCAACTCTCCATCAACCTCATTGACCTCCCACTCATCCATCTCAAACTCATAGACTAGGATCAACCAAGCGTGGCACATATCGATGAGTTCCAAAGTGAGGAAGTGCTCCTAAGATTCATGGGAGCCACAAATCAATAGTTAGATTGGGGGCAAGAATCAACATGCGTCTATCAACTCAATCCCAAGGAATACTTCAGGGAAGAGGAACTCTTTAGTCACAAAATTGAAAATAAAAAAGAAAATAAAGATTCCTTTTGTGAAAACCCCTTTGGGGCACATTCTGACTCCAAAATAGTAAAAATAAAGGGTGTATCTTTTGGTGAAAACCTCTCTGAAGCGCTAGAAGATGAAGACTTGCCTCTTCCTCCCATCTAGGATTACAGGCTAGAGCAGTCCTCCATCCTCATCAAAGACACCAAGCCTGCCAATCTAGGGACAAAATAATATCCATGAATCACCTACATCACAACGTCCCTATCTGAGGCTGAAGAGCTAGCTTTCACTACACTTCTCCAAGAGGCAACCATCAACTTTTCATGGTTGTATGATCACATGCCTGGGCTAGATCTAGATCTGGTTGTTCACCATCTAGCAGTGGACCCAAATGCAAAGCTAGTCAAATAGAACCTTCGTAAGATGCACCCAAAGGTAGCCCTCTAGGTAAAGGTAGAACTCAAGAATCTCCTAAGGGCCAAGATCATATGTTCCATTGATTAACTCCGAATGGATATCTAATATGGTGCCAGTCACTAAGCCGTCGAGAGAAATCAAGATTTGTACGGATTTCTAAGATCTAAACAAGGCATGCCCAAAGGATGACTTCCCACTACCAAAAATTGACATGATCATCGACCTTATAGGAGGACATGAAATGATATCCCTAAGGATGGTTTTTTTAGGATACAACCAAATCCGCATAGTAGAAGAATATCAACATAAAACAACATTCACGATGCCATGGGGCACTTTTTATTATAACATGATGTCATTTGGGTTAAAGAATGCGGGAGCTACATATCAATGAGAAATGACTGCAATCTTCCATGATATGATCCATAAGGTTCTTGAAGACTATGTATATGACATCCTTGCCAAGTTAAGAATGTGATTGGAACACCTCGATATCCTTGAGCATGTGTTTGATTACCTACATCACTATGGTCTAAAATTGAACCCAAAGAAATGTGTCTTCGACATCACATCAGGGAAGCTGTTGGGTTTCATTGTATCATGATGGGGCATCGAGATTGACCCCAAGAAGGTGAAAGCCATAATGGAAATGCCTCCTCCCCAAACACTCAAGTAGTTATGAAGCCTACATGGAAAGTTACAGTAAGTCCAAAGATTCATCTCATAGCTGGAAGACAAATGCCAACCGTTGACACACCTATTGCGCAAGGATACCAGTTGCAAATGGGATCTTATCTGTCAAAGGAGCTTTAAAAAACTTAAAGAGTACATGGATAATTCACCCATCCTTGTGCCACCAATGCCAGGATGACCCCTCATTTTGTACATATCAGCAACCATGATAGCACTGGGGGCACTCTTGGCACAACTTGATGATAATGGAAAAGAGTGAGATATTTACTATATTAGTCATACACTTGTAGGCTATGAGATGAATTACTCCCATATGGAAAAAGCACACCTTGTATTGGTTTTTTCCACTCAGAAACTTTAGTACTACATGCTCAGCCATATAGTGAAGATTGTCTCCAAGGTTGATCCCCTTAAGTATGTGCTCTCGAGAACAACACTCACATGTAAGATGACAAAGTGCGTAATGCTACTAAGTGAGTTTGACATCCAATATGTTGACTGAAAAGCGATAAAGGGGAAAGTCATTATAGATCAGCTTGCCGAAGCACTCCTAGTCGATGCCTACCCATTGGTGATGGAGTTTCCAGATGAACATCTTTACATGGTTGAGGAACAATTACCTATGTGGAAGTTATACTTTGATGGATCCTATACCTCCTATGGATTAGGGGTAGGGATACTTTTTATCACTCCTCAAGGTGATTACATCCCCAAGTCCTTCAAGTTGGGATTCACATGCACAAATAACATTGTAGAATATGAGACTCTCATCTCAGGCATCATAATGACTATTCAATAGAACACCATAGAACTATAGGTATGTGGAGACTCTCAGCTGATCATCAAACAAGTCCTAGACCAGTTCCAAACCAAGGACGACAAGTTGTTGCCATACAAAGAGCTTGTGGATGAGTTAAAAGAATAATTTGTCATGATACAGTTCACACAAGTTCTAAGACTTCAGACCAAGACCATAGTTGCAAGGGTGACTATCGAGTCATTATTAGAAATCCCTTGAGATGCATCATAATATGAGTTTCTAGTCGAGCAGCTATACACACCCGCTTATGTGAACACTGATTTTGAAATGGTGTGCATTTTGGTTGGTCCTTAGTCCCTATAGTACCACGATATTCATGCTTACCTAAAAAATGGTATCATATCCCCTCACCTCACCAACACCCAACACTAGAACCTAATTCGCAGAGCTTCCTGCTACACTCTTGTAGCCAACATATTATATCGTCATGGGTATCTTAATATTCTCTCTTGATGTCTAGATTCGAATGAGGTTGTCTTGGCTTTGCAAGAGGTCCATGTTGGAATTTGTGGTGCCCTCATGAGTCACATGGCCCTAGCAAAGAAGTTGTTGAGAGTTGGATATTATTGGTCGATAAAGGAGCATGATGCCTATGAATTCGTAAAGAAGTGCCTACCTTGTCAACATCATGCTAATCTTATCTATGCACCAACACAAGACCTACAACCCATTGCGCCACCATGACCCTTTTCATGTTGGGGCTTTGAGCTCATTGGTATGATCACTCTCAATTCCTTAGATGGACACAAGTATATCATTACTACCACCAAATATTTCATAAAGTGGGTTGAAGCGATTCCGCTCAACTTAACTACGAGCATCCAGATATACAAGTTCATCATCTACCCCACCATCTGTCATTTCAACATCCCCTCCACCATCTTCATAGATCATGGCACCCCATTTGAAAATCAACATGTAAGAGACCTATGTGCCTGATTCCACACCCATCACCATTTCTCCAACTTGTATTTCCCCCAAGGTAACAACCAAGCTGAGGCAACTAACAAAACTATCCTAAAGATCCTCCAAAAAGTTTTCAATGATTTTGGTTGCAACTTACATCTCTAGATCAATCCCACCCTTTGGACCTATTGCACTTCATTCTTCACTCCCACAGGCACTACCCCATACTCCCTAGTATATGGTTCTGAAGATGTCTTACCAATCAAGGTCGAGCTCCTTTCACTACGTGTATCCATTAAGAACTACACCACAGATAAAGACTACCGCGTGACATGCCTTACCCAGCTGGATTTGCTAGATGAAAAGAGGCAGCATACCTATGATCATCTAATTATGTACCAAAATCAACTCAAAAGGAGTTATAACAAGAAAGTTCACCCCATAAAATTTCAAGTGGGTGAGATGGTCCTAAAAGAGAATAAGAAGGTGCAGGCCAATCAAGAAAATAAATGAAAGCTTGAACCTACTTGCTTGGGTCCTTATGTTATCACAACTTGCTTCAGCTTTGGAGCTTTTTAGTTATCTACGCTAGAAGGAGAGCCCTTGAATGATCCTATTAACATTATCCATTTGTAGCGGTTCTATGCTTGAACCATTTTTGGTGTTTGGAAAAATATCTAAAAATCATAAAAAACCCTAAAAAATCATTGTCTTGGTAAAAACCTGGTAATCGGGCACCTAGATGATACCAAAAACATTCAAAAAAAGAAAAAAAGAAAAAAAAAGAAAAAGAAAAAGTAAAGAGAAAAATAATCGTCCAATGGTGAAAACTTGGCAATCAAGCACCTTGGGCAAGTATGTTGGTGAAAACCTAGAAACATGCACCATACATAGTGGACCGTACTATTATCTATTAAAATCCTATCTCACAATCAAACACGCCTTCTGCCAACATATCTGCACCTCCACTTCATCCACTCATCCCTATTCCCAAGGTGTTCTTATCGCATTAGCAGCAGAGAATCACTATTGTGTCATGACCTTCCTATATATATTAAGACACATTCTATCCCTAATCCCTAAGCTATGTAAATAACTGTCATTTGTTGGTCTATCTTGAACTCTTGAGATTTGTAAACAAATTAGCTATATATAGTGTCCCAGTGTGTGTTTGTCCCTTCCTTGTCAGTCTATGTTTGTACATATCCCAGTTTGTTTTGCAGTAACATAATCTCAAAGCATAACCTTCCCAAGTCACATTTCCCAACAAGTACTTCAATAAGAGTTCCCAGTCACTGTGATTATCCCAAAGTCCCCTATTTTCCAGTCAAACCCAATTTGCAGCCAATTCCCCTAACCGGGTCGTTGTAGGATGTATCATTCCTCTTGTCCGACCTAATCCCACTATCCCATAGTCGGTTGATCTCTTTTGGCAAAGGACATCTTTTGGATTTCATCATTTTGGTTTCGCATCACTTTCTTTGGTTTCTTGCTTATCTTTTTGTGGCTTCATGTTGCTCCTCTCGTTAAGGTCACCATGACCCTTTATATCATGGTGCACTGTGATTGAGGACAATATTGAGGCAGGGTCTCTTTGATCTTTTTGTTTCTACATGTAAGTCAGTCGGATGTGACCCGTGCATGTTCCACATGTGATCTTCCTGAGTTATAATGTGCACTTGGGAAATGTCATTTGTATGTGGGTTCCTTGACATCATTTCCACGGTGCCTCCACTTGGGTTCATGTGTGATGTCAGGGCAATCCTTGTGTGTCTTTTTCATGTCAGTCTTATGCAATGCTAGCGACACAACCTTGAGTTCCCAATAACCTTAGCTAGTTCCTTATGTTACTATATCAAACTAAGTGCTCAAACTACATGGTGGTATTCTCTTTCAGAATAACCCACACTCAAGCTTCATGAAAATCCCACCTATCAACCCCTCGACTACACAATCTTGCTATCAATCCAAGAAAACATCCTAGTAACTTAACAATTCACTTAACCCCCACCACCAATCAACCTTCAAACTTCTCATTTGCTTCCAAACCCATCATCCTTATGCAAACCTGAAAACCATCCACTCTCATCCTAACCCCTAACCCATGGATTTTGATTGTGCAACTCACTTCCCCCCATGACCTACCCCATTTCATCCCCTCAGCTAGGGTTCAGTCAAGTAGTGATATGCTTCACATTCAAACCTTATTTCCCATTCTCACAACCACTCATATGCACCTCATCCCACCTGCATCTTCGTCCTCATCTTAGACCACATCAAATCATTTTATTAAATAATTTCATGTAGATTGCATTATTAAATCATTTTCATGTAGATTTCATTATTAAAATCATTTCTTGTAGTTTGCATTATTAATCATTCCCTTTAGATTGCAGTATTAAATCATTTCGCCTAAAGTGCATCCATTTAACTTTGCATATATTTGCATTCAACATTTTTGCTTACACCTAGTTGAATCTTTAAAATCACGCTCATCTTGTCTGCATCTCTTAATCATCCATTCATATGTCATTTAGGTTGCATTGTTAATTTATTTAGATTAATTTTACATGATTAATTTAGCTTGCATAATTAAACCAGGTTAGAATAATATTGCATTCATTATCTTGCAGTGTTAATCATTTTAGTTCATTCCATTAATCTTGCATCGTTAAATCCATTTTAGTTCATTAATCTTGCATTGTTAATCATTTTAGTTCATTCCATTAATCTTGCATAGTCAATCCATTCTAGTTCATTAATCTTGCATAGTTAAATTATTTATGCTCATTCATTATCTTGCATAATTAAATCATTTATGTTCATTCATTATCTTGCATAGTTAAATAATTTATGTTCATTCATTATCTTGCATAGTTAATTCATTTATGTTCATTCATTATCTTGCATTGTTAATTAATTTTAGATCATTTCATTATCTTGCATTATTAATTTCATTCTAATTCACTTGTTATCTTGCATTGTTAAGATATTCTCCATACATAAATCATGACATAAATAGATCATACATCACATATAAAGAAATCACATCACATCCTGCATCCACAAAACATTAGTAGTTGCATCTCCAATAAATCATCCAAACACACATACACACACATCACATAGATATCATAGTCATAAAATCACATCACATCCTACATTAAACACGTCAGTACATCATAAAAATCATGCATAAAGGGTAAACCCATAACACATCACATCCCACCCAACTCATCATATGTATATATATTAGTCCTAGCCAAGAATCAAAGAATGTCCCACCCCAAAGAATAACACAATAAATGTATGTTCGAGTATAAGTCCAGAAAAGTACATATTCAATACATAGGGACAATGCCCTCAAAATGGATCATAGTATACATATCACAAAATGAGCAGCATATCACTACCTATTTTCCTCTCATGAGGGAGACTGCATCTCAACATCGGTAGAGGGGTCAAACTATGTTGGATCTTGTGGTGGCGTCACGAAGATAACTATTTGTATGACCCTGGGTGTCAGCCTCTCCACTGTGCTCTAGATACCTATGTCCTACACCTATGTGGGTACCTGTGATGGCCTTGTAATCCCTCCATCCTCACCCTAGATCCCTCTACCTCTACCATCTGCATCGAGCTGTCAACCGACCGCTGCTAACTCTGTGACTGCCTGGGCCGACGGCTCTCATGTCCCGTCTGTTGGATTGGAGAGATAGGGTATCGAGAGGGGAGGGGTGAATCAGTTCCCATAATTTTTTTTAACTCTTAAACCTTTCAAACCTTAAGCAACGAACATTAGTAACCTTCAATTGTAACTTGAATCCATTGCATGCATCATTCATTCATTTAACTATCAAGGTAAATAGCATGAAATCAACAATATAACAGTCACATAACACTACTATTTTGGTAATGCAGAAACCCTTGTTATAAGGTAAAAACTGCGATGGGGATGACACCCACAAATTCTTTACTACTACAGATAGAAAAGGTTTTCCTGTTAGGGCTACAAGTGGTGATCACTTCTGGTGATCTTACCCTATTAGGAGTAACATGTTAGATCGATTAGATCTACCTAGTGATAGGATTTTAACAACACTACTTGATTGTGTACTCGGTTAAGAGATTTACAAAAAGACTATTAGGTCTACTCTGTTAAGAGATTTTACCAAAACTCTATTACAATGATTAGAAAGTAACAAGTATCTATCTGCTAATGACAACTCAACTTGTCTGATAAAGATCTATGAAGTACTGAATAAATATCACCTTTTCATGTGAAGATCTCTGCTCTGAACTTCTCAGTAGCCTTGTCTGATTTTGATTAATCTAAATGTCTCTGAATATTGTTCTACTCTTTGTTTGATAACTAATATTCTTGAAGTTGGCTAAAGCTTCAAGAACTTCTTTTCATGTTCTCAACTTCCTTGTTAAGCTTCTCTCTCACGCATAGAAAAATAATATGAAATTACATTTATATAGCATACTGCTATTTTGCTGCTTAATAAAATTAGGTTACAATATCTTAGAGAAAACCCTAAGATCTACGGTGTACAAAAATAACCTAGATCTAGCAAACACATAAAGATCATTGTAATTAATGATGGAATCTTACAATAAATGATCCTCGATCTTGGTAAAAAGTTTTATGATTCTATTGTAACTATTTGCATAGATAAGTGTGCCACTCCTAATTACCATGTCATTTATTTTCTTCCTCAGTAAACATTGTATATACTGCTCGGTAATTACACTAGTGCTCGGTGTCCAGTCTACTCGGTGTTTACTGCTGCTCAATATTGGTGTACACTGATGCTCAGTAGAACTGCATTGGTGCTCGGTGTGAAGACTTAATCAACTAGCTTGAAGTGCTTACAGTTACCGACTAGAGTAGCATAGGTAACCGATCGATGTCTTTGATACTAATGACAACCTTTAATGCTCAAATAGAGATAAAAATCTCCCCCTTTGGCATTAGTATCAAAACCTTAAATGTATATAGACATATGATCTCAAAATTTTATCTCCGCCATAGACATAGATACTTATAAAAAATTTCTATTACTCCCCCTTGATGCATGCTCCCGGTAGTATGTAGTATACTTAGCATCTATTTACATATTTGGCATATACATTGTTATCCCCCTTTTTGATATTAATGCCAAATACAAAAAAAAATGTATACTCACAGCTTGTCAAAAATGTGCTAATGAGTTTTCTTTAGTGAATCCAAGAGGTTTTCCCATTCCTCTTTCAAGTTGGTGAGAGCAATGTGCTCAAGACCGACTTGTGCATGCATGTCAAAGATATTGTCCAACATAGAAATTTCTAGTGTTGCAACAAGTGTTTCCGCTTTGACAATGTGTTTCTCAAAAAATTTCAAGTAGGGTAGGTGCTCGGTTTGTAATTTAGTGACCTGATCACTTGTTCTTTCTTCTTACTTCCTGAGATCTGCTATTAACTGCTTGAGTTCTTGAACTCTTAATATGTGCTTTGCAAAAGCTTGTGGCTCGGTTATAGCTACTTGTGCACTGGCTTTGATTTCATTGTCAAGTTGTTTAATTTTTTCACTGATCTCAGCAGTGAATGTTTCCACAGTGCATAGCTTCAGTAAAGTCTGACTTATTAATTGAGTGATAGATTTGACCTCAGTGATTAGCTCAACTAATTTTACCTTGTTAATTGCCACTTCTTGGCTAATCCTTTCTGCAAGTGTATCTTGTATCTTTGATTCTACCCTTTCTTCTATTCTCTTGTCTGCTTCAACATCTGGGGCATTTATCTCTTCAGCAAGTGTAGGAAGTTGGTCTATGATCAGAGTATCCTCATCTATATGTACCTCTGGTACAACCTGTTGCAAGATGTCTCTTACATTATCAAGTATTTCTTTACTCTTGCTTTCTTGTCTTATTTTTTCTTGTGCAACTTTCCATGTACACAACTCCCCATATTTTCTTAGTTCCTCAGGGCTTAGGGTCCTTGGGTCACGCTCTGATATAACTATGACTTCATGTAATGTGACTGACCCTTTTCCTTTCTTTTTCTTCTTCTTCTTCTTTGGTTCTTGAGGTGAACTTTTTATAAGTGGTATGATGTCCTTTACCTCAGAACTTTGTGTAACCTGCCCAGGTGACACTGTATCTACCTTTTGTTTCTCCTCGGTGACATTTGAGTTGGTAGATTGTGTCAAAGCCTCTGATGTAGTGTCTGGTGGAGTGGCCTTGGTTACATTAGGATTCTCTTGATCCTTTGTTTCTACCTCTGGTGCCTCTTTCTCTTTGGACTTGTTTGTTTCAGTTGGTGTTTTGGTGCTTTGTTCCCCTATAGTATCCTTTGGTTTCTTGAGGTCTAAGCCATCAAGTTTCTCTTGTGATAAAATCTCAACTGCTTCTATAAGTATAGGAAGCTCACCCAGTAATGATGTGAATGCACACTCGGTAACTTGAGGTTCATCCTGTGCATTGTCTAGTGCAATGTTCACATTGTCATCTTCATCTCTGTCATCAGGATCCCCATTGGTAATGTCCTTAATGAGTACATCATCATCATTTTTATCCTTTATCTAGATCTCTATTGGATCCAGTGAATCTTGTGAAATAATTATAACTTCATTTACAAGAGTTGTATCAATTACCTCGGTAAGTGATACACCTGATTCTTTTGTCTTCTTTACTTCTTCATCATCATCTATATAAATGCCTTTTCCTTTTGATCTTTGTCTCTTCTTAGACAGATTCATAAATGCATTTTTCTCAGCTTGCTCTTTAGCTGTAAAAATTGATGTCCACATGAGTTGGCTAGTCCCATTAACATCTGCCAGATTTTCATCTAAAATTTGCATAGCCCAAACTTTTACTTTGAATCTCATATAGTAAGTGTTCATATATTCATTAATTTCATCAAGAGTTAAATTTGGTGCTGCCTAAACTAGGGATTGTTCCCTCATCTTCTTCTCGGTGTCCAAGGCATAGGACCACTTCTGATTTATTCTTTCTTCTAATGCCTTGGGTAGTGGATGTCCAAATTCCAATGGAACTCTTTGAAAGCTTATCATCATTTGCATGACTACTTTATCAATTTTGGTATGATCCTCAGTAGACATTTTGTCAAATCAACTGAGTTTAGGACCTATGAGTGCTCCATTTTCAATTATATTAGCAGCAATTTCATCTATTGTCCTATTCTTGTTACTGACAACCTTGAACTGATTGTTGTCATCTTCTTCATCCTCAAGGTCTTCTCTTCCTCTAATCAACCTTCTCCTTTTCTTTGGTGCCACAACTACAACCTTAGTTCCTCTTTTCGCATAACTTTTGGTCGATGTAGCTACCTTAGGTTTTGTTACTTTCTTAGCTCCCTTTTTTTGAGGTGGTGAAGCTCCAATTGTTGACCTTGTCCATGCTCCTGACCGCACTAGCAACTGTCTCTTCTTTGGAGTTGGTGTAGGAGAAACTGGTATTGAATCTTTCTCCTTATAAGACTCAGTTTCCTCACTATCATGTGCCTTGTCAGTCAACAGTAACTGACCTTCAGTTGCATGTTCAACTAGTGACTCCTTAGATGAGTCAGATATATCTCCAAACTGCTCAATTAAAACTTTCTTCATTTTCTTGACTTTTCTTGTTATTTTGCCGATGACAAGACCTATTTTTATTCTTGATTTCGCCTCTTCATAGGTTCCAAACCTCTTGGCCTTCTTGTCCTTTAGTAAAGCCAGTAATGCCCTGATTGATTTCAAACTGAAATCATGATCCATTTTATATCCCATAGGTGCTAGACATTTAGTTCTTGAATCTACAACTTTAATCAATGTATGGTTGGTGTCCACTAGGAAACATATGTCCATCTCATATTTCTTGACCAGTGAGCTTGGAATCCTACTCCTTAGATTCATCTTGATCTTAAATTCCTCAAAATAACCATCTACACCATTATTTACATTATCTCCCAGACTTTTCATTATATCAGAAATTTGCAAAATGATCGGTTTGTCGGTAGGACAATCTATGTGACCGAAAGAGGGAAAGAATTTATGGAGATAGAAAAATAAACATACTAGCAATGAGCCAAACTTATAGGTATTAGACTTTTGTGACTGGATTGTTTTCTTATTCTCTTCAACCTATTTCAGGAGTAGCTCGACAAGGTCTATCTGATGACCCTTCTTTATCATTTTGTGAGCCATATCCACAACACTACACGGTACACTGTTCAGTCTACTTGACTGATAGAACTTATAACCTATTACATGCACTGCAAAATTAACTTCTAGATCCATAATTGAAGCAATTTTCAGTGCTCGATCATCCCATGCTGCACCTATATTTTTCTCAACATCGGCTCGAGATGAACTTCATAATGATTTGGCCTTGTCGGTTGTAGGGTAACCTGTAACCCTATGAATCATTCTCTTCGTTACCTTAACCAGACTATCTAGCCAAAATGTACCTTCATGATATCAAATTAACACAACCCTAATCCATTATGTTTTGAAAATTTTTAGAAAATTTAGGGCATTTGTGAGTCCAATTGTTTTGACTTGCTCATACTCTGGTTTCAGCTTTACATCTTCACTACAGAGTGCCTGGTATGCAACATACATCTCAAAATCTCATATTTCTCCTATCTTGCAGTGAATGTACAATTGGATATCTTCGACCAATAAAACCCTAGGTGGGATGCTAAAAAAAGTGCCCGCTAAATCCATTTTTGAAGCTACTTCTGGGTGTAACTTGTAATTGGGTTCACTATAGTTTGTTGAAACTATAAGGTTGACTTCCTCTTCCACAACTTTAGAAGTGCTCGTAGTGGATGCCATTATAACAAACTAGATTTTCGGTAAGTATGATGAATATGCTCGGTAGGGGTTCCAACTTACTCGAAATGAATGATGAATGTACTCAGTTCGATCTGCAACTGCTTTGGATGAACTTGAAAATTCTTTTCTCAAAATCACTTTGTGAAATAATCTCTCTTTGAAATTGCTTTGTGAAAATGAACTTAGACTTCCATGTATTTATATCATTTTCCGAATTCCCACTCAAAACTTTGTCATTAATGCTTGACCTACTTTTCGGTTCATGACAATTGTCAACTCGGTGAATATTGCAAACTTCCATTAGCTTGGTTAACACATGATTTCTTGCTTGGTTGATACTAACACTCAGTTAACCTTAAATAGCGATTATCGATGGGTAACCTTTTGCTTGGTCTCACATATACCGACTTTGTGACATTGTTAGCTCAAAACATATAAACCATAGTGCATCTTTATTCATGCAGATTTGGTATGTGCTCATCATATATAAGGAACTATATGTAAAATATGATCATTTGAAATGTCAGTCTCATACATACCTTTGTGACCTTAAGTAGAGGTACCGATGTCACCTAATCCATTAGACAAGGTTTCACCAACAACATTGCTTGACTCTCCATTCTCATTTGATGCCTTCTTCCACATAGTGTTCCTGATTCTCATGATATCTACAATAGTTTTTCCACTCTCAAATACATGACCTTCTTTTGGTGCTCAGTCTCTATAGTCCTTGCTTAGATGACCGACCTTATGACAATGTAAGCATGCCATTCTAGTGCTTGTCCAACTTTGTGATTGTCCAGCCCATCTTTTTTTGAAACAATTTGCTGCAATGTGTCCATATCTACCACATGCAATATAGTTAGTCAATGTATTGTAATTCCAGACATAAGAATTACCTTGTCTCTTCAGTTGATATGGTTTGGGCTTGCTTTTCTATTTTGGTGTCTAGACTTGCTTCATCTTAGCTTTGCATTCTTGTGCAGTGTGTCTAGTTTTGTTGCAAGTATAACATAGTTTCTCCATTGTAGGTTTGTTAGCATTCTTATTTAGTTTTGCTCTACGCTCATAAGCTTGATGACCAAATTTGCCACACTAATAATAGTAACCATTAAACTTAGGAGTGACTAGAGGTTTACCTTGTGCTTTGCTTCTGCAGACATTAGAAGTGTGTCCAGGTTTGCCACAGTGATAACATGACAACATCTTAGGTCTTTGACTTTGATTATTGTTGCCTTGTTCAACTTGTTTGGATGATTCTCCTTTGTCGGTATAGCCTAATCCAACTTTACTTCCAAATCTTCTTTGATTAGTCAGAAAATCATCAATCCTTTTAGAACTATCCTTAGCCAATTTCATCATTTCATTGTGTCATTGTTGGGTCTTTACTTCATTTCTTAGTTTCTCATTTTCTTCCCTGAGTATTCTAATATCTTCAAGTTTTCTTGACGGTTCACCATTTACTCGGTTGACTTCCTGATTTACATCCATCATTTAATTAGATATTTCAAAATGGTGCTCGACAAGTCTTTGTATCTTAGTTTACTTTGTTTGAAGTTGTTTAGTTATCTGTCTTCGGTCTTCAACAGCTAGATTCCTTTCTTGCTCAGCCTGTCTTGCATTGTTTATTACATCTACCATTCTCACCATTTGTGATTCTTGACCGATTTGTAGTGCTTTCACTTGTTTGGTTAAGTGAAGATTCTTTTTAGACAAATCAAATATTATACTTTCAGATCCATCATAAATACTTCCTGAACTAGATCCAATGTGATCAAATAAATCATCAATCTCTTCTTCATGGTAACCAATCTCATTTTGCAGAATAGCTAGGTTCTTCCTTTCAAACAATAATTTCTTTAATGCATCCTTGGCTTGCTTATACTATTCAACAAACATATGCATTTGAATCTTTTGATTCTCTATTGTTTTATCAAACTTATATCTCTCCATGATTAGATCTTTACTCTTTAGTACGTGGTTAAATTGTCCAATAATAGATCTGAGCTCTAATACCAATTGTTGGATTGGAGAGATAGGGTACTGAGAGGGGAGGGGTGAATCAGTGCCCACAAAAACTTTTAACTCTTAAACCTTTCAAACCTTAAGTAGAAAACAATAGTAACCTTCAACTATAACTTGAATCCATTGCATGCATCATTCATTCATTTAACTATCAAGGTAAATAACATGAAATCAACAATATAATAGTCACATAACACAAGTATTTTTGTAACGCATAAACTATTGTTAGAAGGTAAAAACTGTGGTGGGGATGACACCCACAATTTCTCTACTACTATAGATAGAAAAGGTTTGCCTATTAGGGCTACAAGTGCTGATCACTTCTGGTGATCTTACCCTGTTAGGAGTAACATGTTAGATCGATTAGATCTACCTAGTGATATGATTTTAACAACACTACTTGAGTGTGCACTCGGCTAAGAGATTTACAAGAAGACTGTTAGGCCTACTCTGTTAAGAGATTTTACCAAAACTCTATTACAATGATTAGAAAGTAACATGTATCTATCTGCTAATGGCAACTCAACTTGTTTGATACAGATCTATGAAGTACTGAATATATATCACCTTTTCATGTGAAGATCTCTAATCTGAACTTCTCGGTAGCCTTGTTTGATTCTACTTAATCTAAATGTCTTTGAATACTATTTTTCTCTTTGTCCGATAACTGATATTCTTGAAGTTGGCTAAAGCTTCAAGAACTTCTTTTCATGTTCTCAACTTCCTTGTTAAGCTTCTCTCTCATGCATACAAAAATAATATAAAATTACATTTATATAGCATACTACTATTTTGCCACTTAATAAAATTAGGTTACAATATCTTAGAGAAAACCCTAAGATCTACAGTGTACAAAAATAACCTAAATCTAGCAAATACATAAAGATCATCATCACAATTAATGATGGAATCTTATAATAAATGATCCTCAATCTTGGTAAAACATTTTGTGATTCTGTTGTAACCATTTGCATAGATAAGTGTGCCATTCCTGATTAATATGCCATTTATTGTCTTCCTCAGTAAATGTTGTATATATTGCTCAGTAATTACACTAGTGCTTGGTGTCTAGTCTGCTCGGTGTTTACTGCCACTCAGTATCGGTGTACACTGATGCTCGGTAGAATTGCACTGTGCTCGGTGTGAAGACTTAACCAACTAGCTTGAAGTGCTTGTAGTTATCGACTAGAGTAGCATAGGTAACCAACTAATGTCTTTGATACTAATGACAACCTTTAATGCTCAAATATAGATAACACTATCCTTAGTGGGGCCCCAACCCTCTGGCTACTCCTACCTATCCGCTTGCTACTACTAGCCCCCATCGCTGTCCCTGTACTTGTGGCCCCTAACTGATTGGCCTGACAATAGTGCTCATGTTGGTCTGGTGGAACTATTGTGTGATACATGGTACAATACCATCCCACCTTCTCCCTTAGGTCTTCTAGGTCCCTTTGTAACTGCCTCACCTCCTCTGATCTATCTTGTGGGCCCTTGGCTACTCTATCCCTCCTGCCAGCCTGGTTCTCCGCCCCTACCTATTGAACCACCATATCTCTCTCCCCCTGCACTTTGTCCCTCAAACTACAGTCCATCCTACTCTCCCTACAACTGATCCCTCTCCACCCTCAACTTATCCCTCTCCTAACACAGTTGCTCCCTCTCGTTTATGGTCTCCAAACCATCCTGTAGTGCTTGGGCCAGTTGTGTCGTCAGGGTGTCTCTCTCCCTCTATTTATCTCTTAGCATCTGCCTGGTCCTATCAAATGTGGCTTGTAAGGATGCAAGATGCCCTACTAGATCTCCACCCCCACCTCTTGATGACCCCACCCCTAGTGCCTGTGATGGTGGTGGGCCTGATGGTGGTCCCTATAGTGCAGGTGGTGGGCATGTTGGTGGTCCCTATGGCACTAGTGGTCCCTATGGTAGCAGTGGTACTTGTACTCCACCATCTCCTCCTCCCCTTCCCCCATCTCCTCCTCCTCCCCCATCCACATCCATCCCATCTTTGTCTCCATCCCCCCCTCCTCCCTTCTTTCCCAGCAGCTCACCTCCCTCCTCTCCTCCCTAACTGCCTAGCTGTGGCTACTCGACCTCGACCTCGTGCTACGAATATTGCTCCTCCCCCATTGGTAGTCCTGCCCTACCTACTGCTTGTGTCCTCCGAAACTAGGCCTGATACTCTGCTATGGTCCCCCCATATGTCGGTCCCCTGGTCCAATCCCAGTGCATAGCCTGAATTGCCTACCACGTAGCAAACAACCCATCCCTATCCAGCCTCTCGCCAAACTCCGACTGCCGCTCTTGGGTTGTCCTCTGATACCAATGTTATGCATCTAGTACCCACTGTGTATATTTGATTTATTGGGAGACCTTATCCATCCTATAATTATCTACTGTGTACTCTCATCTGTTGGAAAAATGGTCAGCGCTCCCCTCGGGATTCATGACATGGCTTAACCACCTCTTGTGTCTTCTATAAGTCTAGTGGTTGTATCGGGCATTAATAGGTTGATCTTTTGGTGCAACAACAACCACTACTTGTAACAATTGGTATCAGAGCCAAGTGCCTTGAAGAGAAAGTTTAACAACTTGAGGTTGATCAGATGGCGTACTTCAAGAAAGAAATTCCTAAGTTTGATGGAGAGAATTATCTTGATTCGAAGAACACGATGGTGACCCATTTGCAGTGCATTAGTTTTGAAGTTTTTGATGTAACTATCAAAGAAACCAAGATACCTACCCTAGAAGACCTTGCACAGGAAAATGCTACTGATAGGCAAAAGGAATTGTTTCATCAGAATGCTATTGCTAAAGAAGCCCTTATCAGTGCCCTATCTGATGGTGAATTTTTAGAAATAAAAAAGGTAGATACAACCCACAAAATATGGAAGCACCTAGAAGACATATTTGAAGGAGACAAACAAGCAAAGGATGTGTGTAGAAAGACATGGAAGAAAAGATACAATGCATTAGAGATGTTGCCTGAAGAAAACATCAGAGCTTACAATCAAAGGATAAATGAAGCAGTTGCTGGAATCAGAAACAATGGTGGAGAGATTTCAGAGGAGGACATTATGGACAAGTTAATGACTACTCTCACTCCTGAATATGAAAGCAAGATCAACATCCTTGATGAGACCATGCATCTTACATCTAATTTCAAGAGAGAGACCTTGATCACCAAAATCTCAGCTTTTGAGATTTCAAGATTGAAAACAGAACCAAAGAGTGAAACAACCTTCAAAGCAACAGTTCATGGTAAGAAATCTACAAACACTTTTTGTAATTTTGATGATGATGATGAAGATGCATGTAATGATTCAGATTAGCATGATTCTATGAAAGAAGAACTTGATCAGATTGTTAAGAATGACACTTGGGAACTGGTTCCAAGACCTACTGATAAGAATGTGATTGGAACAAAGTGGATATTCAGAAACAAGATGAATGAAGATGGTACATTAGTAAGAAATAAAGCAAGGTTAGTATGTAAAGGGTATGCACAAAGAGAAGGCATTGATTATTCAAACACATTTGCACTTGTGAGTAGATTAGAAGCTATTAAGTTGTTTCTAGCTTATGCTACAGTCAAAAACTTCAAATTTTATCAGATGGATGTCAAGTCAGCATTTCTAAATGGAGATTTGAAAGAAGAAGTATACATTGAGTAGCCAGAAGGATTCACCTTATCAGATAGACTTGATATGGTATGCAGATTGAAGAAGGCCCTCTATGGACTTAAGCAAGCCCCTAGAGCATGGTATGAGAGACTAGATGGATATCTAACAAAGATTGGATTCAAGAAAGGAGCAACAAATTGTAATCTATTCATTAGAGAGACATTTGAAGGTTTACTACTTGTAGCTATATTTGTTGATGACATTATCTTTAGAGGTAATGACAAACTAAATGTAGAATTTGCCAAAGAAATGCAGAATGAATTTGAGATGAGTATGATTGGTCCTATCAAATACTTTTTGGGACTAAATGTGCAGTAGACAGAAAAATGAATTTTTATTAATCAGTCAAAATATGTGAAAGAGATACTGAAGAAATTCAAGATGGATGATTGCAAGCTGGTAGGAACCCCTATGATCACTGGATGCAAGCTTACAAAAGAAGATGACTCACCAATAGTAGATATAACATTGTATAAGTCTATGATTGGTAAAATTATATATCTTACTCAGACTAGACCTGATTTTTCAAATGCAATTGGCATAGTTGGAAGATTTGCAGCAGAACCTAAACAAAGTCACCTCATGGTAGTAAAAAGAATATTCAGATACTTGCAGGGCACTATATATTATGGTCTATGGTATCCTAATTTAGAAAATGTTGAGCTTCATGTGTACACTGATGTAGATTGGGCAGGATGTGTTGATGACAAAAAGAGTACTTCAGGTGGAGAAGTGTTTCTTGGTGATAGACTTGTCACTTGGACAAGGAAAAAACAAAATTGTATTTCTCAGTCAACAACAAAAGTGGAGTATGTTGCAGTAGCCTTGAATTGTTCTACAATTGTTTGGATCAAGCAAATGATAAAGGATTTTGGAATTCAGATTGATTATCCTATTATTATTCACTATGATAACACTAGCACTATCAATATGTCAAAGAACCCTATGATGCATGCAAAGACAAAACACATTGAGATCAAGTATCACTTCCTAAGAGAGAAAGTGGCAGAGAAAGAAGTCAAGTTGGACTATGTGAGTACTAAAGATCAGTTGGCAGATATATTCACAAAGCCCTTACCTAAGGATACTTTTGAGTATCTCAGTCAGAAGTTGGGAGTAATTCCCTTCCCTGATTTTGCTTAGAAGAAAGGAGGAAAGGCATCAGTCCTCAGGGACTAGTGGAAGGTTGACTACTCTACCTCAGGAGTAGTACAGGTGCTTAACATGAATGGCACCCTTTTCCATTGATGTCAAAGGGGGAGTAATATACAGAGTCATGAAAAATAGAAGTAAAAAAGGAGGAGTAATATACTAAGGGGGAGCAACATTCAGTTTTGACAACAGTACAATTGAGGAAATGGAGAATATTAAAAAATAAAATATTGCAACAGATGGAGGATTCATCTTTGGGGGAGTTTTAAAGAGGAAATGGAGAATGTTATAAAAGGAATGTTCATTTGGGTTGGTGGTGGTTTTTCATTCCACATGTTGCCATCAATGCCAAAGGGGGAGATTGTTGGAGATTTGCCAGCATGCTAGTACTCTCTGTATGTTTGTCATTGACGAAAACATATAGAAAGTAGCATGCATGGAAGTCTTATGTAGTAAGATTTTAGTATATTTAGCATGGACATGATATCAACATGATATCATGGGTGCATAGGTTAACTATTAGTACAAATAGTTATATAGTAGCTGGTGTTTGCAATGTTCTTGACAAAGTAACAGGCAATTTTCTGTGTACAGTTGTCTGTATAGTTGTCATGAAGCCTTGTGTGCTTAGATATATGTTGAAGACATGTTAGTGATGTTTCAGTTATGGATGCATAGTTTGTTGATGAGTAGAAGTGAAGTTATGCAGTCACTATTCGCCAGCAGTAGTTTCCTATGTTTATTCAGAAGAGCCGATAGAGATTTTATTGGTTATGTAGTTGTGCCTATCATGTGGGTATGCACCCTTGGATTTAAGCATAGAGGAGATTTATTGATGTTTGGTTAAGAGAGAAAGAGTTAATTTATCTTACAGAGAAAGATCTAGTTGTTTTGGTAGAGCTGACAGTGTGTAGCGTGCGTCTACAATTATCTTATTGAACATGTCCCAGAATGTGTTGCGTGCATAGTAGAGCCGACATAATGTTTGTTAGAGTTTGTTGTGGTTTCTCTAATATGATTTCAAGGTGGTTCTAATAGGCTGACTTAATTATATCATTTAGATGAAACATATTTATAGGCAGTCATTTGTGATTATTGTAGTGTGGTTCAAAGTTGATCAAGAAGAGTAGAGCAGAGTGTGCGAAGTGTTGAGCCATCAGAAGAAGGTCTACGTGAACAAGTAAAGTACTTGTGCTATACATTGGAACTAATCCAGACAACAGGTCAAAGTGTAGCTCACCAAGATCTAGATATAGTGTGTATCTGTTATTTAGAAGGTTGTAGCCTTTGCCCCTTTGAGCAGTGAGCTCTCAGATAGTGCGTCCTCTCCCCTAACAGGGACAATTGCAAAAGAATCCTAATAGGGTCCAACCCTTGACCAGGTCTACTATACTAAATATATTGTAAAGTAACTCCTAACAGGGTTAAGGATCTTCTAACAAGGATCATAATACTCTAGTGCAAAATATTAGTGGGTGTCAATTCCCACTGGGGTTTTTACCTATTTGGGTTTCCCTGTAACCAAAATATTGGTGTTGTGTTCTTGTGTTATTTCATTATGTTTATGCTTTATGTTTAAGTATACTTAATTAGATAAAGAATTGAATCTTGTAGATAATTGATTCATCCCCCCCTCTTAGTTATCTCTTGGGACTATTCCTAACAATACCTCTTGTTATAAGTAGTGGTTGTCGTTGCACCAAAAGATCAACTTGTTAATGCCCGATATAACCACTAGACTTATAGAAGACATAGGAGGCGGTTAAGCCATGTCATGAATCCTGAGGGGAGCATTGATCATTTTTCCAACAATCTCCCCCTCAACGTTACCTGAGGGGATTCAAACCTGTGACCAAGCTCTGATACCACTTGTTAGGAATAGTCCCAAGAGATAACTGAGAGGGGGGGGGGGGGGGGTGAATCAATTATCTACAAGATTCAATTCTTTATCCAATTAAGTATACTTAAACATAAATCATAAACACAATGAAAGAACACAAGAACAGAACACCAATATTTTGGTTACAGGGAAACCCAAATAGGTAAAAACCCCGGTGGGAATTGACACCCACTAATATTCTGCACTAGAGTATTATGATCCTTGTTAGAAGATCCTTAACCCTATTAGGAGTTTCTTTACAATATATTTAGTATAGTAGACCTGGTCAAGGGTCAGACCATGTTATGATTCTTTTACAATAGTCCCTATTAGGGGAGAGGACACACTGTCTGAGAGCTCACTACTCAAAGGGGCGAACGCTACAACCTTCTAAATAATAGATACACACTATATATGGTCTTGGTGAAGTATGCTTTGACCTACTATCTAGATCAATTCCAATGTATAGCACAAGTACTTTACTTGGTCACATAGACCTTCTTCTGATGGCTCAACACTTCACACACTCTACTCTGCTCTGCTTGATCAACTTTGAACCACACTACAACAATCACAAATGACTGCCTATAAATATCTTTCCTCTAAATGATATAATTAAGCGAGCCAGTTAGAACCACCTTGAAATCATATTAGAGAAACCACAACAAACTCTAACAAATATTCTGTCGGCTCTACTATGCACGCAACACATTCTGGGACCTATTCAATAAGATAATTGTAGATGCACGTTACACTGTCGGCTCTACCAAAACAACTGGATCTTTCTCTATAAGATGAATTAACTCATGCACTCTTAACCAAACATCAATAACTCTCCTCTAAGCTTAAATCCAAGGGCACATACCCATAGGATAGGCACAACTACATAACCAATAAAATCTCTGTTGGCTCTTCTGACTAAACACATGAAATTGTTGCTGGTGAATAGCGACTACATAACTTCACTTCTACTCATCAATAGACTATGTGTCCATAACTAAAACATCACTAACATGTCTTCAATATATATGCAAGCACGCAAGGATTCATGACAATTGTACAGACAACCATACACAGAACACTACCTGTTACTCTATCAGGAACACTGCTGACACCAACTGCTATATAACTATCTGTACTAATAGTTAACCTCTATGCCCATGATATCATGCTGATATCATGTCCATGCTACATATACTGAAAGCTTACTGCATAAGACTTCCACACATGCTTCTTTCCATATGTTGTCATCAATGATAAACATACAGTCAGTATTGGCCTGTTGGCAAATCTCCAACATCATCAACTTATGCTGTAGGTAGGGGTCATCACGTAAGGGAGCTCTCGTTGGTCCTTTTCCCACTCTACCTACCCTAGTTACAATTGCCATGTGATATCATCCTGTAATCCATCCAAGGTCTCTCTCCAATTGTCTATGTCATCCACATCATGGTACAACATCAACTCCTCCCAGCTATATAGTGCATGCTCCTCTACCTGCCTATCTATCCTCCCTAATGGCCTCAATGCTATTATGTGCTCTTATGCCCAAACCTATAGTAGCAAGGAAAAGCCTACACTCCTCCCTTGTGACTCCCCACCATGGTACCCTATCTAGTGGAGATCTATGTATAGCTCGACCATCATCAACATGCCCTAGGTTGTTGGGACCTCGACGTCCACAATCCTCACAATCCCTAGGATGAGTGTGAGAGTCACACTCATCCCTCCTATGTTAGGGGAAATGTACACCGAGACCAATCCACATATGAATAAATGCACCCATCGTGCTATTGGTGTAGTCGCTAAGTGTCTCACTAGTAGTAGCTGACCATGTTGCATGATCAACACCACTCTAGGTCCTAGTAGGGCCCTTACTTCCTGCTACTACATGTAGTCCCCTACGACTACTAGTGTACCTCATATCGACAGTTGGAATATCTGGTACACATCCTTAAGGGTCACAGTCATCTCCCTTGTTAGTGGATGAAAAGTCCCTATCTTCGAGTGTCATCTCTCATAGAGATTTGTCACCATGGACATGTATGTTCTCCTATGCGACATCCATGCCAAGTAGCCTTGCCTGATCGCATCGACTCGAGCCCACTCCATTGATGTGAATTGCTCTCTTGTAGCTAGAACAACTATGTGTCTCTCCCAAATAGTCAGTCACTCAACCAACCACTGCAACCAATCCAAGTCAGCTTTGTTAGTTTCTTTCCTACCAAACTTCTAGCTAAATGTCAATCATCATCCCTCTATTCACCCTACCTTTTCCCCACATTCTTGCCCATTTCCTTTTCCCCGTGTTCCCGCAGGCTCTATGTTTTTGCGATCTCGCAAGATATACATTCTCACAATCTTGTAGGCATGGGATCGCGACCCCTCCTAGCGATTGTACTGGCGTGGGAATGCATTCTCATGCTGCTTACCCTACCTCATGTTCCCCCATAGTGGGACCACATTTTTTTACATGTCGTCCCTTTTGCGCTCTGAGATCGCGATCCTGCGAGAGATTCAAGCAGGATCGCGGTCCCACAAGAAGTTGTTCAAGTTATGGGAAAAGCACAAACTTGCGATATATCCCTTACCTTTCTCCCAACCTGGTCTCCCAGTAATCCTTTGCAGGATCATGATCCCATCGATCCTGAGCCTGGGAGATCACGTATTTTCTAACTAAATAATATAATAAATGACAAACAGAGAAAGGAAAAGTTCTATTTTTTGACCCTACCTATTAGTCAGGTGTCCCCTGCTACCGAACGCTCCTCACAATGTCCACATGATGTCGTAGTCTCCCTCCTCATGCTATCTCCTATGCCAAATCAAAGCTAAACATTTCTATATCTCTAAGCTTTGAAGTATGAAAATGACCTATTTTTGGCTCATCTGACCCTTATTAAGGGCCTCCCCTGACCCAATTTTACTTCCTAACACCCCCTAGCCCATCCTTTCTTCCTATTTTCCTAGCTCTTATCACTTTCTTGTCTTTTTCACCCTCTTCTTTCCTGCTTCATGCCCCTTTTTGGTCTGCTACGCCAAATGCCTCTCCTTCCTTTCGAGATACCACCTAGGCCCCTTTTTCATTCCTTGTCACCATCTTGAGGGAGCATCACCCAGTCTAAACCTTTCAGCCCATAATCTGGGGCAATTTCATTACCTTGTAAATTATTCACGTCATTTATTATTCTAAACATCTTCGAAATAATGTTATTTTAACACTATGTCAAAGAGGGGCAAAATGTAAACACCTAAATCTAATTACACAACTAAGTAATCTTATTTAGTTCTCCCTAAGACATTTATTAATTAAATATTATCTATTTAGTTAATTATGTCATTCCTTAGTTAATTAATTTAATTAACAAACTATAGCCCAATTAATTATCTAAGTGACAAACCCATAGTCTGATAATTAATTAAACCCCTTTCCTCTATTAATTTAAATTAATGCTTTTATCTATTTAAATTAATTCACAAATCCTCTTTTCCTCCCATTTAGAATTAAATAATTCCTTTAATCCAATTTGAGTACATGGATCCTAGCTTTAACCCCTAACCAAACTCATCCCAATAACCTAACCCTGAGTTCCTACTCAACCCAACCCATTCACACATACTAATCACCCTTAATTAGCTAATGACCCATGATTAGCTAATCAAAACTTCCACTCATTTTCTCTCCTCCCATCACATCCTCCCGATTCTCCCACTTGCCTCCTAATCCAAGCCTAATCACATCCTTCTAATTCTCCCACTTGCCTCCTAATCCAAGCCTAATCACCTTCTAAACATTTTCACAATCATAATCCATGGATTAAGAAATCCTAACCCAACCCAAGTCAACTCTCGTGTCACATCCTCACATCCCCCAATTCCTTCACTTCATGTCAACCTTAAATGCTCTTTCACATCTCTTACACATTCCATCTCCTTCTTACACACTTTTCCCCTCTCACATCTCCCAAAATGGTCACATTCTAACATTTCTTCCAACCTCTCCCATTGTGACACTTGTCACAATGAGAGACATTTGAGAAAGCACAATCCATGCGCTCTCTCTCAAATGCATCTTGGCCCTTCCTTAGGTTTGCATCTCAACCATCCATTTGCTTCTCCTCTTGCCTATAAATTGAGACCTCCCTTCCTTCATTTTCATCCACCTTTTGAGCAAAGTTACCGTGCCATTTTGAGAGCCAAAAACACCAAATACATCATTGTAATGCAAAAATCACTCCAAAATCATAGCCTTTGAAGCTTGAGCACACTTTGAGCACACATTCCATCCATTGGAAACATCTACAAATCAACGAACGCTTCTTGGGTGTTTGAGGTTTGCATCCACATTTGGTTTTTAGGCTTTCCTTTGTCTAATCTAGATGTTGTAGTGTTTTAGTTATTTGAATATTTTAACTTTTTTATTGTATTCCCTTAACTTCTATTTCATTTATTACACCTTCTATATGAATTAAATTTGGGCTTATGTCATGAGTTAGTGAGGAAGACCCATCATTGTTTCTCAAAGCAGTTAATAAACCCTCATCATCAAGGGTTTGAATGCAATTTGTTTGATGACTCAACTTTTAACCATTAGAAATTTTTAGTTCTTTGGGATTTGTTGGTATATTGAATTCTCTTTCAATTGGTTTTTGTGTCAAGCCAAATGGATGTATATTTGGAGAGAAATACTAAGCCTTAGCATGACTGGTAAATGATTTTTGCCTACTGTAACAAAAAGGTTTAATATTTTGGTTGATTTTAGTTAAGTTGGAAGCATTCAAACATTGTAATGGTTGAAATAAGGTTGAGATAGATGAAAATGGTCCTATGAATGACATGGTAGACATCCCAAATGACTTGGGGATCTGAATCTTACTAATCTCAATCCAATTGTCTAAGGTATGTGATTGTCATTACAAAGTTTAAGTTAGTAGCCATCATGTTTGGAGTTTCTATAGTTTTCATGGAGTTAATAAGGATATAGAGGGACTAAAAGTACTTTCATGCTCTTTGAAAAAAGGTTACTAAGTAGATTGAATCCTTGTAATGAAGGACATTGTCCAACTGCCCAAGTTTCTAGATAGGCACAATCAATTTGTTATCACTTCTCCACAAGATTTGTTCATTGTCCTATGACCATTGATGGAGTCTACCAATGCACATATCTTGAACTTACATTTCCCTTTTCCATCTGGTCAAGGTATCCAAGGTTGATTTTTGGGGGTTGAATGTCCATTCTCTGTCCACTGAAAAAACAATGATAGTCCTCAATGTTTATCATTTGTTTGTGTATAGACTGGTAGTCATAATAAGGGATTGAACCTTTGACAGTGCTTCCCCATTTCTTTAGAGTGTTGTTATAAAACAAAGGCCATATGATGAATAACATTATCTCTCCAAGTTGGTTGAAAGCATTAAGTACAATGCCATGGTGAAGGGAGTAAACTGAGGCCAAGGGGTAAGGTTTTGTGGATCTAAGTAGTTGATGAGTGTTAGGTTACAAAATGGGACATATTGAAGGGTATCAGTGATCAAGTGTGTGAGTTATCTCTTGAAGATAATTTTCCAAGTCAAGGAGTGTAGCATTAAACCAAGCCACGTGTTGTTGATATGTTAAGCCATCAAGTGGATCCTTGTGTCTAGAAGGGTAGGAGAGTGGGTTGTTGGGAAACTAGTGCTTCCTCTAAATCAAGTGGTATCATATAAAGGAAGTAGGTCCTTTTAGATGACATTGAAAGTTGAGGAGTGAGAGGTTAGAGTCAAGATACCTCCAAGAGTTAGTGTGGCAATTACTAGGGAGTTGGGAGCCCTAACGGAGAGGATGGAAGCCATTAAGGCTAGAGAAAGAAGAAGATGAAGGAATGTTGGTGAAGATAGTGACCATGAAGAAGTAGGTGAGGGTGAAGAAGGTGAAGAATCCCCTTAAGAGGTGGAAGATTTGGACTTAGAAGATGCAAGGATGACAAATATTATAAAAGCAATTAGAGTTGGTGACTCTAGAGCCAACACATATATTTCCATGTATGGTGGCAAGATGATTAGAGAAGAACTCATAGATTGGTTTGGGGCATTGGAGAATTACTTTGAATGTGAAGAGATAGATGAGAACCAAAAGGTGAAGATTGGTAAATCAAGGTTGAAGGGGCATTCTCTTTTATAGTGGGATTGTGTACAAGAGGATATATAGAAGAAGGGGAAACCCAAGATCACATCATGGTATGAGATGATGGACAATATGGAGGAGAAGTTTCTACCAAATTATTATAGGGTGTATTTGTACAAGAGGCTTCAAAATCTAAAGCAAAAGGACATGGATGTCCAAACATACATTGAGTAGTTTCATAAGTTAGATATTAATGCAGTCAAAGATGGAGAAACCTAGAAGAGATCAGCCCAACCTTGCAGCCAACACAAACACAATGAAAACAATAGCCAAGATAGAAAAGAAATGAAAGATCAACCTTTAATTATTATCAAAAAAATCAGTTACAACATATCTACAACATGAATTCTTACATGCCAAGCATACATGCATGTTTATGATTAGAAATCCCTTCAAACCCTAGTCAAACTATGACCAAATAATCATATGAAATCCACCTTATCCCTTAGGAATAATTCCATAAGCTTATATAGCCAATACAACCATAATTGGACCCATAAAAGATCACATTTCCCAAGAATTGAGAAAACATATTACAATAAATAGGTTAGCTCCCATATCCCTAGGAACAACCCCTAATGAAATAAAAAAGAGATGCAATAATAAATGAAAGTCAACCTCAAATGTAATAATGCATTGGCACGATCGCAACCAGTAGTTCCAATCAATAGATGAGAAAATTGATCGATGAACACCAAGATTGACTAGAATATGAAGAACATGATTGTCTTGCCCCAAATCTGCAATAAATCTCATGTGATGACTCTGAATGAGGTGTGATCATAGGATAAGGCTTAGGATGAAGCCAAAAACACACTCTAGGAAGTGCAACTCATAACAAGAAGTACAAATCCACCACAACTAGAACGGATGACTGATCAAGAAGAAACTAAACAAATTTTTGGTTGATGCAAGATTTCTTAGATTCCAAGATTCTCTTGCATCAAATATAAGGGAAACACATGAAGAGGATGTGGAAAAGAAGGTATCAAGGTACCTAGGAGGGTTAAGGTTCAATATTCAAGATGAACTTACCCTCTCTACACCTAGGACTATTGAGGAGTGCTACAAGTTATCCATGAAGGATGAAGAGAAGATGAAAAGAAGGCAAGAAAGACAAGGACCAGGAAGAGGAAACAATGGCAAGGGTAGAGAAACCAAGCAAACCCAATAAGGACATGGTGACACAAGAAAATGCAAGGAGAAAGTTTCTTATTCAAGAGAAGAATTCAGAGGATCTATAGGTGGAGGAAGATGATCAAGTGTCTTCACATGGAAGTGCTTTGCATGTGGAGAGATTGTGCACACTTCTTGTAGGTATCCTAAGAAATTTGACAATGCTTCTATTAGTGGTGGAAGGAAGAATGAAAGGATGGAAAAATTGGTTGAAGATAGGAATTCTCTATTACTTGTGTTGCAGAAGAAGGAGAGGTGCTGATGTTGAGGAGGGAACTTTTGAACAAGCCTAATGAGAAGGATACCACACAATAAAGATCACTTTTCAAGGCCAACTACAAGAGAAAGGGTAAGATATGTAAGGTGATCATAGATTCAGGTTCTACGGACAACATGGTGTCTATGGAGATGATGGACAAACTGAATTTGGAAAAGGTCCCTAATCAAACACCTTACAAGGTATCTTGGGTAAGTGATCATCAAGAACTTTTGGTAAATGACCAAGCTTATGTTGATTTCCAAATAGGAGAATGCACAGATAGAGTTTTGTGTGATGTTATACCTATGGATTGTTACCATTTTTTGCTAGGAAGGCCATGGCAATATGATAGGAAATAAATGTATGATGCTTGTGCTAATACTTATACCATCAAGAAGGATGGAAGTACATTTGTGTTGAATTCTTTGTAGGAGGATGTTACAACAAAACAAAAGGAGAAAATAGTCATTTTGATGGGATATAAGGAAGAGGTGCAAGTGGTCAAGGAAGATTCCATTATTGTGGGGAACATGTTATGTCCCATGGTTAATAAAAAAGATAAAAATACAGTCATCCGTGTGCAAGAAGGACCAACAAAGACACCTAGGTCAGAGGTGGTAGTGAGTGAAGAAATGAGAAACAATAAAGGGTTGGTTAAGGGCTACAACCAATCAAGGATGAAGGCCAAAGAGAGGAAATCAGTTGGATGGAAGAAATAGGTCAGAGAACCTCCTAAGAAAGTCATGTATGCAGGTCTGAAGGAAGAAATTAGATCCAAGTGTGGTAGATGGAAGCCATCAAGGAAAGACTACAAGTTGGGGCAAGGAAAATACAAGTATCGGGATGAAGAAAGGGGATGGGACCCTCCAAGATACTGTCAGAGCACCAAAAGGCCAGCAAGGAGTGTCAATGGTAGGAGAAGAAGGCAAATATATAGTTCTTTCTCTTGTGACAAGAGAATTTTCTTAGGGGGGAGTCTGATGTAGGAGCATCAAGGCTCCAAAGAGGCCATTAAGGCCAAAATTTTCATTTTTGTAATAAGGATATTCATTACATTTTCATAGTTATTTGATGTCATTTCAGGCATTAGAATTCAATTGTAAGGCCCAATGAGCCACTATGTAATCATTTGGCCTATAAGGCCCTATGTTGGTCTAAGGTGGTCAAATGGTCAAATAGGGGAAAGACTATTTGAAATAAGGTCTAATTGGAATTTTTCACATGCTTGTAAGGTCATAGGAGAAATTTGAAGTCATTTGGACATAAGGAGTAAAAGTTGCAAAAAGTTGCACTAAAATTACTTGACAACTTTGTGCAACTTTACAAAATAAGTTATTATTTGTTAAACCAATGTCCAAAGTAGTTCAAATTGGTTGAATATAGTTATAAAATTCCTTATGCTGGTTTAAAAGGTCCCTCTTTGGGTTGAGGGAGGACACATTTTCCTGTTAATTTTGATTACAGTCACATGGTATAAAGAATAGATGATGTGTCTAGATGCTAAACCAATTTGGAGATGAAGATTAATGAGTTACCTTCCATATAAATCAATTTTTGGGTTATGTTGTGAGTTATTGAGGAAGACCCATCAATTGTTCTCAAAATAGTTAATAAACCCTCCCTATCAAGGGTTTGAATGTAATTTGTTTGATAACTCAAATTTTAACTGTTGGAAAATTTTAGTTCTTTGGGATTTGTTGGTATATTTAATGATCTTTCAATTGGTTTTTGTGTCAAGTCAATTGGATATGTATTTGGGGAGAAATGATAAGCCTTAGCATGACTGGTTAGTGATTTTTGCCCGCTATAATAAAGAGGTTCAATATTTTGATTGATTTTACTTAAGTTGGAAGCATTCAAACATTGTAATAGTTTAAATAAGGTTGTGATAGATGAAAATGGTCCTTTGAATGACATGGTAGAAATCCCAAATGACTTAGGGATCCAAATCTTACTAATCTCAATCCAATTTTCTAAGGTATGTGATTGTCATTACAAAGTTTAGGTCAATAGCCATCATGTTTGGAGTTTCTATTATTTCCGTGGAGTTAATCAGGAAATAGAGGGCCTAAAAGTACTTTCACACTCTTTGAAAAAAGGTTAATAAGTAGATTGAATCATTGTAATGAAGGACATTATCCAATTTTTCAAGTTTCTCGATAGTCACAATCAATTTGTTATCACTACTCCACAAGATTTTCTCATTGTCCTATGACCATTGTTGGAGTCTACCAATGCACATATCTTGAACTTACATTTCCCTTTTTTATTTGGTCAAGGTCTCCAAGGTTGATTGTTGGGGGTGTAATGTCCATTCTCTATCCACTAACAAAATAGTGTTAGTCCTTAATGTTGATCATTTTCTTGTGTATAGGTTGGCAGTCATAATAAGGGACTAAACCTTTGATAGTGCTTCCCTATTTATTTAGAGTTTTGTTACAAAAAAAAGGACCTATGATAAATAAAATTATCTCTCTAGGTTGGTTGAAAACATGGAGTGTAATGACATGGTGAAAGGAGAAGACCGAGGCCAAGGGGTAAGGGTTTGTTGACTGAAGTATTTGATGAGTGTTAGGTTATAGAATGGGACATATTGAAGGGTTTCAATGATCAAGTGTGTGAGTTATCTCTTGAAGAGCATGTTCCAAGTCAAGGAGTATAGGATTGAATCAATCCATATGTTGTTGAGATATTAAGTCATCAAGTTGATCCTTGTGTCTAGAAGGGTAGGAGGGTGGGTTTTTGAAAAACCAATGCTTCCTTTGTATCACTAATAAAAAATGTTCATCTCTTTCCCCTCTAACTATTTTTTAAGAATATATACCAATTAAGGCAATTTTTGTTCCAATTTTCTTGATTTCAATAATAAAAAGGGTAGACTATTAGCCTTTTATTCTCCTAAAAGGCCTTGAAAACTTTTTTCTCTTAAAATTTATCTGTACTAGTCAAATTACAAAGAAAACTAGGCTGCATCAGGTTGGATAGTTTCCTGTCAAAATGGGTGGCTTCATTTTGGAGGATTTCAATGGAATAAAAATCAAACATTTTCCTAAATTGAGATAACAATTATATCTATTCAATAATTAACTATATAATATTTTTTTTGCACTACAAAAGTAATCCACTAACCGAGCAAACTCCTAAATTCTAACAACTACTTTATCAGTATCTGATGCTTTAAATTTTGGAGTCTTTTTAGGGTCTTGAACTATAGATTGTAAAAAATTAACGACACTGGTAATTGCAGTTGTAAACTTTACATCAATGACACTAGTTCTACTCTTCGTATAAGAAAGAGAAGTGGAGTCAGCTTTTACAGAAGACCAAACACATGTCTGAAAATCTCTAGCTCTTTCAACATCTATTTCCATGGAAAATTTGACCTCATCCAGTATTTTGTGCAAGTCTGCACCCTTAGCATTAGCAACAAGGATCATATCAAGATTTTCTTCGAGATTAACTAGAGAAGATTCATTCCAAGTGTTTCTAGCTTGCAAAACAGTTATATTTTCTTGCAAATGGTTTAGTTTTTTAAAAAATTCAAAGCATTCTTGATTGATATCTTTAAGCTTCAATTCTTTTTGTGCAAGAGCTTTTTCTAAGAAAGTTCTTTCTTCTTGAATATACAAAATATCAAAACTTCATGAAACATTCTTGTTAGTTATTTCATCTAATTTTCCTATTCCTGTCTGATCTAATCTAGTTGAATCCATGGAAGCTGGTCTCTCCATCTTAAGAAGATTATCCATCAAATCTACCTTGGGCACATCACTAATCTTTTTTAGCTTTTCCAGTAACCTTTTCTATTTTAATATGATTCAACTCTGAGATTAGCATTAAATCTATACAACTAGGGTCACCATCATTCCCATCTTCATAAATGGAAGATAATCTTGGTGGATTGCTTGGGCTTTCATTTCTTGATCCTTCCAAATGCAACTCAAGAGCAGGTTACCCTTGCCTTCGCCTCAAATAGCCCAACTATTTTTTAGCAGTGGACAATTTAGCAAATGTCCTAGCACACATGACTCTAGAAGCATTAAGCTCAATATTTTTCTTTATGAGTGCATCTTTTAGCATCTTATATGCTTCTTCTATTGTCAACACTTTTTGTGTATGATAATCAATTAATTTTTGAGAATGTTATTCATGTTTATCATTTAATGTCTTGTTAATGTGAGTTTTTTTCCACTACAATATGCATAATCAAATACTCAATGTTTCAAAGTGAAACACCAATTATTCAGTCCTCTCTTGATATAAGGTCATCTCGCATGCCAAGCTTGAAAAATAAGATCATGAAATGACTTCAAGGTTCCTTTAACTTTGGATACTTATTTAGTGAAATGATGTGATTTGTTGGTAGTGATGTAGGAGCATCTTGGGTTCACCGCAATCTTGCATCAACCAAAAATAGTTCTTTGTTATTTTTTTCTTTCTTATCGGTCGGAGAGATTACGCTCGATGATCATAATTTTTTTTGAGATAGTGTGTGTCGTTGTACAGTCTTATTCTAGACCTATCTGGGATCATCTTCCTATGATCACACCTCCCGTTGTTTGTGGATGTTCAAGATTTGATCTATTTCCTATCCTTGGGTAATATGTTCAGTGCTTGCTTGGACCCATTTGGAGATTCGATGTGCGGTTGTTGATCTTTGATTTTCAACTATTGTGATCATAGCATGTGGTTCATGGATCATCCGTAGATCATTTCTTATGATCGTGCATCTTGTTATCTCATTTCTTGGATCTTTGATTCATTTTGTGATAGACCTATTTGCTTGTACATGTTTCCTTTTTAAGGAATGTAATTTTCTCTTGGCCAACCTTTAGAGGCATTGCCTATATGTAATAAATCAATGTATATTTTGAAGGAGGTCCTAGTTGGTTAGAGAAAGCTAGATCTGAGACTTTGAAATATTGATGATAGGATATGAGATTCATTTCTCTATATGTGGCCCTAATTGGAAAGGCTTAACAATATGACATGTATGTTGTTTGATCTCTGAATAATACATTGGATCGTGCATCTTCTCTCAAATTTGTGTTGTTGTTTCCCTACGTACTCGTAGCTATGAGGTTGGGCATCTCCTTTAGGGATTTCCCCACCTTGGCACTGCACTAAGTGGTATCAAAACAAGGTTTTATTGTCGCAAGCCCTAGTTGAATTGGTTTTAGGGTGGTAGATTATGATTTTTCCTATAATTACAGAGGGTTGAGAAGATGGTTCGAGGAAGGAGAGATGTTATTCCTACTATGTTGGATATGTTAAGACAATTTTTTTCTAGTCTTGAAGCTATTGAGACAACCCAAAGAAGAGGAAGACATGTTGAAGATGAAGCAAAAGAAGCAGAAGAAGGAGAAGAACGATCCCCTACCCTTGAACAAGGTGAAGAAGATTAATTGAGACCTTTAACAAGTGTGAATGCTAAACCACACTTCAATCCTCTTGAATATGATGGAAAGTTGGATTCAGATGAATTATTGGACTAGATCTCTAAAATAGAGAAATATTTTGAATATGAAGGTACACCAATGGATAAGAAGGTGAAGTTTGTAATACAAAAATGAAAGGACATGCATCCTTATGGTGGGAACATTTGCATCTTTATCGATAGAGAAGAGGAAAGGAACAGATCGAGGTATGGGATAAGTTGATAAAAAAATTGAAGGGTAAATTCCTATCGGGTGATTATCAAGTTAGTTTGTTGAGAAGAATGCAAAATTTGAAACAAAAGGATACTACTGTGAGGGAATATACTTAAGAATTCTATAGATTAGATGTTAGACCTGGACATATGGATGATGAAGTTGAAAGAGTTACAAGGTACCTAAATGGATTGAGAAGTTCTATACAAGATGAAATTATTTTGGTTAAGATGAATAGCATTAAAGAAGCCTATTAATTTGCATTGAAGGCAGGGGAGAAGCTAAACAAGAGGCATGAACAAAGGTAGAGAGGAAGAGGTGGTAGATTTTGTAGAGGAAGAGGTAGATCTTATTGAGAAAGTAGTAGATCTAATCAGGATAAGACAAATTAACGTGGAAAGGAGAAAGTTCATACCAAGGAAGAGGAGGCTATACAAGAGGTAGTTACCCTAGAGGTAATGATCACAAGATAGAAGACATAACCTAGTTTAAGGGAACTTATTTCAAGTGTGTTGAAGAAGTACATAGAGCATTTGAATGTAAGAAGGTTGGTAGTAGTAGCATGAATGCACATGTGCAGGAAGATTCACCTGATTCACTGAACCAACTGGAAGGTGGTGAAAATTTGAAGATTAGGAGAGCTTTTTGAAATGAAGGAACTAAAGAGGACCCTATGAGGAAAGGCTTATTCAAAACCAAATGTAAAGTTTCTAGAAAGTGTTGCAAGGTGATCATTGATAGTGGAAGTTCAAATAATTTTGCACCAGAAGAGTTGGCTACAAAATTGTAGTTACCAAAGATGAAACACCCTAAACCATATCAGATTGCTTGGATTAAGGATGAACATAAAATTTTAGTAAGTGAACAATACCCTGTGAAAACTTAGATTGGAAACTATCATGATGAAGTTCTTTGTGATATTATGTCTATTGATTGTTGTCGCATCTTTTTGGGTAGACTATGGCAGTATGATAGACAAGCTATACATGATGCTAGATTGAATAGGTATACTATTGTAGATAATGGAAAGAAACAAGGTTTGTTACCTTTGGTAGAAGAATTTAATAGTGATAATTTCACTCCTATGAAATTTTTTTTTCTTGAAGGAAAAAAGTTCATAAAGGGTTTGAAGAAGAATGATGCATGTTATGCCTTGGTTCCTAATAGACCGGTTGTGAAGACAGAAGATGATTCATCGATTGAGATTAAAGAGTTGTTGACATAAGTTTAAGATGTCATTTTAGATAATGTACCTTATGGGTTACCTCTGATTAGAAGCATCAATCATTGGATGCATGTGATACCAACTGTGTTGGCACCTAAGAAAAATGGAGAATGTGTATCGTTTCAAGAGCTATAAATAGGATCATAGTGATAAATAAGTTTCCATTGCCTAGGATGGACAGTATCATGGATTGTTTGAGATGAGAAAAATACTTTACAAATATTGATTTGAAGAGTGGCTATCATCGTATCAGAATCAAAGAAGGAGATGAATGGAAGACTTATTTTAAGACAAAAGAAGGTTTGTATGAGTGGTGGGTTATGCCTTTTGGTTTGACTAATGCACCTAGTACTTTTATGAGGTTGATGAATGAGGTCTTGAAGAAATTCTTGGGTAAGTTTGTGATTGTTTACTTGGATGACATTATGATATTTTGTAAGAGTAAGGAAGATAGTTTGTTGCATATAAGACAATTAATGCAAAGATTGAAAGAGGAAAATTTGTTGATTAACTTGAAGAAATGTTCTTTCATAAAGGAAGAGATAGTGTACTTGGGATTTGTGATTTCAGCTAAAGGTTTGAAGATGGATCTTGAGAAAGTTGAAGCAATTTTAGAATGACCTAAACTTGTGAATTCTAGTGAATTTATATCTTTTCATGGATTGGCAAGTTTCTACCGCAAGTTCATAAGGAATTTTAGTTCTATGTGTAGTTTTATGACAGAGACAATGAGAGGAGACAAGAAGGATTTCAAGTGGACACATGGAGCTTACAAAAGTTTTGAGACCTTGAAGTAGAAGGTAGTTGAGTTATTGGTACTAGCTTTACCTTATTTCTCTAACGTATTTCAAGTTGATTGTAATGCAAGTGAAAGTGCAATAGGAGCAATATTTAGTCGAGAAGGTAAACTTGATGCTTTTTATAGTGAGAAATTGAATGATGCTAAGAGGAAATATTAAGTCTATGATCAATAATTTTATGCTATTGCTCAATATTTGAAGAAATAGAGACATTATTTGATACCTAAGGAATTTGTGTTGTATACTAATCATAAAGCATTGCAGTATTTGGGTAGTCAAAATAATTTGAATTAGATACATATGAAGTGGGTTGAGTACTTACATAGTTTTACCTTTGTGTTGAAGCATATAAGTGGATTGTCAAATAGGGTTGTAGATGCATTGAGAAGAAGATTTTTATTGACTGAGATGAGAGTTGAGGTACTTGGTTTTGATGAGTTGAAAATTTTGTATGAAACTGACCCTAATTTTGCAGAATCTTGGAAAGCATATAAGAAACCAATCACATATAATCAGATTAAGTGGGTTGATTACTTCATTCAAGAAAGTATATTGTTTAAAGGCATTCAATTATGTATACCAAGAGGATCAATGAGGGAAAACCTATTCGAAGAGAAACATAGTGGAGGACTTGCAGGAAATTTTGGCATTGATAAAATAGTGAGTCTGATTAAGGAGAAATACTTTTGGCCTCAATTGTATAAGGATGTTCAAAAAATTGTTAGAGGTTGAACAATTTGTCAAGTTGCTAAGGGAGTAAATTAGAATACAGGGTTATACACACCTTTACTTGTTCCTAGTAGACCTTGGAAAGACATTAGCATGAATTTTGTTCTTGGCTTATTGAAGACACAAAGAGTTAATGATTCTATATTTGTTGTGGTAGACATATTTTAAAATATGTCTCATTTAATTCCTTGTAGGAAACATCAAATGCTATTCATATAGACGATCTATTATTTATAGAAGTTGTGAGATTGCATGGGTTGCCTAAAACTATTGTTTTTGATCGGAATAGTAAGTTTGTGGGATACTTTTGGAAGAAACTTTGGCAGACGATGGGTACTGATTTTAAGTTTAGTTCTACAATTCATCCACAAACCGATGGACAAACAAAAGTTGTGAATAGGAGTTTGGGTAATTTTTTAAGATGTCTTGTTGGAGATAAAATTGGTAATTGGGATTTGGTTTTGAGATAAGCAGAGTTTTCATGCAATAATTTAGTGAACCGGAGTACAAGTAAAACACCCTTTGAAATTGTTACCGGCATGCATCCTAAAGGAATATCAGATTTGAAGGATCTTGGTCTAGAAGAGAAGAAAAGTGTTGAAGTAGAGGGGTATGCTAAACTTATGAAGACTTTGCATGATGAGGTGAAATATAATTTGGAGCATAGTATTTAGAAATATAAGGATACAGTTGACCGATCTAGGAGACATAAGAATTTTGAAGTTGGTGATGAAGTTGTAATTCATTTGAAGAAAGGTAGATTTCCTATTGGAACCTATAGTAAGTTGAAGATGAAGAAGTTTGTATCTTGTAAGATACTAAAGAAATTTGACAGTGGAAATGCTTTTGAGGTTGAGTTACTAGTAGACATGGATATATCACCTATTAAATCAACATTGTAGAATTGTATGATTACCATGAGTCAGATGATGAGATAGACATGAAACAAGAATATCCTAAGAAGTAGATAGAGGAAATTGAGAAGGTATTGGATATCATAATTAGGAGTACAAGATAAAATGATTACATGGAGTACTTGGTTAAGTGGAAGAACATACCGGTTGAGGACGTTATTTGGATTTTCCAATCTGGTTGGATCGTTTGGATTATTGTTAGGTTGTTCAACAACTTTGATGTGGAGCATCATTTTTATTAATCCCAGGTGTCTGATGTAGGAGCATTTTGGGTTCATCACAATCTTGCATCAACCAAAACTAGTTCTTTTTTTTCTTTCTTGCTTACCGATTGGAGATATTATGCTGGTCAATCATCATTTTGTTTGAGATAGTGTGTGCGGATGTGTAGTCTTATTCCAGACCTATTTGGTATCATCTTCCTATGATCACACCTCCTGTTATTTGTGAATGTTTGAGATTTGACCCCTTTCCTATCCTTGGCAACATGGTCAATGCTTGCTTGGACCTATTTGGAGATTCAATGTGCGGTTGTTGATCTTTGATTTTTGATCACTCATGGATCATTTCCTATGATTGTGAATCTTGTTGTTTCATTTCTTAGATCTTTGATTCATTTTTTGTCAGACCTATTTGTGTGTACATGTTTCCTTCTTGGGGAATGTAATTTTCTCTTGGTCAGCCTTTAGAGGCATTGCCTATATGTAATAACTCGATGTATCTTTTAAAGGAGGTCCTAGTTAGTTAGAGAAATTTATATCTGAAACTTTAACATATCGGTGATAGGATTTGAGATTCATTTCTTTGTATTTGGCCATAATCAAGAAGGCCTGAAAGCTTGACATGTATGTTGTTTGATCTCTAAATAATACATTGAATCATGCATCTCCTCTCTATTTTTTGTTGTTGTTTCCTTATGTACTCTTAGCTGTGAGGTTGGGAATCTCCTTTGGGTATTCTCCCATCTTGGCACTACACCAAGTAGTCACTTAGGGAACTTACATTATTCATTCAATGAACATCAATTGTTTATACTTCTAAAGATTTAGCTTCACAATGTGCAATGAAAATATATTTGGTTTTCCAACTGCACTTAAACTTACTTCTACCTCTACTCCTAACTACGAATGTAAGGAATCATGGATAAATTAGACTCTACTAGATGCATCTTAATCAACTAATCCACCCACCTAGTGCAAACTTTGAAGGAATACTCAAATGGTTTTCACATCAATATATCCTCTTCAATCCCATCAAATGGATGAAAACTAAAGATTTGATATTAATTGAAGTTAAGTACTTTAAATCATCGACTTACCACACAAGGAACTCCTACCATCATGAGGAGGCTAGTGACCCAGATTTATTCGATTCAAGCAAGTAGACATCCATAACAACTTTAATGCAACTAAACTACTTCAAAATGAAAAGAAATCTACTCCAAGTGAAAGATTGAGGAAACCATGCAACACTTAAAAGAAACATTAACTAACTCACCATTAATAACCAACAATGAATTATCAATTACCTTGAAAGAATCATAGAAATAATTTGATAAGTCTCTCCCTTAGCTAACCCAGTCTAATATACTACTAGTTCTCTAGCTTCCAACTCCACTAACTGTCTGACTTTCTAACCCCTTACAAATGACAAGGCCTTTACCTTTTATAGATGTTCTATTATAATGAAGGGCCAAGATAAATCCAAGATCAAGGGTTGATATTCATCCCTACAAACCCTAATTAGGGTTGTCAAATTTAAAACCAATTATATGAAGACACCAGATCATGCACCAATAACAAAATTATAATGATTTTTGACAACCAATGATATGATAGGAAACTTGGCATAATTTTATTATTTGTTCTTGAACCTATAATTTTATGATTAGAGGAGATATCTATTGGCAGTGGGCCAACATCATTCACAGGGTTCATGACATGGCTTAACCACCTCCTATATCTTCTATAAGTCTAGTGGTTGCATCAGGCATTAATAGGTTAATCTTTTGGTGCAACGACAACCCTAGCTTGTAACAAGTCATATCAGAGCTTGGTCACATGTTCAAATCCATGCAAGCCATGGTGAGTGATGCTAGAAGGGGGATTTTTGGAAGTGGGCTAACGTCCCTCATAGGGTTTGTGACATGGCTTAACTGCCTCTTGTGTCTTCTATAAGTCTAGTGGTTGTATCATGCATTAACATGTTGATATTTTGGTGCAACGACAACCCTAGCTTGTAACAATATCCAAATGACACCTCGTCAACTTTATCTTGTAGATCTATTTAAGAACACATGCTTTGAATCACGGCTTGAGAAAATGTTTATTAAAACTATGAATATTTCTTGCTTGATTGTTAGAAAGTAACTCTTGATGAAGAAAATCTTGATCCTGAATCCTTCTAACTTTGATTAACTCTTCTAAAACTATTAGCTCTCCTGAGGATGATTGTGATGGTATTTTCCTAAATAGCTCATTTTTTAAACATTCCCCAACCTAAGCTAACCAAGAAGACTCCTAAACTAAATCAAAGTAAGAAACCAAATCAAACAACTACTTGGGTCAAAAAACCCAAGAAAAACCTACAAATTGAATCACTAAAGCAGACTAAACTAAATAACTGATCGGGTCACTCAACAAATCTCAAGTCAACTAACTCAAGATGAAACAGTTTCCAAGCTCCTAAGACAACCAAACTAAAACAAACTGAAAAAAACCTACTCAAACCCTCTTGAACAAAGTGGCTCAAGACAAACCTACTCTAACTATGTACAAGACTCTCAAAGGGATGACACCAACTAGGTTGATATATACACTTGATCTGATATGGTTTCTCAAGATATTCAAGAGCAACAAGGCTCATGTGATGGTTCTCAATCAGGAAATCTTATCCTTGCACTTTGAAAAAAAATTGTCACCTCAAACTCAAACTCAAGAAATTTATCATGCAAAATCTATAATTAAGGAGGTTCATTTTGGTCCATGGTTAATCTAGATGCAAGTCATCATTCCTAACCTAGCATAATCAAAACAAGAACTTTCAAAATCATCAACATTAGAATAAAGGAAATAAACAATCTGATGTGCTTCAAACGGTGAGTCATGCTTGAATCCTTATTGATCATCCACAACTTTTGGAGGTCACAATTGATGATGGATCACCCCACTAGCATCAACATCAAACTCTTGGGTGGTCAAGGCAGGATCACTCTCAAAATAAAGACCTTGGAATACTACTTTAGGAGGATTATCCTTGTGTATAATGAACCACACATCCTTGTGAGCCTCTTCTATCACATCTTCAAAAATAAAGGATTACTTGATGAATTCTCCCTCAAACATAACATCAAATTGCAACACCAATGTCGATTGTTCTTTATCCTCTTCTCCAATGGGGTTGCATGTAGAGATTTCTTTAGGAACATCTTTCAATCCTTCTTGTAGAACCTCATCAATCTTGGAATCCCCAAAACTAAAAGGAAGATCATCACCAAACATCCTCATTGATGTGCCAAAATAATGACCATGTTTATCTATTTTCAACTACTTTATTTTTAAAATTGTTATAAGTTTGATGGTGTTTTAAGACTTTTTTACTATTATAAATATAAAAATTTGAACAGTACTAATAGTATTTTATGGTCATGTAGCTATGGATTTATATCTTCTTTTATAAGAGTACTTGATGTTTTGAACCATAGTTATATTTATATTATTCCTTTGTGAATGATTGAAGAGTAATTGATTCCTTCAACCAAGTAGTTTATTTTCTTGATACCATGTGATGTAGGCATATTTAAGAGATATGAGATTTAATGAATGAATGAAATGTGGAAATGAATGTATTTGCATGTTTTGTGCTCCTAACCCCTCGCTACAGGAACAAGTCAACAAGGAGGAATGACCAAGCAGAAAAATAGTGAATCTTGTCAAGTTCTTGGACCAAGTCATTCAACATGGAGAGAGAAGTAAGGAAAAAATTGAAGACCCAAATCATTTGCCTAATTCTTGGTTGGATAAGTTAGTGATGTTTTAATGTACAACAAATCTAGGAATTAGTTGTCCTATATTATCTCCCACTGATGTGAGGAAGATTGTTTCTTCCTTGTTGAGGAAGTTTCTCATTTTCTGCTTTAATGTAATAATTGCATCTACTTATTTTGTTGGAAATGGTTAGTTAGTTAGATATATGTTTTAGTATAAATAAGTTGCTAAATAATTCTTTGGGATTAAGCTAGTTAAGAATAAATCAATCAAAACTAGGTTGATATTGATGTAATTATTTTCAATAATATAGTTTTCAGTTTCAAGATACTATGTGTAATCAAGTTCAGTTATATGAATAAAGTAATGGTTATTCTAAGTATATAGTGTGTTAAAAGAATATGGTCTCACTCACCCAAGGGGTCCCACATGGTGAGCAATCCTTTGTCTATTCTTGCAGCCACATAGAAATAATTCTTGTGTCTGTTCCTACAGCCAAAGTGGGCAGAGTAGTTCCTGCCTGGTAAACCCAAACTTAGTTAGTTTTCATGATTAGTTATTCTTTTCTAGATAGGATTTAGTAGGTTTACTTCCAAGTACTTACTTTCATATAGCTTTCCTTTCTAAGAAATAGTTAGCATGGCTACAATGGAAACTTAGTGCATATATTGTGTAGAACCATTTCAAGCTTACACCCTAGCATTGACATATGAAATGAAACTTTCCATAGGATAGATAACTACTTAGTAAAGATGTCCAATATAAGACTATGGGAATTTTACCTAGTTATTAATCTATTGGGAAAGGCCAACATTTTTGGCATCATTGTCAGGGATGGTGTCAAGCTAAGGATCTATTGTTGTCACGAGTCATGTTTCTAGTTCATTTCATGTTACCTTTAGTTATTGTATTCAAAATTTTTGAAGTTTCATCCTAGTCTAAGTTAGTATTGATTCATTTAAGCTACATGAATAGGAGGAGGGATGCCTTAGGAATATTCCTTCCCAATTACCCTGACAATCATCTAGGAAAAATCTTTGTGAAGCAGGAGGAATAATAATAAGAAGAAAAGAACCCCTTTACTAATGCTGCTCAAAATTTTCCTACATCCTCGTCCTCCTTAGATGAAGAACCTCTTAGATTGTATATCTTTGAAGATCCCATCGACCTCAACCCTTTTGAAAAAATCTTGGCCAATTCGCATATTCAACCCCCTGTAAATCCTTTCAATACAGACCAAGAAGTTGGTAACCATATAGCTTTAGTGGTTTATCATCTAGGATGTCCACCAATAAGGCCACCAAGAGTTCCACCAATGGAATCTCCCCCCACGTTCCCATTTACTATTATTGACCAACATGATAACAACAACCTCAATAATATACCCTCTTCAGTCCTATACCTCATCAAATTTAAATATAAATAGTGTCTTTGGAGGCCAAAAAAGTCAAAATAATATAATTTTATAAAAATGACTTCACTAATGCATCCATGACATAATGAGTTTTTTGTTGACTATTAACACTTAAAAAATTAACTACCTATTTACAGGTTATAGAAAACAATTTAATAGCCCTCTTCATGACCGTTGAGACATAAGTTGGAAACTAGCATAAAGTACATAATAGTCAACATAAAATGTCAATGTTATAATAAATCCATGAGATAAGAATAGATGTTGAGGTTAGATAGCTAGGAAAGAGTGAGTCATTGGAGTTCGAATAGTTGATCTAGAGTTACTTGGAGGTCTTGGAGTCAGTGGGGTAGTGACCCAACACCAAATGTTAGAGAGAAGCCACAATATATGTTAAATTTTTTATTTGTGACATTAGCACAACCTGTGTAGAGGTTGATCATCAGACTATGAGAATTCTCCATTGCATGGCATATGAAAAGAGACAAAATTTAGCCCTTCTTCAAGGATACTCATGTCTGGTGCACCCATGTACATGTCATGAATGTTTAGTTTATTTTACTATCCTAAAACATTATCACCCATAATTGAATGCTTTATTAGGACCTATTAGACCCCATTTTGGTGATTTCAAGGTCTGAATG
>BSBK01004605.1:155000-452500 GCA_027943335.1 Chamaecyparis obtusa
CCTTCAAAAGTGATAATAGATGTTAGCTCCTTTTCCTTGAGCTTATACAAAAAAAATTTGAATTAAGGAGTCTTGATGAATTGATCATCCTTCATAAATTCTTGGATCTCCAAAATGCATTCATATGGACTCAAAGGCAATGGAAATTCTATATCTGATACCTTTTCTTCTTCAAAAGGGATGTTGATCAATTGTTTCCTTATTTTCTTGAAGTAAAGGCCTTGACCTGGGACTAGTTCATTGGTTCTCTTCCTTAATTTTTTTTCTTCTACCCTTACTTTCTCCATATCTACCATTGGGTCATGAGAGGCCGATTCTTTTTTTTCCTGCTGCCAAATTCTTCTTTGAAATCAATTTCTATTGATGCCTCTTGTAACACAACCTCCTTGGACATTTGAGACATCAACTTCTCATAGGCATCAATCATCTTTTCAAATCTGTCGAGGTATGGAGTATTAGGGAAGAAAATTGAGAATGACTCATCTATTTCTTTCAATTCTTTCTCCACCCTTGCCAAGTCTCCCCACTTCTGACTCCTTTCAACAATTTCATCTAAACTTATCTTGTTTCTGATTAGATCCTCCTACTCTAGGGGGTCATGATCCTTTACCTTTTGAAAGAAAGGAATCATCTCCTTATAGGCCTGTTTAATAAAGCCCTCAGAGTCACGATATCTAGACCCAATACAAGGCATCCTAAATTGCCTTAAGAGCTCATTTATTTGATCTATGACTTTCTTCCCTATTGTAAAATAATTCACTCCCCATAACCTAGACAAAAAGGTGCCTTTCTTATGCCACTCTAATAAGTTTTTATTTACAAGAGTTAATTGCTAGATAAATTGAATCTGTGCTATCCTAGGTGGCACTATTCTAGGAAAAATACAAGGTGGTTGTGGGCACCCATGGACCCTAATTATTGTGACAATGTCAAAAAAGTAGAAATCTCCTCAATTGTGTAAAAGAGGCCAGTTATCCATGAACTGCATAGGTCTCAAAACTCTTTTGAGTCCCCCCACTAACCTCTCAATTGAGGTTCCTAACATAATATATAGGGGTTGAACAATCAAATTTTGAAAACAATTGAAATTTGACAAGCACGAAGAACTATCCCAAACTTGGGTCCATCTTTGAACTGGTTGTAAACAATCAAAATCATACTTTAACAACTCCAGCTCATCATCCATGCTTTGGTAGTTTTAGAACAAGATTAGGTGTATTAAGAATGAGTAATGCTTGACTTTGATCTTAGAGTGTTGCTCAACTGTAGCTATCTTCTTCAACCATTCATGAATTTCACTCACTATCCAGCCAACATTGTCATAATATTTATTGACATGCAGATTCTGAATATCCATGGATATTTGTAATAGATCCACAGTCACAGTTTTGTCATCCTCAATTCCCAACACCTTGTAGAAGCCATACACTGTACACTGGAAGAAGTGATGGAACTTTGTTAAATCATAAGGAGGCATCAACTCTTCAAGAATAATCACCCTTCTACCAAATTCCTTAGGAATGAACTTTGGCATGACATTCTTCTTGATAAACTTGTGAAACTTCTCGAAGTATTCCTTTTCTTTATCTAGTTCAATTTCAGTGCACATTACACTTGTGATATCAAAAGCGTCAACTATGTTGGCCCTCTCAATTATAACAATCTCAGACATATCCTTCTTTCTTATTACTCCAGTCACAACATCATACTTTCTTGCTAACTCTCTCAACAAGTGCATGTCTATGTATACATCTAGGAAAATTAGCTTTCCCATACCCAACTCCCAAGGGTTTGAAATAGGGATTTCTTTAACCCTATTCTCCCAGAAAAAGTGGAAGAGAAAAAAGCCATTCATGCCAGGAGTGTCAACATTCTTGCATTGGCCCCATGAATCTCTCTATTGAAATTCATTTGCAGCATTTGAATTTGAACATCCTAGGAGCAACCTGATAAACTCATAAGACAATCTACTACCCTTCTCCTTCTTGGTGAGTGACCTAGTGATTGATTGACTCAATCTGATATACTTCTGAAACCTGCAATTGGGAAAAAAATCCTCCACTACTACTTAAATGTTGGCTCTGCAATCAAATCTCAACACACAAAATTTGGAAAAGTGCAAATGGAAAAGTACTTGACAATGGAAAAAAAACATTATTTTATAGCTTCTCAAGCTACTTTCATGTCGTCACCTCAGTGCACTGCCATCATCATCATGCAATCTTCATAACAATCTTTGCCTCATAAATTTATTACTAAGTTGTGTATCATCTTAAAATGGAAGCACTTCCATGATAAGATCATTTAGCCCTCCAAGTAGGTGGTCTAGGGTCATGTTAAGCACCTTGATTGGGTCTTTGCATGTGTTTGGCTTTTCCCCCTGTTCTGCTTTCCTCTGCACCTGATTTTCACTTCATGTCTGCATTTCCTAGCATTTTGGGTCAGGATCTTGAGGTTTTTGACCATAAGGTCAAAGTCAACCTTATGGGGTCAAAGTTGACCTCTATCCTGACCTGGTCAGGATCGACCTTGACCCTAACATGGTTAAATCTGAGCTTGTCCTTGAACCCCTATCTAGATTTCAAATTTCCTTGATTTTCAGGTGTCAAGTTTCAGGGATATTTGTTTTCTCGCCTCTGGGTCGGCCATTTTGGGTTTCAGAATAGTAAATCCTTAAATTGCATTTAATCTAGGTATATTTTTTAAAGATTAGGACCTAATTGGGATTTAATTCTCCAAGGTGGACCCTCTAGAGGATTGTGCCCTAGTTCACTATAAAAGAAGGCTTTCCTCTCTCATTTTCTCATCACTTTTTCATATCTTCTTTTGCCATCAAGCTCTCAAGTGCAAGCAAGTGAATTCAAGCATTCAAGCAAGCCTTCAAGCATTCAAGTGTTCAAGCATTCATCCATCAAGGAGATCCATTGTTAGCCATTGAAGGATTCAATCTCTTTGGAGCCTCCTTGAAGATCCATCCTTCTACACTCATCCAAGCCTCCTCATATGCAAAGATCAATTCAAGATTGGTGTTGAAAATCAAATGCCATTGATTTGAGACATCCTACATCCATTGAAGCATTCCTACTTGTGGATTTGAGGATTTAAATCCTCTACAAGGACTTCAACATAAGCAAGGTGAATTGTTTCAATTGCTTTGTTTATGCACACTACATTTCAATTCAATTTCAAGGTTAATTCCTAAATTGGTGTTTGACCAAGGCAAACCCCCCATACAAACAAAAACCCCCTTTTTCTTGTAGGTATAGGTGCATAATTTCAAATATGAGATTGGATTTGGATACCCTTTTCAGTGAACTTCCAAGATCTGCAAACAAAGTCAGAATCGACCTTCAAATAAAGAATGTAGCCTTTGACCTTTTATGAGGGTCAAAGACTACCTACTGTTGAAAAGACAAAAGATTTCTGGGTTTTCTCCATCTCGACATTTCCAGTCTAAAACAAGTTGCAGAATTGCCTGAAAGTACACACAAGACATCATAAATTGGCATTTTCCAAATTTTCCCTAATTTGAGGTTGGTACTTGTATTTCAATTATTTTAGATTTCAAGCATAATTCTCCATAGGGAAATATAGGGTTTTTCTCTCTCTCTCTCTCTCTCTCTCTCATATTCTCCATAGATTGATTCGATTGTGCATTAACCTTTTAGTTGATCAAACTAGATCTCTCCTTTGGGAATTTGGATTTAGAAGTGGATCTCATATTTCCCCCATATATTACATTCAATAGTGATGATTCCATTTTACCACTATTCATTTTGGTGAACCCGACTAGCTTACTCTCTTTATTTTTGGTGTTATATTTCCTTTTATCTTGTTAGTATTAGATTCCTCCTTTGTGTTAGATCTTGCATGCTAATTAGATTTCAAAAATACAAAAATATTCATGCTTTATGTGGTTTTAGTTTAGTTCATTTGCATTACATTGGTTTATGAGCTTTACTACTACTAGTCCTACTTATAATTCTGGTTAGAAGAAGTCGTAGACTCATGGGTGCCTTTGATCCTGAATCTTCCTCTCCTTTCCTTAGGGTCCTGGATGATAATTTGATTCTTCATGATTCCAATCCTACCATGGAGCAAAAATATTCTCACTCATCTCTTGATGAGGATGACACTTTAAGAGTTCCTCCTGAACAAGTTCAAAAACTTTCAACTGAACTTGATAAAATGGGTAATTGGCTTATTCAAGAGAACCATAATCAAGATTCTATTCAAGCTATAGAGGCTCTTAAGAAAGTTCTCCATGATAGTGATCAAGGTGTTAACCTCTTGCATGGTATTACTCACCTTGTGCATTCAAATGTTAAACCTTTAGCTCAAGAAGCTCAAGATTTAGGGTTGATTCCTCCTATCACTAGTGTTGAACCTCCTTCCAATCCTTTACCTAGTATTCCTATCTATACTCCTTCTTTGGTGACTGTGATAGTTCCCTCTACTCCTATGAGTGTTCCTCCTATGTCCCTTCCTACATCACAACCTTCATATCATAATGTTCCTTTTACTTATTCCAATCTGCTTCCAAATGTAGTTCCTAGTGTTTCTCTAGTTGTGTCTTCTATTCCTATAGTTTCTTACACTTTACCTAGTGTGTCTAATGTTGCTACTCCTACTATTTCTTCTAATGATTCAACAATCATCAGTTTGGCTCAAACTGTGTCATCCTTACAACAACAACTTGCTTCTTTAACTCAAAACAAGTTTAGTATCACTACATGTGACATGGTAAGTCCTTTGTCCTTGGATATTATTTGTACTCTTGTTCCTTAGCAAGTCCATATGCCTCATCTTGAGAATTATAATGGAAAAAGGAGATCTTGTTCATCATGTTAAAACATTCCAAATCCTTTGTAGTAATTATGCTCATGACCATAGGATTTTAGCCAAACTATTTGCTAGAACTTTCCATGACAAGGCCTTACAATGGTATTGTTCCTTGCCTCCTTATTCTATTGATTCCTTTCCAAAACTTGCTAATGCCTTTATTCAACAATTTCAAAACAACATTGGCCCGCAAGTGTCTTTGACTGATTTGATGCATTGTAAACAAAGTGCTAAAGAAAAATTAACTGAATTTATTGGTAGATTTAAGCATTTGTATGCTCAAATTTACTATATTGTTCCTGATATTGATATTCAACGTATGTTTATTTCAAATTTGCAAAAGGATATTAGAGATAAGATTCTACTTACTAAATTTACCTCTTTTCAACAACTTTGTGCAGTGCTTCATCATTATCAATTACAAGTGAGTCAATTTGAGAGCAACACTCCAATGGCTCCTGTTCCAATTGATAAGAGTGATGCTGCTCCTAATCCAAACAAATTTAAAAAATTCAACAACTATGTCAAGATAAATAAACAAGTGAATGCAGTTGCTGATCAAGTTGTTGTTGCATCTCACAATGCCACTTCTGCATCCACTGATTTTCAATTAAATCATATGTTTACTCCTCTTTCCAAACCTTTACATTCTATTATGAATAGCTTGTTAACTGCTACTATGATTACTTTACCTCCTATTCAACCTCTTTTACTTGTTACGATTGCCTCTAAATCTTTTGATCAAAATGCTTTTTGTCACTATCATTGTCAGAATGGTCATGATACTGAGAAATTTTATTCTTTAAAACATAAGGTTCAAGACTTAATTCACTCTAATGGCTTATCTGTCGATAATCTTGATGGTAGTGGAAACCAATATGTCTCTCCTCCTAATCAAAACCTTCAAATCTATATGAATCCTTTACCTATGCATGACACTAATACCATTTCTCAACAATCTGCTATGGAAATTATGTATGATTCAAAGATGGATGATCTCAATCATGTTGTTAATCAAGTGGAGCATGTTGGTCAATCTATATCTCCACCTCAACCTCAACCTCAACCTCAGATTCAATCTCAAGTTCAATCTCAACCTCGACAAAAACCTAAACCTAAACTAAAAACTCAACCTAAACCTCAACAACAACCTAAGAATAAAAGACCTCGGGAACTTTTGATTACCTTTGATGACTCTGAGACTATTAAGGCTCCTAATGGTCCTCTTTACATTTATGCTAGGATTTCTCAGAAACCTACTCATGGTTGTCTTGTTGATCCTACATCCTTATTCAATGTTATTATTGAAGAAAATATTTTTATGAAAAGCTTACAACATGATTCTTATGATACATCAGATGTGTGGATTCAAACTTTTAATGGTTTTCTTTATCCATCATTTGGTTCTATTACTTTACCAGTTGAACTTTGTCAAAAAATTGTGAACACTACCTTTGTTGTGGTTCCTACTTTTGATCAATTTCAAGTTAAGCTAGGTTTTCCTTGGTTGAATGCCATGCATTCTGTTGCTTCACCTATCCATACGTGTCTTAAGTTCATTCATGATGAAGAAGTGAAGACGGTTAATCATAGTTTATATCAACCTTCCAGGCCTAGAGATTGTGCTGCTCTAGATTTCTTTTGGCCTTCATTACCTAATTCATGTCCTCCTTGACCTAATAATCTTTTTCATTAATATCAAGCTTATAAACATCATAAGATTCTTGAATTAAGCATACCTCCTATGGATCTTAATCACGGTCTTTTGCCTACACCTTCTATAGCTCCTTTAACTATGGCTTCTAGTTCTGTTAATCAAGTTCCTTCTATAGAACCTATCTAAGATCCTATGATTGTTCCTCCTATTATTGATAATCCTATTGATCTTCCTAAAGAACCTGTGAAGGATCCTATGATTGTTCCTCCTAGTTCTCAACCTATTTCAAATAAATCAAAACATAACCGATCTGCTAATGAACATCGTAAAAAGCATCATGCTCATGCTAAAGCTCGTAATTCTATTCTTCAAAGATCTCCACTTTCTTTAGATAAACCTATGCATGATGTGTTAGAAGAAGTTGTTACTAATAATGACGTTAATATGCATGATTATGATGATTCTATTCATATCTTAGATCCTATTTTGATTAATTTAGATGAAGAAGATACTCTTGATGATACTAATGATGTTAATGATGAATATGAGACTATTGACATTGACATTGATTTACCTAATATGCTTTCATCACAATTAACTCTTACACCTAGTGTCGAACATTGTGATTCTCAAGAGGATCCTTATTTGGAACTAGTTATCATTCCTACTATGTTGGATATAGTCCCTCTTGCGAGTTACCCACCTTCCCTAAATGATATACAATGAGATGGGGAGAGTAGGTGGCATGCTTGATTGGCTTGCCCTTCGTGGTAGCTTTATTGTGTGTTTGCCTACTATACTATGCTTCTCCCGTAATGTGTTTGCTAAATGTTGTTAGATTCTTTTATATGGTCCTTGTTACTCAGTTGGTACAAGGTGATAAAGGAATCAAAACTGTTGTTCACATTCCTCTATATGTATCTCTATTCTTCTATGCATTGTTCAATGTTATGTTGTAATTGTGCTATTATTCGTAAATGTTTCCTTGTGTAATCTACTTGGATTCGGGATATGGTAGCACTAAATTCTTTTTGGTCTCCATGTCATGGTCTAAAAAGATTCTCCTTCGTATATCTTATGTGATCTTTCCTCCTTTGTGATTGTAGTTCTACTTTCTTTGGGGAATGATGTCAATTCATTTGCAATAATATCATATATATATTATCTTATGATCATACTGACCCCATGATAGGTAGATCCCTTTTGTGTTCTCTATATGTTTGTGTGATATTTCCCTTGATTTGTCTTTGTCTGGGGGCATCTCGACATGGAAAAGTAATCAGTGGAGTTGTTTATGTTTCTGTTAAAGCCATTGCTCCTGTTAAAGTGTCAGCAATGACTTTAACGTGGGGGCATATGCTCTGCTCACACACACACTTTTTGATATGCACATATTTTTCAAAGTACATTTCCTCCCTTTTTGGATTAGTAACTAATCCTTAAAGCATGGATTTATATTTTAGGATCTCTTGATCCCTCCAGTTTCAAATATACATATATTTTGATCCCTTAAGGTCGGAGGTGTCCTTAAGACTGGATCTCTTTAGTTTTTTGGTTTTATTCTTATGGAATAGAATATTCCTAAGGGTGAATCCTTGATGGGTTGACTAGTGAGTAGCCACATTCACTAGGAAGTTCAATTCCATCTTTCCAATTGCGCTGTTTCCTTGTGTGGTTCACAATGGGACATAAGTTCTCATTGGGCGAGGTAATCACACCCTTTCTTTCTCTCTCTAAAGATGTCTCTCTTATTGTGATCTAAGAGTCAATGAAGACTTGAGTCCCTGGGGGCTTAAGGTTTCTCTTTGTCCCTTGGATTATGATAAGATTATCTTTTCATTCTAATCTCCTTTACCAAGAGTTTGCATCGAGTCCATACTCTTGCTAAAGTGGGGGCTTAATGTATCGTCTTAAAATGGAAGCACTTCCATGATAAGAGCATTTAGCCCTCCGAGTAAGTGGTCTGGGGTCATGTTAAGTGCCTTGATGGGGTCTTTGCATGTGTCTAGCTTTTCCCCCTATTCTACTTTCCTCTGCACCTGATTTTCACTTCATGTTTGCATTTCCTAGCATTCTGGGTCAGGATCCTGAGGTTTTTGACCACAAGGTCAAAGTTGACCTTATGGGGTCAAATTTGACCTCTATCCTAACCTGGTTAGGATCAAACTTGACCCTGACCTGGTCAGATCTGAGCTTGTCCTTGACCCCCTATCCAGATTTCAAATTTCCTTGATTTCTAGGTGTTGTGTTTCGGGGTTATTTGTTTTCCCACCTTCGGGTCAGCCATTTCAGGTTTCAGAATGGTAAATCCTTAAATTTGATTTAATCTAGGTATATTTTCTAAAGGTTAGGACCTAATTGGGATTTAATTCTCCAAGGTGGCCCCTCTAGAGGATTATGCCCTAGTTCACTATAAAAGGAGGCCTTCCTCTCTCATTTTCTCATCACTTTTTCATATCTTCTTTTTCCATCAAGCTCTCAAGTGAAAGCAAGTGAATTCAAGCATTCAAGCAAGCCTTCAAGCATTCAAGTGTTCAAGCATTCATCCATCAAGGAGATCCATTGTTAGCCATTGAAGGATTCAATCTCTTTGGAGCCTCCTTGAAGATCCATCCTTCTACATTCATCCAAGCCTCCTCATATGCAAAGATCAATTCAAGATTGGTGTTGAAGATCAAATGTAATTGATTTGAGACATCCTACATCCATTGAAGCATTCCTACTTGTGGATTTGAGGATTCAAATCCTCTACAAGGACTTCAACATAAGCGAGGTGAATTGTTTCAATTACTTTTTTTATGCACACTACGTTTCAATTCAATTTCAAGGTTAATTCCTAAATTGGTGTTTGACCAAGGCAAACCCCCCATACAAACAAAAACCCCCTTTTTCTTGCAGGTACAGGTGTGGAATTTTAGATCTGAGATTGGATTTGGATACCCTTTTCGGCAAACTTCCGAGATCTGTGAACAAAGTCAAAATCAACCTTCAAATAAAGAATGTAGCCTTTGACCTTTTATGAGGGTCAAAGACTACCTGCCGTCGGAAAGACAAAAGATTTCTGGGTTTTCTCCATCTTGACATTTCCAGTGTGAAACGGGTTGCAGAATTGCCTGAAAGTACACACAAGACATCAGAAATTGGCATTTTCTAGATTTTCCCTAATTTGAGGCTAGTACTTGTATTTCAATTATTTCAGATTTGAAGCATAATTCTCCATAGGGAAATATATGGGTTTTCTCTCTCTTTCATATTCTCCATAGATTGATTCGATTGTGCATTAACCTTTTGGTTGATCAAATTGGATCTCTCCTTTGGGAATTTGGATTTAGAAGTGGATCTCATATTTCCCCCATACATTACATTCAATAGTGGTGATTCCATTTTACCACTATTCAAGTTGATACACGGTAATAACTTCGGCCTTTCTATTACTACTTTGAATCATAACTGTGCATTTCAATGGATAGCTCCAGGTGTCAAACAATAATTCACCAGACCTTTTACTTTTCTTTAGTTTATGTAGAAGTCTCACCAAATCACTAGCACTTTTCATCAAGCCTTATTAACCACAACGAGTTGGCGGCTGAATGCAAACACACACTCACAAGGTCACCAACATCTCTTCTTAACCTCCCAAAAATTTTGCGAGTTGGCGACCAAAGGAAAATCACTTAACCTCTAACCCTTATCGCCAACTCACTAACATTCTTCTTAACTACCCAAAACTTCTGCGAGTTGGCAACCAAACCTTTTCCTTTAGCATTTTCTTTTTATCACAGGCTACTGACTATTTCTCTTAATTGTTCAATCACTTTGTGAGCTAGCGATGAAGCCTTCATTCTTCTTTAAACAACTTCCACTTGTCACATTATCATTTACTTGCCAAGATAAAAGAATATCTATAGATACCTTGCAAGCCAACGACTATTGTAGATCTAATGTTCTTAACATGCTGCAACATGGACACCTGGAAAAATCTCATTAACTCACAAAGAAAACACTTAAAGTTATTAAAAGGGTCCATGAGTTAGAGATTAACATTCAAAAACTCATACTCACTAGGTCGCCAAGGATAACATAAACCATTACAAAAGGTCTGCGAGCTAGTGACATGCCTATAACACATTCACTCGCTAGGTCATCGTGGTTTGTTAAAGGTATATTAAATAATCCGCGAGCTAGCGAAAAAGGCTTCAACTTCTAAACAATCGTGCACTCACAAAGGTTAACTTAACATTCATGAAGGAGCTCATGAGCTAGTGACTGACACTTTAAATGGTTAGTGATTTAGTGACTAAGGATAAAATGTAAACTTCATTTAAAACTAGACTTATCCACTTTCAAAAGGATATGCGTTCAAGACCTAAAGGTAGGAAGGAAAACTTTAAACCAAACATACACCAACAAGGCAAGATTTAAAATAGAACTAGGAAATGTTAGGATCAATAGAGTCCATTGAGCCCAATGAGGTAGAGTGGAAGAAGATTAAGTAGAAGTATCCTCTAGTAAAACTGGATTGAGAAAAATTATAATTCTACGAGTCGGGGTTGAGACAAAATCATCATCTGAGTCACTAATATCACTATCCATAATGTTTGAAGGAAGAGTAGAGGCAAAGCTAGGAGAACTTTCGTCACATTGAACACTCCTCTCTATGAATATCTCATGTGTCTCATGATCGATAAGTCTATATGCCTTAACACCTTCAAGATATCCAAAAAATATGCAAGGCCTTCTTGAAGTTCCAATGCCTTGCATTTTTATAGAGGTATGTGTGCCCAAGATGGACAACCAAAGACTATCAAGTGTTTTACAACTAGTTTTCTACCACACCAAGCCTCAAAAGGAGTGATTCCATCTAAGGCTTTATGAGGAACTCAATTTTGTATGTGATTAACACAACTTATAGCTTCTGCCCAAATAGATGGATTAAGATACCTAGCATGAATGATGTAGCTAGCCACTTCCTTAAGTGTTCTATCCTTCCTTTCTACAACACCATTCTGTTATGGAGTGTATACAATTGAATGCTAAAGATCAATACCCTCAAGTGTACAAAAGTCCAAAAGTCTTGAGTTGACATATTCCCTTTCATTATCTATTCATAGAACCTTGATGGATTTTCTTGATTTTTTTTCAACATGATCTTTGAAGGTGAGAAAATTTTCATGTACTTCACTCTTATGATCAATAGAGTAGACCCATGTAAAGAGAGAATAGTCACCAATGAAGGTAAGGACATAGGAAGCCTTACTGAATGATGGCATTGGAAAGGGGTCTTCTACATCACAATGAACCAACTCAAGAAAAAATGATGTTCTCCAAGACTTCCCCTTTCCAAACTTTTCTTTTGCATGTATACCCATTGAAAAAATGGAACATACACCCTCATAAAACTTGATTGTAGTTAGACCTTTGACCATTTTCTTGGTGCTAAGCTTCTGAAGATAGCGGTAGTTGAGATGTCCAAACCTCTCATGCCATAACTTACTTTGTGAATTAGAATGTGTCAACACGACTATAGAAGGAGAATTAGACACAAAGTGGGAGAATGAGTAAATCCTTGTGTTGTGATTTGATTTTCCCATTTCTACAAAAGAATCATCCTTAAGTTCTTTTACCACAAATGAATCAGGTAGAAACTCAACTTTCATTCCATCTCCATAGTGAGTGATTTGGTAAATTGAAAGGATATTAGAGCTTAAGTTAGGAACATAGAGGAAATATTTGAATGTTCCATTATCCATCTCAATCAATCTTTTTATTTTAACTTCCACTTGAGTATCATCTCCTACAAAGATCAGAGATACCCTATATGACTCCAATGAGGAAAACTACTCCTTTGAAGAACCCATATGACGAGTGGCACCCGAGTCAAGTATCCATTCCTCTGAAGAACTTGTGTTCGCCAAAAATGTTTTCCCTTTTCCTTTTGACTATGAGGAAGTGGAAGGAGATGATTCATTTTCTTTGTAAGAATTATACATATCAATGATGTTCCTCTTTATAATATTCTTCAACTAATCGATCTTCTTATTGAAATAATGATACTCATCATGATTATTTTTCTTGCAATATGCACAAGGTGGTATATCATTCTTAAAATTATTTCCCTTCTTGTCAAAATATGAAGAGTTGCCTTGTTGTGAGGAGGTTGATTGTGCTTTCTCTGGTTGTGTTTTTGGCTTCCACTATTTCTTCTTCTTGTAGGAACTCTTTCCTTGATTTCCTTGATTCCCTTGATGTTATACAAAAGCCTTAGAATTTGAAAACTTTAGAATCCCCATGCTCATAAATTTTGATTGATTTACCATCAACATCTCTATGAAAGCGTCAAATGAAGACATGGAGTATGAAGCACCCATACTTAACTTATGGGTTCAGAAGCTAGAAACAAATGTTGAATATTCTGAGGGAAGATTGTCCAACAAACTGTGAATAAGATGTTCATCCCTTTTTTCCATGCCACAATCCATGATTTTGGATTATATCAAAGTACTTGGGATCCAAATTGGTGAGTTCTTTATCAAGCTTGCAACCTCTAGCCTCATCAACTTGGCAATACAATTGACCAAATTTGTTCCAAGCCTCTTTGACTAAGGTCAATTTTTAATATGAAAGATGAGATCCTTTGATACATATTTCCTCAAAGTTCCAAGAGCCATAGTAATTTTAGTGAGCCATTTTAATTAAGCATTAGGATCATTTTAGGATCAGATGGTGCAGTTACAATTCAATCAATATAATGAGTTAATCCTTTTTCCATTAGCTTACTCTATGCATCAATTTTCCAAGAAGCATAATTACGTCGAGTTAATAGTGAAAATTTAGGAGAACCCATGATGCAAAATGAAAGAACATGAGAAAAATAGACACAATCACACAAGACACCCCCCCAAATTCACTCAATCAAAGAACACCACCTCAACCCCCCCCCCCCCCCCCAAAAAAAAAAAAAAAAAAAAGAGAACAAAAGAAAAAAAAAGAAAAAAGAAAAAGAAAAAGAAGAAGAAGAAGAAGATTTTGACACTTTATATATAGTGTGTGTACAATTGCCACTTGCAAAACAAGAGCTAAGTGGTCTTCTAATTTGATGTTTACAACTGCCTTATTCAGGCCAAATCAGAATCAAATCAATATAGCTAAGAATCCGATTGAAATCCTAGCATTACAATCATCATAATTGGCCAGAAATACCTAGATCTAAAAAATGATATTTTTGTTAAAATAAGACTACAAACTGATAGCAGATCTTAAAAGTAGACAAAAAATTATGTAGTTTTAAAAAAATGACATCTGAAAATGTGTTTGTATGAGCTTGAACAGAGCCTTTGAAGTTGCAAAATTGAAGATTGGATAGGTACAATCACCAATAACTAAGAATTCTACAAAATCTATCCACCAAAACTAGAAACACCATAAGAAAATTCACAAATTTCTACCCCAAATCCAAAAATAATTTTTTTTGAAAAAGGCCTCAAATTGAGTAAGATTTGAGGTTTCGAAGTTGGATTGCAAAATTGAAAAACTTAATGGTGAGGAGTCCAAAATTTTAAAAAAATGATGATGTTAGCAACACACTACATTAAAATTGATGGTCAAACGAGCGTCACAAAAAAATTTCAAACCTAAATTTGACGATTAAATGATTGTCGTGACAAAAATAATTACCTAGAAAAAGACATTCAGACAGGTGTCAAATTTATACTAGCAAAGAAGGATGATGTCCCATTTTTCTTTAGCGATGATTGTGTGTGCATGGACCAATACTAATATGCCACATGTTTGTAGATGTATGGGGTCTTCATGCATGGTGAATCAAATTTAGCCACGTGGCAGCTCAAGGTAGGCCGCAATGGAGGTTGGTGGCACTGTCACAGGGGGTATTCTGTTGACGAGTGTGGAGAGGGTTGTGTGACTCAACAAAATGTTGTTGCGTGTATGGACTTGTGTAAGCTAGAGTGGAAGGGGTGCGGGGACTTAGTACCACATTCATAAGGTTTGGGAGTTTAGATCCCTTTTTATACGTTGACATTCGTATAAAAATACCATGTTGGTCGGGAAAGTCAACAGTGGTCGTTAGAAATTTGGAAGATGGTTACGTTGGTGTTGTGGATGATGTTGGTATTTGGTCAGATCTGTACAATATCTTTGAATGATGTGACTTTCTGGCAGAGCCTATAATTTACTCTGACAAAAACTAGAGGTGTATGCAGACACTAAAAAACAAAATTTTCCAAAAAAAAACTAATATGCAAATGTGAGAATAAACAAATATTCTTTTAATTTTAAAGAAAAAATTGTACAACTTACACAGATTGGGCCATACTGTCTCATTTGCCAAAATTCTTGTCTCAAATTTGACTTTTGCCTACAATAGACAAATTTATATTTAAAATTTGTTGAAACGACCTTTCAGATGCAATGGAGAGGTCAGATCTTATTCTAGATGCTCCCACAAAATGTTGCTCTTGGGTCTAAATACAAGTCCTCAAACAAATGAAGAAAGGTCTTTCCAAATAGGCTATGCAATGGCGCTCCAATAGCTTTGATACCATATAAAAATTACTTTGATACAATGTAAGAATTTATCTAAGAGAATATGCCAAGATCTAGAGCCCAATGAATAACACAAGAGATACATAATAAACTGTATTCTCACCAATATGTTTAATTGAACCAATAATAAGAAATGAATACAATGTAGATGTGCCTACTTATATAGGCAAGACAATAAAAAACCATGATAATAAGTTGATAAGCTATCACCCACACAAGGTGGAATAACATGTCCACCAAAGGTGGATCATCCTTCATTATACAATAAGGTATATGGAACATGTGGAGGATGATGATGTGATAAAAGTACTAAAGATGGATCTCACACATAAAGTGGATTGTGATAACAACTAGATCACCACCTAAAGTGGAATTTATCCTACACCATGTGCTAATAAAGGATGCAAACTCCTATGTGTCTCATATGCAAACTACTATGCAATGTATTATCCCAAGTAAGCTTAAGTAAAGTGTAATTAAGAATATTTAATTACACCAACACCTATTTTATTTGCTTTAGTTGTAATCGTAACATTCAATATGAATATCATTTGGAAGCTAGAATTTTTTCTAAAATGAAATATGCAACAATGACATGTTTCTCTTGCTAACAAAAATAGTCACTGGTATTTTGACAAAATATTATAAGGTATAAATAAAATAGTCCCAAATTTCATATATGAATAATCCATTTCAATGGACCATTCGCAAATATAGAGACTAGTAGCAATTTATCTTGTAGTGAGATAGTTTCTAGTATGGCTAGTCTCTAGGATGAATATCTTATGTCAGTCATTCATGATAAAAGTTACATGCAAATGAGGAGCTTCAAAGGTACCAAGCTAATATCTCAATAGAGAAAAGTGTAAAACAAAGAGGTATATGACGGTTATTGAAGAGGCAACTTGCGATGACTATGAAAATCTCTTTCTTTTGAAGTATCTTGGGTTAATTTCATGTTGTTTTATCAGATTTTATTAAGACCTTTTTATACTTAAACATGTTATGATTAACCTATAATGCTACTTGATATATATAATACAATGACATATAGTGCATCCATAAGTTTGTGAGATGTGGTGATTAATTCCAGTTATATGATGTTTTAGGATTATATTGGTATGTTTGTGTATTTTCTTTGTTCTCAACTAACTTGCAACTTCAAAAGAGGAATGATGAAATATAGTAGCGAGGGGTTATTTCTACCATAATGAGAAGAAGCAATCAAATGCGACGATCAATGAGGTTTCTCTCACCAAAATAACTCTACCCTGCTACTTCTATGCACACGACAATGAAGACTTTATGAATTGACAATGATCATTTGTTGGGTGACAATTTTGCTCCTATAAGTCTGCATGCTCCATGATTGAATGTTTGAGTTCTATTCAGACTCCATGTTTGTAGCTCTATTAAAATAGTATTTCTATTTTTAGAGTAAGTCACATCTCTCCAAAGAATGACATGTATGTAATATGGCTTTAATGACATTTATGATTGTTGCTTCTAAGATTTTCCTATAAAATCCAAGATAGTCTTAAGAGTAGTGGTTTGAATATTAGCAGATTTTTCCTATATTATAGTTGTCAATATAGATTATTGCTATAAGTAATTTCTAATACTACTCAATAAAAGTGGAAAAATACCTTTACTTGAGTTAAAAGTTTTGAATTGATTCGAGGTTATGGCCCCTAAATCAAGGGCCACTTGAGGTGAGATAATCCTCTCATTAGAGTAGATCACTTAGTTGTTTCATTTATTGTATTTTTGCATTTAAGTAATGTGATTAGGTGATTACTAGTTAATCTAGATATTAGTTTTATTTACTTTGCAGTACTCGATTAAATTAGTTAATGATAGATTTAGTTAAGTTTCATTGTAATAAGTGTTTCCTTAATAACTAGATTATTGCAGTTCATTGCCCTATTCACACAAAACCACACTTGTGTGGTTACACCCGTAGCCACTACTGTGTGATTAGAATTGGTGTCAAATTTCCTTTATTGTTATTATTTCTTGTTACTATTTTATGTATTTAGTAGAAACTAGAAATGCTTTGTTGCACATATAGTGCCAACACCATCCAAGTACACACGTCCTTGGTCGATAATTAAATGAGCTTCCCTTGGGATGAAAAGTTACTTGATAGGGGATTAGTTGCCCCATTAGGAGTGTGCATAGAGTTGTCTACACCAACTAATTATCCATAATGAAGACCTATCATTTTTGACATCGTTGTCAGGATGGTTCTAAGGCTTATTATTTCTAGTATAGATTTGATTTATTGTTATTTGATTTCATAGTATAACTATTATGTTTTCAAGCCTTCAAATTCAGTTTGTATAATCTTTGTTCACAAATACTCTATTAACAAGTACAAGAAGACAATTATAAGCTCAAAATACATATGCCATGCAGTGACCAAGAGATGCATTAGAAATATTTCTTCCCTCTACTAAAACAAAAGATATACTGGCTACACATTTTGGCCCAATAGATCCATTCAGTCTGAAACAAGAACCAAAGGAAAGAGACATGACAACACAGGAACCCTTTTAGGGACCCTGAACAAGAGGATCCTTCAAAAAGCTCAAGAACATACTCAAGAAATAGTCAAGATGGCTGGTGAAGAAGTTAAGAATACAAGAGACCCTATTGCCTTGAGTTCTCGACACCAGATTAGGAAAGAGTTGTTGCCCTCAAGAATACACCCCCGCTGCTTTACCTAATTTCTATGTTTTAGTTACAAAGTAACCTAATATTTTCTTATTTGAATTTGATGTTCTCTGTGGGAGCTATGATTATACCACTAATGCACATAGACTTAAGCTCTTCCCAACAACCTTGAAGGATGTTGTAAAGGCGAGGACTCATAGAAAGGAGACATCTTTAGAATTATTTAGAATGAAGAAGAACCTCTAGAAGATTATATAGAAAGATTTTAGCTTGCTTTGAGGAAAACTCCACATAATCAACTTTCTGTTGAATGTCTTAAGCTTGTTTTCTTAAGGGGAGTCAATGATAAGTATATTGATGCATTAAATTTAATGGGAGCTATAGACATTGCCGAATCAACCTTTGAAAATATTTGCAAGTTGGCTAGGAATTATTCAAGATCCATGCTGAAGAAGAATAGGAGAAATAAATTGTTGCCTATTTCCAAATCTTCAAATGGTGTCTCTTGTGTTACACTTAGTAATCTACTCTCAAACATGAAGGAGGATATAATCAACCACATGGCTACACAACTAGACATGTTTCATATTAAAAAAAAGCAAGAGGAGGTTGATGTTGTGCTCACTAAATATTGTCCAAATTTTCAACAAAAGATATCAGTTTACAAATGCAAGAAAGTGGTTTCTATATCTAAGGACAAGTCCTCATGACCAGAGTTTCACATAGTAGAAGATGACGAGGGACAAGTGTTCTACATTGCTCAATGAAAACCATGGAAATAACGACAAGGTGCCTCCTGATCTATCATCTTATGGTAATGCATCTATTGGAAATTTGACTATACTAAAGTATATGACTGTATTTAGTGTTGTCATTATGGAAACAAAGTCATATAGAGTTTTGGAGTCAGCGAACATTATCATAAGGTTAGAATATGGCTAAGTATAGAAGACTGGATAATTAGCAGAGAAATAGTAGATCAAAGCATCAACGCACGTGCGTATGACCTAGTTATCGTATGCACCCTTGCAATTAAGCTTGTACATATGTATTCATGCTAAGTCTAAGAGCGCATGATCATATGAGACAGTATGACGAAGATACATACAGTTGAAGAGGTACAGCTAGTGAACGCCAGAACAAAACAAAGTATGCAACCGATTGTTAGTAATTTGATTAGTGGTTATAATTATGTTTTGTAAAGTCTATGCACCTATTGTAATTAGGTTGTAGACATGTAAACATCTTTGATTGTAAACACACTTGAGCCAATTCACTTGGAAGCATTGTATGTAATCGTTTATAGGCCGACCTAGTTAATTATTTTGGTAGCGCATATACATATTAGATGCGCCTTTGTAATAAAGTATGGAAGTGGAGTTAGAGATAGGATAAGTATAGTAGAAGTATGTGAAGAGTAGTTAGAATGTGTTAGAGCTTTGCAAGAGGTCAAAGCATCAACGCACAAAAGGAATTGATCAGACAAGCAGTGTCACATCACCAATTCATCCAGTAGATATAGTGTGTATCTGAGATCAGAAGGTTGTAGCCTTCACTACTTGAGCAGTGAGCTCTAGGATAGTGTGTCCTCACCCCTAACAGGGTTAATTGTAAAAGAATCATAACAGGGTCCTACCCTTGACCAGGTCATTGTACTAAATGCATTGTAAAGATCAACTCCTAAAAGGGTTGTAAGGTCTCCTAACATGGATCATAAAACACTAGTGCAGTTCTTAGTGGGTGTCAATTCCCATCGGGGTTTTTACCTATTTGGGTTTCCCTATAACCATATTGCACTAAAAAATTTTACCTTAAATTTTGACAAGAATTAGTCAAATTTTCTACCACAATTGGTCGAATAGGCGACTAAAACTGTCGTCGATATTTTTTCATCAAATTTTCTACATGGTATATAATAGTCAAAATTTTGACCACAAAACTGGTCAAATTATCAACTGCAAGAATCCCTTGGAACTGGAAGAATAATTGGTCGATCGATTGGTGCAACGGTCGAAATTGAGACCATTATGTCGTCAAATTATCCATGTAAATTCAACGAATTGAGCATCGAATGTATTGCATCCTGGTTGAATTTAGTCCATTTTGTCGTCGAATTATCCACCAAAATTCATCGAAAGGATCGTCGAAGGTATAACATCCTTGTCGAATTTAGTACTGTGTAAAGGATGAAATTTCAACCAATACTAAATTTTGTTTTAAAAAAAATGTGACACCATTTTCAATATATTCCTACTTTTAGTTGAATATATTGCTTGTCTATAATTAGTATGCGTAAATGAATCTATGAAGCTTTGATTTAGCTATTTTCTTCTATTTAGCACAATTAGATTGAACAAAGCATTTTCATTGTACTGTATATTCACAGCCTATAGATTTGTGTGCTTGTTTGAGTTTGATACGCAGATCTACGTATGAAACTCAGACAAGCACACAAATCTGTAAGTAAATGTTGATTAAATATTTTATTTTTAATAGCAGTTTAAAAGACTATTTAAATGTTTTGACAGATAGCAGGTGGAGTTGAAAAAACACAGCACGTTTACATTTTCACGATGGTCTATAACTTAAAATACGTAATTAAAGACCTCTATCAAAAATGCAAACCTGTTGTGTTTTTCAACTCCACCTAATATCCTATATATATGAATTGAGATTGCATATTGAACTAGGCTTCTCTTTCTGCACTTCTTGAAACCAAGAGACTGTCACAGTTAACATCTAAATGGCACGTCTCATCATCACAACTAATCCACCTTAAACAATTGAATAAGTTTTCTTGTATTAAATATTCATTAATCAAAATTCGAATAGAAAATGTATACCTTGAGTACTAGGTCACAAGAGCATATACAAGATTCTTGATAAAATATATCTTGATTGTGAAACATATGAATCATCCCTATTTGTGCATCCTCATTGTCTATCGCATATTCATGTGTAGTTGATTTAAACAATAGATTCGTCACTACAATGAGAAAGTTACCACCACACGTCAAACATAATCCACCTTAAACAATTGAATATGTTTGCTTGTATTAAATATTCATTAATCAAAATTCGAATAGAAAATGTATACCTTGAGTACTACAATTCACATTAGAATCGATGCCTCCATCGTGCTCGGCCGGTGCAGTATCAATATCCGCAGGCTGCATTCCAATGTAAATAATAGATTTAGATGATGATATCGAAGAAACACCTAATTCACAGTCCATCGTTTGTTCTTTGAAACACTAAATTAGGGATTTCTACAATATCCTCACCTGTATCTACAGCTATTGCCTCTGTTGTTGTAGGTGCTTTTCCCCTATTTGATATTTATCTTCAGGTGTCCACACTCATTTTTTTGGTTGTTACCAGCTTCTCTTTGTTTCGAGAATAGTTTAACATTCTCTGAGAAACATAATTGTAGGCATCATGGTCACATTTTTTTGGAGACAATGTAATTGAGTGGTATACCCAGACGATGGAGAGCAACTTCTGCACCTCTGAATCCAAGTTGTTATCCATCCGACAGTGTTAACTTGGAATCAGAGGTGCATAAATTGCTCTTTGTGTAGGTATACAACTCAATTATGTTGTCTCCAAAAAAATGTGACCATGATGCCTACAATTATGTTTCAAGAATAGTTTAATTAACATTCTCTACTTAACAAGGCCAACCACGTGAAGGTGGAAGCTCATCTGGCCCCTCCTAGGAGCCTCTTATGACCCTTTACGACATTTTAAGACCTCTAAGATGTATTCTTAGAGGTCGTAAATGGTTGTAAAGGGTCATAAGGGGTCCTAGGACACAATAGTTGAGAAACATAAATGTAGGCATCATGGTCACAATGTTTTGGAAACATAATTGTAGGCATCATGATCACATTTTTTTGGAGACAACATAATTGAGTGGTATACCCAGATGATGAAGATCAACTTTTGCTCCTCCGGTTCCAAGTTGACAATGTGGGATCCCAAGACCATAGATAAGGAATAAATTGAGAGAGTGGAGGAGGGCCATAACGACCAAAATAATACAGGACAAACCTCAAGTTAAATGAGGCAACTGCAAACATTTTAATAGAATTTTATTAAAATGTTTACAGTTGCCTCATTTAACTTGAGGTTTGTCCTGTATTATTTTGGTCATTATGGCCCTCCTCCACTCTCTCAATTTATTCCTTATCTATGGTCTTTGGATCTTGCAGTGTCAACTTGGAATCGGAGGAGCGAAGGTTGCTCTCCATCGTCTGGGTATACAACTCAATTATGTTGTCTCCAAAAAATTATGACCATGATGCCTACAATTATGTTTCTTAGCTATTGTGAAATCTACATTTATGTTTCTCAGTTGTCGTGTTTATGTGTATGTTTTTTATGTGTTTGGGAAGACATCTTTCTAGCCCGAGCCTAGATCCTTCGACAATTAACTTAATAATAATTGTAGATGACAGATGAGCAATTAGCTATCCAAGAAAAAGCCCATAAATGAACTATATGTACCCCAATTAATGTGTCATCTGTGCGTACCCAAATGATATATTTGAAACAACAAGGGTAAGGCTAAATTTACCCTTGTTGTTTCAAATATATCATTTAGGTATGCGCAAAAGGCACAGGAATTGGGGTACACAATTCATTTACAAGATTTTTCTTGGGAAGCTAATTGCTTAGCTCTCATTTGCTTCATTTATTATCAAGCTAATTGTTGAAGGATCCAAGCCCAGGCTAGAAAGACATCTTCCCATTTTGTTTAAGCCATATTCCTTGTTCTTGTCAAACTTCCTTGGTACGTTAGGCCTGCTCTTTGCAGTACTCTTCTTCAGCGAGACTTGATACCACACTACACTCAAACTTTAGCAAGACTTCATACCACACAGCGTCCGTAGATTACGTTCAATGCATTATTTACACTTGTATTGGTGGGAAAACTCTTGAAAACACACAAAAGAGATAGTCAATCCATAGTCAAGGTCAAGGAACAAATGGAACAACCAAGAAAATACTATATGTTAAATCATGTGATTGATAGTAGATTGGGGCTCCCATGAGCCATAAACATGAAGAATTCTTAAAATATTAGTTACAATATGAAAATAATAAACTAACTAATTCCTGAGTTCATCTCTGCATATGGTCGCAACAAATTAGATATGCGATTACAATATAGAGAAGACATCGTAAAAATATAATTTCAGAATTTGCCCTAGCCTGACACGTTTTGCACTCAAATCCTTCATCACGGATAAGTGGAGATGGGCGGGTGGATGCAGATGAGTTGTCATCGACCCAACTAAAGTATCCGCAACCATTATTTCCTTGTGATATCCAGTCTACATTAGTTCTTATATTATAATGAATAGTATTTACATTAGAAACTTTAAATATATACACATTAGCAACCTTTTTTTGATTAGGGCAGCACCAAAATTATCGTCCAGGGTTGTTCAATGTCTGTAAAGTCTTCAACACGCACTTCCCACCACCATTGATAGTTTGGAACATTGATAAGAGTCATCAAACCTATATCAATAATGCACCACACCATCGTTACTACATTTATTATTTTTATATGATTATTTTTACAGTCCAAATACACCAAGGAGTACCATTAGAAATATTTGTTGGCATTAAGTATGATTGTCATCAGTGACAACACTTATTCAGACTTTGCGTGCTTACCGAGTAGAATAGTGCTTACCGAGCAGAACAATGCTTACCGAGCAGGACAGTGCTTACCGAGCAGAACAATGTTTACCGAGTGACACTATATCTACTGAGTCTCCAATATATACCGTGTTTGAAATTACAACTGAATGGTTAGTATGGACCATGCCTCCACTTCTACCGAGTGCATGACGATGCCGAGTAACGCAGTGGATGCTGAGTATCAGAAAGTCACCGAGTTAGTTTGCAGTAACCGAGTCACTATATTTGGGCTGACTCAGTAATATTTGTGTTAGCTTGTTTAAGAGCCGACTTTGTAATTATTTTGTAATTGTTTTGGATTGATATATAAACAATGTTTTATATCATATCCAAGGTGTAAAAATAGTGAAGTATGAAAAAGAGAGAAAGGCAGAGATAAGCGAATTACAAAGGGCTACAACAGTATAAGAAGCAGAAAAGATCTATCCATCACAGAAGGTGATCAGTACATCAGAGAATCTCAATCAACAAGTACAGTTGCAAGTAAGAGATCTATTATTTCATCCTAACAGGTGAATCAGCTTGAAATCCTTTAACCGGGTAGACTTAACAGTCTTTGTAAAATCTCTTAACCGAGTGCATACTTCATTGTATGTTTGTAAATCCTCTAACAAGGTGGACCTAGCAGCCCTTATTGCTCCTAACATGGCAGATCATTAGAAGTGATCATTGTAAGCCTTAACCGGCAAACTTTATACTGCAGTATTGAAGTTTTGTGGGTATCATCCCCACCCTAGTTTTACTTTCTACTTGGAAGGTTTCTGGGTCACCAAATCTCTGTGTTCAAAGTGTTATGAATGTTTTATTCTTTATGTTACTCATGCATGCAGTCAGATTATCAATCTAATATTATTAAGATCTGAATCTGTTAAAAGTTTTGAAGTTACTGATTCACCCCTCCCCTCTCAGTAACCTAGATAGTCTTGAATATTTCCAACAATTGGTATCAGAGCTCTGTGGTTCTTAGAATAAAGTTTGACAGCTTGAGAAAAGATTCAGGACAATGGAGATATTCAGACTTAACAAAGTAATTGAGAATGAAAAGCTAGATCTGGAAATGGCCATAACTCAACTCAAAGAAGCAAGAGAGCATCTTTCCCTTTCCCTAAAAAGAAGGAACTTGCAAATCAGATTAATGACCACCAATATGTTGAAGAAAAGATTGAAGAATTTTTCCCTTCAAGCAACTCAGATGAAGCAAACAATGCAATCAAAGAACTTCTAGAAAAGAGTGGATCTCTGCAAGGAGTGAGAAAATTGAAAAGAGAACAGGAAATTCAGTCAACAAGATTCTGTGAAATCTTGGAACAAAGAAACAAGATGAAAGATGAAATAGATGGAAAGAACAATGAAATCCAGAATCAAACCCTTCAGCTAGAAAACCTTATTGATCAAATCTCCAATACAAATGAAGAAATCTTGACTCTGAGATCAGAAAATGAAAATATAAGAGAGGAGCTAAGATTTGAAAAGCAAATCAATTTAAGAGTGATGAGTGACCTAGATGTTGAAAGGCAAATCAATGAGAGAATGTTGAAATCTTAAGAAGATATGAATCAGGTGTATGAATGAAACCTTCATAGGCAAAAAGGAAAAGCAGGACTTGGATACAAAGAGGAAGGTGAATCCTCCAAACAAGGTACTCAAAAGAATCTGAAACGTATTTGTAATCACTGTGGCAAAATTGGTCATACTTCAAACAAATGTTGGAGCAATGGAAAAGAAAAATTCAATGGAAAATGCTACAATTGCAATCAGCTTGGTCATAAAGCAAATGAATGCAAGGAGAAACCAAGATTTAAAGGCAAATGTCACAAATGTAGCAAACAAGGTCATAAGGCATCAGAATGCAGAACTAAAACACCCAATCCAGCGGAACAAATTATTAAAGCAATGTTTGGTTGGGATTACAACACTTGGTGTAGATGTCATTACTGTGGAGAATATGGACACATTGGCATGAATTGTGTAAGGCATCACTTGAGAAAAAGGGATTCTACCATAAGATGTTATAATTGCACTAAGCTTGGTCACATAGCTAAAAACTGCATGAATTTAGGCAAAGTTGAAGATGAAAAGAAAGCAAAAGAAAATAGCATTAGGAAGCAGATGAGATAGTAGTGGATTCCTAAACCTACCGAGAAAACTAGTCCAAGTAATGAAGTCACTCATGAAAGGAGTGGCTCTATGAACTCTAACTAAGTCTCCAAGAAAGCACTAGAACTGTATCTTCATAGACATATTCCAAAATAGTTCTTGAATTGAAAGGAAGAAAGATCCAAATCAGTATGCGAGATACAACAGGATCACAAGAAGGTCGGTATCAGTTACCACCGAGCAAGGTCGGGAGTAACCTAATTTCATTTGGTTACCGAGTAAGGTCGGAGAAGTATGAATTCGTATGTTCTCTGAGTTGCAGAATCTTCACTGAGCATTTAATGCATAGTGGATGACAGTCTGTCAAATTCAATACCCTAATTCCTATGGAGCATTAATGACAAAGTTTTAGCAAAAAGCATGAAATCGAGTTCATTCTTCACCGCGAATATCATCATATTGAGCAGAGAAATTTCTAGTGCGATCAAGCGATTCGAAGCAAAATTTTAAAGCAAAATTTTTTCTACCGTGCTCCCATGGCTTCATCCAGCACCAAAGTAAAGAAAGGCTCAAAAATTTTAGTTCATGGAGAATGGAAAGCGCCGGATTTCAAACTCGTGCCCGCGGTTGCAGAAACCCTAGATCCAAGTGGAGCTCAGTCTCAAATTCCTCCAAAGGTACTTCTTGTAAATGATATTCACAGTCATTTTAGAGGTACAATTCAAGAACTTGGAACCCTAGAGATAGATGTTTCTCATGATGAACTGTGTGTTGATGGTGTTCTCAAACTGGGACATAAACATTTGGAAGATAAGGGTTTAACACATATCACCCACTTGCCTCGGGGTTTCCAGATAAAATGGATAAGATATATTCTGAGCTAAGTACATGAAGGTAAAATTTGGCTTGAGCAACCAGTGGAAATAACAAAGAAGATGATTCACTGAATCACTGGTCTTCCCATGCTTGCCAAGGCTAAATCTACAAAAACCCTAGGTCGGGTAGAGCTGGAAAAGAAAACCCTAGCCGAATGGGATGGTAGAGGTATGAGAATTAACAGCATTACCGATGTAGAACTAAAATTTGGCACATATGTAATAGCTCACAAGATATACAGTTCAAGTCAGCAGAATAGTGTTCCGTGTGAAGCAGTTGACCTAGCCTATAAAATTGTGAAGAACAATCTGTCATTTGACCTAGCAGATCTTTTGTTGAAACAGTTCAACAAGAATATGGAGAGCATCCAAACCTCAAAGAACAATCCATGTAAGTTTGGCTCACTGTTGGTTTGTTTATTTTTCTATACTCAAAAGTTTTTCCCATCAAAAGGCACAGTAAAATGGAGAAAGGATGTACCTATTCTTTATCAAATAAATGAGTATATTGCAGAAATGGGTGAGAATTTTACAAGCATAATGGATAACTATTTCGAATCTTATAAGGAGAAGATGAATAACAGATTTCGGATTCCACTAAAATTGGTGGAAGATTATAAAGATGATGTTTGTTTCATGGTTGATTGTGATAGAGTATACATTCAGGCAGTAAGGCCCAGGATTGTATGGGTGTAACCTCTTCCTTATGAGGTAAACATTGATGAAACAAAGGATATAATTGAAGCCCTAGTAAATCAACCTGTTGATCCAAAGGCTCCATACTTTGGAACATATGATGAAGCTAAGATAAGAATTGAGCTAAGCATAAAATTTCCACAGGCGGTTAACAAAGGCAGAAAGAGGATGGCCAAGATGCAATCTAGCACACCTCTAATGTTAACCGAGGGCATAGGAGAAGATATTGTAGAAGAAGAAGAAAAGGATGAGAATAAAGAAGAACAAGTGCCTGTAAGGAAGAAAGGAAAGGTAACTATCACCAAGGAACCCGAGCAATCCACTGCAGTTTTCACAAGGAAAAGATCAAGGGGCAAGGCAGGTAAAATCAATGATGATATAGTACTCAAAAGGCCTCCTCCCTCTTTTGAACAAAATATTAAGGATTTTAGAGAAGGATCTGGAATTGCAAATTTCAAATCTCTCAAATATGAAATTAAATCAAAGGCAGAGCAGTAGGAAATAGAAGATGCTGTTATTGAGAAAATGGGAAAATGGAAGTACTCACTTGATGATATGGCTTCTCAAATTCTAGGTGTTCTATTGGATAAAGTCAAGATGAGATGGTCCAATGCAAGACAAACTGTCAAGGACATATATGCTCAAACCTTAAGACAGTTGATGCCAAGTTTGAAAGATGATGAAATAAATAAGGCATTGATAGAAAATGAGTGCAAGATGACACTAAAATTCAATAGTTGTTTAATTTTGATCAAAGATATACAGTCGGTTGTGAAGAGTGCAAATTCTACTTCGAAAAACATCTATCATCTTCACAAACCGAGTACTGAAATTGTGATAATTAAAGATATTGAAGATGACAGTGATGAAGAAGAAGAAGAAGAAACAGTTCAGATTGATAATGTTGTGACATAGGAAGCAGGGAAAGAAGCTACCGAGGAAGCTGAGAAGAATGTTGAGGAAGATGATCCAGTTTGGATAGCTACAGAGGTAATTGCCCGACTTCCCCACTCTCTAGTAAAAATTGCTACATCTAGCCCGGAGAAAACTTCAAGTGTGATTGTAACAACTCCCTCAGATACATCAAATGTCCAATCATCACTAGCACGACTCAATGTATCAACAACAAAAGTGGCTACCACTTCATCTACCAAGCTTCAGCCTCCTTCTTCCACCGAGTTGCAGTCTTTTGTACCTTCTTCAAATTTGAGTTTTTCAGCAGTAAGTACTTCAGATTCTATAGTTGTAAATACTTCAGTTTTTAATTTATCAAGTATTCCAGTTAGCATCCCATCGGTTGGAATTTTATCAGTTTTCACTACTAGTCCTACTGTGTCTACAATAATTTCTACTACAAAGGCAATAAGTATAAAGACTCAACCGAGTACAAAATTTTTGAGTAAGAGTGTAGTAGAAGGTATAGATCTAGACGAGGAGATACAAATTCCCCAGCTAGATTTTGCAAACCTCACTGCAGATCAAATGCAAACAGTTGGTGAACTCCTCCAGAAGAAAGAAAAGCAGAAGAAACTAAAAGAAGAAAAAGATAAGGAATATAAGATCATTGAGGATGCCAAGAACATTTTGACAGAAGCTATAGGTGTTAAATTTGATTCCTCTCAACACATTTTGTTGCAGTTGGCAGAAGCAATTAACAGGTTTAATGATGATTCCTCTGGAACAGACAAGTTGCTTGAAAAGGCTGAGAAGAAGTTTGAAAATGAAGTTCTTGAGCACATTGCTCAACAAATAGCTATCAATCAGGCATGGTTATCTTCAGTTTTGACTAGCATTGAGTCCTCCTATTCCAAGGTAACATCTCTTTTTGTCAAAATCTGTAATGTTGCCGAGTTCTCAAAGGAGATTAAAGACAAAATAAATAAGATTGATGAGGATCTGAAGATCAGTGCACAAAAGTTGCAACTTGAACCTAGTTCAAGCTCTGCACATCAGATGACAGTTAGATTCCTATCTGATAAGCAGTCAGAGTTATTGAAAGAAGATGCAAGGATCAGATTAACATTAATAGATATTCAAAACATGATCCTTCCCATCATGGATATAATGCAGAAGCATATTGCATACTCAAAAACATTGATCCATGACAATCAGTTTTCAATTGCAGATCACATGATTGAACTCTCTGCAGAAGTCCAAGTTGCACTCCATACATGCAAGATTTTGCAAGAGAATTGGGATATAACTCTAGCACTAATTGGAAAGGTGCATTCTGATTTTCTCTCACGTTTTGGTATCTCCATGTAAAATATTTGTATATACACCTTTGGCATTATTGTCAAAAAGGGGGAGAAAGTATATCAGATATGAAAGGGGGAGAAAGTATAAATAGAAAATATGAGTATGAGGTGAAATAAGATATTTGTATATATACTGTATAAGGGAGACATGAAATGTATATACAAAACCAGTGTCAGTATGATTGTGTATATAAGTTTTGGGCAATAAGTGTTTTGTCACTAATGCCAAAGGGGGAGATTGTTGGCATTAAGTATGATTGTCATCAGTGACAACACTTATTCAGACTCTGTGTGCTTATCGAGCAGAATAGTGCTTACCGAGGAGAACAGTGCTTACCGAGTAGAACAGTGCTTACCGAGCAGGATAGTGCTTACCGAGAAAAATAGTGTTTACCGAGTGACACTATATCTACCGAGTCTCCAGTATATACCATGTTTGAAACTACAACTAAGTGGTTAGTATGGACCGTGCCTCCACTTCTACCGAGTGCATGACGATGCCGAGTAACGCAGTGGATGCTGAGTATTAGAAAGTCACCAAGTTAGTTTGCAGTAACTGAGTCACTATATTTGGGCCGACTCAGTAATATTTGTGTTAGCTTATTTAAGAGCCGACTTTGTAATTATTTTGTAATTGTTTTGGATTGATATATAAACAATGTTTTATATCATATCCAAGGTGTAAAAATAGTGAAGTATGAAAAAGAGAGAAAGGCAGAGATAAGCGAATTACAAAGGGCTACAACAGTATAAGAAGCAACAAAGATCTATCCATCACAGAAGGTGATCAGTACATCAAAGAATCTCAATCAGAAAGTACAGTTGCAAGTAAGAGATCTACTGTTTCATCCTAACAGGTGAATCAGCTTGAAATCCTTTAACCGGGTAGACTTAACAGTCTTTGTAAAATCTCTTAACCAAGTGCATACTTCATTGTATGTTTGTAAATCCTCTAACAAGGTGGACCTAGCAATCCTTATTGCTCCTAACAGGGTAGATCATCAGAAGTGATCATTGTAAGCCTTAACCGTCAAACTTTATACTGCAGTATTGAAGTTTTGTGGGTATCATCCCTACCCCAGTTTTACTTTCTACTTGGAAGGTTTCTGGGTCACCAAATCTCTGTGTTCAAAGTGTTATGAATGTTTTATTCTTTATGTTACTCATGCATGCAGTCAGATTATCAATCTAATATTATTAAGATCTAAATCTGTTAAAAGTTTTGAAGTTACTGATTCACCCCTCCCCTCTCAGTAACCTGGATAGTCTTGAATATTTCCAACAATATTAACCATTTACAATAATGAAAAGTAAACCTAAATCAAATAGCTCATTTTTTTATTAGCATGTGTAGTCTGTGTGTATATGAAAAATGAAAGAAATATGAAACTGAAATAAAATAGTGAACAAAATAGTATTCCACATAGAGTGAATGAAATATACCATCAAAAGAAGGTGAAAAAATCCTGTCATGAAGCACAAACATAGGAAATAAAAAAGGGACAAAAGACAAGAAATAAGAAAAATCATTACGACTATAGAAAAATCATTTATACTATAATAAAAAAAAGAAACACTCTTTGTCAACAATTTCCAAAATCATTAGGACTATAAATGGATGGTTCTGATATTGCTTTTCCATTACAACAATTGAACATTCATCATTTGGTACTTCTTGGTGTATTCCATTTAAGTTTTTTAGTTGTCGTGTTTATGTGCATGTTCTTTATGTGTTTGGCTTCTCTCCCTCGCAAGGGATACGTCGATAGGTAATTGATTTGAAAGCATAATGATTTGACAGTCTTTTTTTAGGATAGGCGTAATCATCCCACCAACCTTAATTAGAAACATTGGTGTCCTATCATTGCACAAGTGCAAGATGGTAAGGGTCTATTCAAGGAGGGATGAAAAAAGGTCATTTTAAACTTGCAAGCCTAGGTTTTGGAATAGGTTTAGGTTTCTCAATAAGGTTGACTACATTGTTTTTTGCATTATATGTAATGTCAACATTCACTACTTAGTAGATATTTCAAGTCTCCAAGTGTGGAGTTCACTGTCCCTGGAAGTTCTCTATTGGTTTACAACAGTGCTTCTTCCCATAATCAAACAATAGATTTGATTCCAACCTAAGATTACATAAAACCCCTCATAAAATTTCAAAACAATAAGAATATAGTCTTCATTCACAGTCACTGTCAATGTTCCTCAAATCAGTGATTAGAACAGGCAATTAAAACGTCCCTCAAATCATTAATCAGTTGATTATTATATAAGCTCCTCAAGCATGAGTTGGAGAGGACTACATCAAAACCAAAAACATTAATTAGTTGATTATTATATAAGCTCCTCAAGCATGAGTTGGATGATGTGGATTATGTAGATATAAGAAATAATGTATCCACATCATCCAACTCATGCTTGAGGAGTTTATATTATTTACTGTCTCATAATAGAAAGATTGGTACCTATCCTAGTAAGTCATTATGAGACAGTAAATATGATCTACATCCAATCTTGGTCCACAAGCATGAGTTGGATGATGTGGATTATGTAGATATAAGAACTAATGTATCCACATCATCCAACTCATGCTTGAGGAGCTTATATTATTTACTACCTTTTTGCCTTGGCATTTGTCATTATTTTTGAGAAATTCAATCTATAAAAGGATGGTGAACAAAAATGACAGTCCAATAGATGGAAATTCAAGTCCCATAAATATTAGTGGACAGTGCTAAAACAAAATTATGACAGCCTTCATGTTGAAGTGACAGTCTTGGCTAAGAAAATACTGGACAATTGTAAGTCCAAACATTAAGGTTGTGTAGAAACAGTCTATAAAAGCTTACAAGCAAGACAAGAACGACCTTTGAAAACGTTGGATGGCATGTTGATAATGGTTGCCATATAGAAATAGAAAAGGAAAACCATAGAACAGTTAGTCCTATGAAGAATTTAAAAGGCTAAAATGGAAGACAATCTAAATGGTCATGTGACAATCACAAATGTTGTTGGAGTTGAACAAAGCAAACTAGGCCAAGGGAATGATGAACTAATAGGTATAATAGTCAATGTTAAACAAGTTGGTGTCAAAAGAACGTTGATCTCAAAGGATTTTTAGTTAACCATGAAGGTAAAATTTTGAAGACAGCTGAAGACAACCAACAATCCAAGTATAGCCACAAGAAACATCACAATGAGGACAATCATCCCATGACAGTCATGCCAAACAACAATGAGCATGCAGTAGTTCTTGATAGAAGATCAAAGGAGAGTAGACAACAAGTCAAGTTTTTGCAAGAAGTACATGAAATATTTTAGAGGCTCAGTAGCATGACTCACTAACAGTCTGGAGGATAAGGTGACAGTCCACTAAAGGACATTCATCCAAGGCAGCATTATGCAAAGGACAGTACTAGAAAATGAGAAGTTTGGTAATGATGGATGATGGAAAGGTCAATGAGAAAATTATGAATGGATTAGATCAATGGATTGGAATGGATATGGGCAGAGTATAGAAGAGTTTAGAATGATGTTAGAGTTCCTTGTGGATGAGAAGGCAAAGCCATAGTGCTTAGGGGAATAGTGTGATGACTGTCCCAACTAGAGAATCTCTCATATTTCTCTCAGTAAGCTGAATAGTTGTGGCATAGGATCCTTCAACTGTTTGTGGACCCTTTTTCTTGTAAACAATGACCAATATTTCAATCAAATGCACCTTATGTTTGACGTGTGGTGGTAACTTTCTCATTGTAGTGACGAATCTATTGTTTAAATCAACTACACATGAATATGAGACAGACAATGAGGATGCACAAACATGAATGATTCATATGTTTCAAAGTACAAAAATCTCCTAGATAGACAAAGGGTCCACAAATAGTTGAAGGATCCTATGCCACAACTATTCTTACTGAGAGAAATATGATATGAAAATCTCACAACTAGATACAGCTGCCCCAGGCAAGGTAGTTTGCATAATTGGACAAGTTGAAAGGTGCCATGAAGAACCTATAATATAAAGTTGTGATTCTCTAGTTGGGACAGTCATCACACTATTTAGAAGAAATATGAAGAAATATGAATATGAAGAAATAGTACTACTGTCTAGGATATTTTTGTACCATTCTTTGGCACTTTCTTTTAAGGAATTCACAAACAATTTTATCATGGCATACTCATTGTCTGTCTCATACTCATGTGTAGTATTGTCAAACATATTGAGCACTTTAAATAAAGAATACAATGGAAAAGAAAGAGAAAATAGCTTTAAATCAAATTTTTAATTCAGTATTTTTTTAAAATGCCAAGTTACTGGCTAATTCTTTTAACCAAAACCAAATCCAAATCCAAGTGTAAGTCAAAAATCAGCTTGCCAAGTACTCATCAAATCAATATATCTTTTTATTTGAATGTCAATTTTTACTGTCTGAAAAAACTATACATGCACACCTATGATTCTCTAACATCATTCTAACATCATTCTAAACTCTTCTATACTCTGCCCATATTGTTAGGATTAACAAGGCAGAAATAACAATTATGTGCAAATATAACTAATATCAGAAAATAATAAACCACACAGAATAGAACACAAGACACACAAATTTAACGTGGTTCACCCAATCCCTGGGCTACATCCACCAACACCGAGTCCAATATTATTATTATCCAGTGATTACAACCTGATTACAATCCATAATCCCTTACAGACCAATTCTGCCGCAAGTACTAAAATCATACATCATGAAAATCCCTAACCCTAAGCCATATTATACAATATTTTCCCGCTTTAGGGTTAGAATGAGTTATAAGTAGTCGGCCCAAATAACCGAAAAGTAGTCAGGAGGAAAAGTGTACAGTACTTTCCTGATTAGTCACCACAAGCTAACACATATCCATTCCAATCCATTGATCTGGCCAATCCATTCATACTTCTACACTAACAAATTAACTCACCAAAATGTTGTCATTCTGGGACAGTCATTATAAGGACAATGACCAATCTTTCAATCAAATGCACCTTATGTTTGATATGTGGTGGTAACTTTCTCTATTGTTTAAATCAACTACACATGAATATGAGACAGACAATGAGGATGCACAAACAGGAATGATTTATATGTTTCAAGGTACATTAGGAACAATAGATTCCAAGTGGAGATGCATTAGGAACCTTATTGTCGTTCACTGAGATGTAACATTGAGGGAACGCTGATAGTTGGTTGGAATGGTTATGTTAGGAAGTTATGGGATGATTATGTTCCATGTTAGTTGGAATGGTTATGTTATGAATGGTCATAGGGAGTCTCTATTACAAAACAGTGAGAATAGATTGGTGTATGTTTTGGTGAACAAAAAGACAATAAAACTTTATTATTCTCTGCAATTCGATGACTATTTGAAACTCTATTCATTTTTTTATACTTGTCAATTTTATGAAACTTAATGCTTTTTTCTCCTTTGTTTTGCAAGGTGAATTGGAGGAGAAGCTAGGAAGGCGAGGAAATGATGGTGAAGTTAATCTCAAGATTTCAAGCTCGAGGACTTCAAGTGAGAAGGAAAATTCAACATCAAGATTATCAAAGTAGAAATTCAAGGCAAAATGAAGACCGAGTTCATGAAGATGTGAGTGATTCAAGTCATAGCAATGAGAAAATTTCTAGGAAAGAAGATGAAGAAGTTTCGAGAAGATGAAGCAATTTGGGAATATGCCATCACATTGGAGAGCTTGATAATGTTGAGTATTAAGAGATATTTTTCCTTCACCAAAAGATTGATCAAGTCTACAAGATAAAGATGTTGAAGTGACACCTAGTTGTCTTCAACCAATCAGAAAATTCCAGTTACAAACACATTCAATCAGATCACTCCAAGAATAGAATGTTGGGTATCAAAGAAGGAAAAGAAAGATGTAACAGGAAATTACATAATGGAATGAAGGACCGAATTCTCTGTATAGAGTTTTGGTTCTTCGATGTTTGTGATTCTCTATTTTAAATTATCTAAATGATTGCGTAGATGTAAGATGGATTAAGGTTGGATTTATGTTGTATTCAAAATGTTATTTTTTATGCAGTTCGGTTTCGAAGATATATATTAATTTCTAGATGAAACCCAGTTTTGAGAAAGCATTATTAAGGGATTTTATTTTATTGACGAATGGGTTTTTGACAGTGATAATCAAGAACTATCGGTGGCTTATGTATCGAGTATTATAGAAGAAGTTTAATAGTTATTGAAATTAGTTTGTAACTAGTCCCAATAACAAAGGAAGGTTCATAATAGTATGGTGGGACTATATGCATTTTAACTTCAAATTTGTTGCGGGTTTGTGCTTTAGACATTCTGGTTTAGAATGAAGACAGTGCTCTATTTTATTTGATTTTCGAATGGGATGTTGGAATGAATTTATGTGACAGAGAAGTGGAGTCAAAGGCTAAATCTTGTTCTTGAATATATATATTGAAATGACTTAACAACAAACCGTTCACCAGTCTTTATAATAAGTCATCTTTGAAAAGGAGTAAAGGGGGTGAACCATTCATCTACATGTGTGCAGGTCTGCACTACAAGAGGCCCATATGAAGATTAAGAATCATCAAATCTAGAAGCAGTGTGATCTCATCCACCATTGAGTGTTTGAGAAAATGAAACAAATGGTCTTTCCCTGCTTTCCGTCCATCGACATCGAGTTTCAATGGAAGAAATGCAGGTCAAGACTGAATGCCCATGACAGGGCCGACTATAGGGTTTCCAATCAGACTGTCAAGGGGTTTTAATTCTTGCGAGTACAGTCCCGAGCTTTTATGAAATGTTACAGACTTATTACATGAATTTGAAAACCCTAAATGAAATACAAGTCAATCCACAAAGATGTTCAACTCTCTCTAGTCGTAACTTGCCAAAACATGAATTAGAAACAAAACATGCTCGGTAATGAATAAGAACGAATTTCAGAACTATCAATCTAACAATCTACTTCGCCATAGACAGGGAGTCACAATCTACCTCGAGTGTTGACTGCTGGATATGAAGTGTGCTCAATCTCATGGACCGCCAAATCTCTGGAACTCTATCTCCTGCAATCTGTGGTCTACACAATTTGAAATCCCTTCGCTCCGTTCCTATATCCCTTCGCTCCATTCGTATATCTCTTCACGCGCTACAACCATAAAATGAAATCCTAATTTGCCCATAAAAATGAAATGAGTTGAAATGTTTTTTTTTAGGTTATATGGCCGTGTTGGTCAACATTTCGACACACATCGTATTGGTTGAAATTTTGACCAACACGGGCATGGATTTTAAAAAAAACAAATTTTTCCTTCTATAACGACCAACCTAAACCTTTTTAATTAATGGTCGATAATTTTTGTAGAAAAATGATGTCAAATGTACTAGTGTTGGTGTTATGTGTTGTGATTGTTTATCTTATTTACATTGATGTTCATTTCAGTACTTAAGCAATCAAGTTAAGTTTCAAGAGTTAAGAAATTATAAAGATATAGTGAACACTAATTCACCCCCCTCTCATTGTTCCCATTCCTAACAATTTGTATCAGAGCTCTGGTCCTTAGCAAAGAAGTTTAACCACTTGAGGAGATCATGGATAAGGGAGAAATGAAACATCTAAAAAAGAATCTTGAAGCTGCTCTTGAAGACCTTGATAGATCTGAAAAAGAAATTGAAGAACTAAAAGAAAAAGTCAGTGATTCTCAAGCAGTCATCAAAAGACTAAGAAAAGACTTGAAAGATTGTTCAAATAGTGATTTAGAGAAAATGGTCAAAAAACTAAATGAAGAGAACACATCTCTGAAAGATCAGATTGAAGAGTTGGATGAAAAGCTAACTAACAATCAAGAAGTTTATGATGAATAGATCAAAGAGAACCTTCAACTGAATGAATAATTGAGGCAAGCAAACATGGAAATCTTGGAGCTAAGAAACAACAAAGAAAAGTTGGAATCTGAGTTGAAAGAGGCAAAGAATCACATTGAGAAATTACACACCAGTTTTGATTTGATAGAGTCACAGTTATATGCACGAAAGCTTAAAGGAGATACCAACTGTATTAGATTCAATGAAGCACAAAATCAGATTGATAACATGTGAGCAAAGATGAAAGCACCAAAAGACACTATAGATACTAAGGAGACTGGAAATCAGACTAAAGACAATATTGAACCATCTAAGGATGAATGCAAGCCAATAAATCGAACTTGTTATGCTTGTAACAAGCATGGAAACATTGCAAGGGATTGTAAAGAGGTAAGACCATTCAATAGTTACTGTTATTCATGCAACAAATTTGGTCATAAAGCTATAAATTGTAGAACTAGTCAGAAGAACAAGACTTAGCACAATCAGAGAAATCAGAATCAACCAAATGCAGAATCAACCAAATGCAAGAAGTTCTCAAAGTATTACATGTCAAATATGTAATTATAATGGTCACTCAGCTAGACAGTGTAAAATGGTAACCCATATCAATGCGCCGAGGAATTTAAAGCCTCCAGTTACTGGTCACACTTGTAACAAGGCTGGGCACATCTCAAAGTTTTGTAGATCAAGAACACAAAGTCATGAAAGCCCTAAAAAGCTAGAAGAATCAATATTGGATACCGAAGGAGAAGTCAAGTTTGTGAAAGCTTCAGAAGATGCGAGCTTGATTTGGACAGAGGCAAAGAAGGATAAGGTTGTTGAGTATGTATTGGATGCATCCACAGTAGACGCACCCTCTACATCTGGATGAATGACCCTCAGGGTCATAGGGGGAGCTAATTTAGCTCTAGACCCTTGCGCAGCCGGTATACTCACCCTTAGAGTATGCACCTTTGGATTCAACATTTTGGAGTTTATGTGATGCTATGTGCAAGAGCGCATTGCCTAATCGATTGCAGGATAGAAGTTTGAAATTCTCAATCGATTTTTGATTTACGCGGCAAGCATTAATGGCATAAATTTCACTTTATAGTCTATGAAAACTTACAGATCACTCATTGCATTCAAGTTCGAGCGACTGGAAACCACATGAGCCCTAGCAGTTGAATTGTGAAGTGTTGGAGCTTGATTTACCAGCGAAGAAGTGTGATTGATTAGTTGCAAAGCCCTAGTCTGACGCGTCGATTTAGAAGTCTTTGGAATTAGATTTAAAGCATTAACCAAGTAAGTTATGGCTACACCAGTTGTGTTTGATGTTTCTGAGAGAAAGAGATATGTTTTCAAGAGGCACCCTTTTAAGTCAACCCTAGATGACGTAAAAGGTGCATTTTCAAGAATCCCAATGGGTGTCATGCATTTAGAAGACATACACGCATATGTATATTGCAAAAAGGAGCCAGTTGGCTTAGACATAATTAGGTCGCATCTTGAGACAATGATGAAACCTAATAAAATATTCACAGATGAGTTTGCGCACCTAGACAATCACCCTATCATTGAGTATGCTACTGTACATGAATTCTGAGTCTGACTAGATTAAGATCTTGTTGAGAAGGATCCATGATGAATTATTTTGGATAGGTGAAGTGCCAGACATAATCACAACTGACCTCATTCATGAGATAACAGGTTTATCTAAGACAGGCACCATTCTTCCAGTTGGGAAGGATGTCAGGAAATTGGTTGAACAAGCCTACAAATCCTAGAGTGACAAGCGTGGGATGACTATTGAGCCAATTGAGCAGAAGGACACCAAATTGATGTCTATGGTTCTTGGTTATATATTCCAGCATGCCAGCAGGGTCAACAGTGTGTCCGCAACCACTATTCTTGCAGCCATAAGGATAGTAAGGGAAAATGGTGAATTCAACTTGTGAGAAATCTTGCGCGCATAGTTGATGGATAACATAAGGGCAATCAAGCATGATAAGACCAAAGTATTCAGGTTTGGGTCTTTGATAATATACATGTTCTTTCATATAGTTGGGAAGATATTTGACCTATACCTAGATAAAAGTTTACCTACAATGCCTCAGATATCCCTTAGGGCATCAGTTGAGAGCACTCTAAGAGACTACATGGAGTTAGAATTAAAAACATTCAGGATAAAGATGCAAATGAGGTATAGGATACCTGAAAGTATTGTTGAAAAATATAAGGACAACATTTGTTTTATGGTGGAGATTGACAACACTTGTATGGAGGCTGTTGAGCCTAGAACTAAGTGGATTCATCCACTTGGCTATGAAGTGGAGGAGCAAGTCTTGGAAGCCTATGCACAAGTTTTATTATTAGCACCCAAGGACCCTAATGAACCTAGATGGGGAACTTATGAGGAAAAGACCAGGGAAGTGGATGCAGTCCTAAATAGTGCAACAACCAAGAGAAAAGTCACTAAATCACCTCTAAGATATTGAAGATCCATGGTGTGACCCAAGTAGACCTGGACAAGGCTAGAGAGGCTAAGATAGCTATGCAAATTGAAAGCGCATCCTATGTAGAAGCCAAGACAGAGAAAATAGATGACCCTAAGACAAAGAAGATAAAAGTTGAGAAAATTGATGATTTTAGTCATGCGCCCATAGTTACAGTTGATCTAGAATCCACTGAAGCATCTCCTAAGGCGCCTAAGAGGAAGAAGCAAACTGCCACAAGTCACCCTTCAACTAGAGCCACAAGAAGCAGATGGAGAAATACACAACCACCTCCTGAGGTAGGATTCCTACCAAGTCTTCAAGTATTAAGGACTAGAGTGGTAGAGGAAGGAAGGCTAGATTAGATAACTAAGTTTTATGAAAAATATCATGAAATTGACAAGTCTGAGATCCATGAGATGCTAATTAAACATATGATCAAGTTCAAGAAGACAGTTCTAGAACTGAAGTCAGAGATTCCAGATAAAGTATGGAAAATTTTGGATTCCTTGAAAAGAAAAGAAATAGAGGAAGACTTCAGAATTAGGGAGAAAATACTGGATGACAATCTATCGATATGTTCAATTGATGAGAAAACACTGCTGCTAGGTTTGGTGAAAACCATACCTCAGAACTAAGATGAGGACATTGCACATAATGAACAAAGATTATGAGCATATATCAAAGGAGACAGAGAAAGCCTTTGAGAAGGTGTTTCTAGAACAATGCATGCAACCACCGTCTGCGCCCACAAGCCAAGCATCTATTAAGCAATAGAATGCAGATAAGGTCACAAATGTACCTATGACAGGTCCCCATGACTCAACACCCTCAATAACAGTGCCCACAGTTGAAATAAAGTCTGTGACCATGACCGCAACTCAAAAGGATGACACAATAATGATTGACAATGTGGAGATATCAATGGCGGCCACTGACAAAGACTTGGACAAATTTGAAGAAGCCTTTGTTAGTACACAAGAAGCAGAAATTCTATGCGGTGATATTTCACCTAAGCACCAAGAGGAAGTATTGATAGAAGACATAACAGGTCAAGAAGAAGAGGAGGAGAAAGAAAACAAAAAGAGAAAGAAGGAGAAAAGGAGGTAGAAAAGGAAACATTAGATGAACCCTCGGTTAGAACACTTGCGAAGATTAAGATAGAAGTGATGGACAACACACCTATCACTCCCATGCCATCAGCTTCATTGTTGTCAAGTTTGACCCCTGATACTACAAGCTTGGACTCTTGGGGAGAAGAAGACCTGATCAAGATCAGTGTCCTTGCTATGGAGAAGGCCAAGGAAAAACGAGTAATGAGAAATCCTTTGTTTGTTGAGTCAATAGATATCTTGAACAATCTACTGCCAGCAGAGACCAAGGTACAAAAGGTACACTCAGTGGAGGATGTTAGCCACATCCTAACAAACTTCAAGGCAAACTTCTCTTGCCTAGAAGAATCAACAGACAAGATAGCAGAAAAGAAGTATCTTAAGAAGAGATTGGATGAGCTATTTGCAAACTTTTCACTTGACCTCAACTCTTTAAAGGTTGGTCAAGCTTCACTGAAAGAATTTGCAGCCAAAGGAAGGACACTCATAACAAATTGCATGAACCAAGTTAAGTTGACAACAAATCTTTATAAGAAAGTTCAGGAGGCTGAGGCTATGATAGATCAAGTTAGGAAATCAGTAGAAGATCCTAGTACATATATCAACATGTGTAACAATGTATACCAGGGACAAGTGGACAAGATAGAAAAGACATAAAAAGAAATGTCCAAAATAAGGGCAAGGCAAACACAATTGAGAAATGCTCTTGCACCTTCACTAGATGTCTTGAATTAGAACATCAAGGAGATCGATGCCACCATGGTGACATATGATCAAGGTCAGTGTATAGAACTGGAGAAGATGGAAAAGTTAACATATGCTTTGTGCACCCATCTCCAGACAATTGACACACTGAAATTTTTTTAGCAGAATGAGATTGCTAAGATGATGTTAGCATATCCGAATGTCTTCACTTTGTAAGTACTTGTGAATACATTTTTTGAGAACCTTTGTCATTAATGTCAAAGGGGGAGTATTGTATGTAGAATATGGAGAAGTATATATGATGTAAAGAAGAAATATAGTACAGAGTATAAGGGAGATATAAGTTAGAGAATTTTGTATAAGGGTACAGTTAGTAACTTCGCCATATTCTTTTGTTGCCATTAATGACAAAGGGGGAGATTGTTGGCAAGTTGACTATACTAAAGTATATGACTGTATTTAGTGTTGTCATTATGGCAACAAAGTCATATAGAGTTTTGGAGTCAGCGCACATTATCATAAGGTCAGAATATGGCTAAGTATAGAAGACTAGACAATTAGCAGAGCAACAGTAGATCAGAGCATCAACGCACATGCACATGACCTAGTTATGGTATGCGTCCTTGAAGTTAAGCTTGTACGTATGTATTCATGCTAAGTCTAAAAGTGTATGATCAAATGGGATAATATGACGAAGATACAGACAGTTGAAGAGGTACAACTAGTGAATGCCAAAACAAAACAGAGTATGCAGCCGACTGTTAGTAATTTGATTAGCAGTTATAATTATATTTTGTAAAGGCTATGCACCTATTGTAATTAGGTTGTAGACATGTAAACATCTTTGATTGTAAACACGCTTGAGCCAATTCACTTGGAAGAGTTGTATGTAATCGGTTAAAGGCCGACCTAGTTAATTGTTTTAGTAGCGCATATAAATATTAGATGTGCCTTTGTAATAAAGTATGGAAGTGGAGTTAGAGATAAGATAAACAAAGCAGAAGTATGCGAAGAGCAATTAGAATGTGTTAGAGCTTTGCAAGAGGTCAAAGCATCAACACACAAAAGGAACTGATCAAACAAGTAGTGTCACAACACCAGTTCATCCAACAGATATAGTGTGCATCTAAGATCAGAAGGTTTTAGCCTTCACTACTTGAGCAGTGAGCTCTAGGACAGTGTGTCATCACCCCTAACATGGTTAATTGTAAAAGACTCCTAATAGGGTCCAACCCTTGACCAGGTCACTGTACTAAATGCATTCTAAAGATCAACTCCTAACATGGTTGTAAGGTCTCCTAACAGGGATCATAAAACACTAGTGCAGTTCTTAGTGGGTGTCAATTCCCACCGGGATTTTTACCTATTTGGGTTTCCTGGTAACCATATTGGTGTTATGTGTTGTGATTGTTTATCTTGTTTACATTGATGTTCATTTCAGTACTTAAGCAATCAAGTTAAGTTTCAAGAGTTAAGAAATTATAAAGATATAGTGAACACTAATTCACCCCCCCCTCTCAGTGTTCCCATTCCTAACAGCATCATCTAGAATTAATCAAAAGTCTGCAAGATGGAAATACATAGCCACAGGGACTCATTAACCAACTATGGCAAGGGCACCCCAATAAGAGGTATGACCTCAATCATCTCCTTATCATACACCCACTTACAATCAGTGGCAAGGAGGTCAAAATCAATGGTCTCAACAATGGAAAAAAAATCAACAATAGCCATTGGCTAATATGCCGCAGCTACATCCACAATATAATTTAAATCTGCAGCTTGCTTTAATGCCTAATACAGTTTTGCAACATCAAGCTATTATGCCAGGACCAAACCAACCTACCGCAACATAACAATGAGCCACATAGTTGCCTACTCAACCTACACCCACTCCTAACAATAAGTCTATCCAACAAGCTTATACTAACAATGTCACTCAATACCCAACTTATACAATTGAGATTAGTGATGTTCTTCATTCAAGAGGGACTCGTGGTGGTTTAACTACTCCACAAATCACTGTACTATTTGTTGAAGAGCCTACAATTGATGTCACTAACGAAGCACAACCACAATCAACCATTTGTTGAGATAGCCCATCAAAAGACCCTCCATTAATAGGAAGATTTACCACCCAAATTTATCATCTAGAGCCAACATTTGACTTGATAGGACAACACAAAGATATATTTGTTAAGATTTCTCTTATCCAGGTAATCAAGGATGTTCCCGTCTACACTAAGGCTATTGGAGAATTGTCTTAAAAAGCCACCTAGAAAGATACAAGATCTTTAAACCATCATGTTATAGGTCAATAGGTTGATATTATGCTCTTTACGTTAGTTGTTATTCAATATACAAATCATGGTATCCCACTTGTAGATGTTCATATAAGTGACTCTTATAAAAAACACCTTGATTGACTTAGGGGCAACCATCAATGTCATGACTAAGTAAACCATGAATATCCTTCAGCTAGTCAATATGAAACCATAAATATCCTTCAGCTAGTCAATATTAGACCAACCCCAACAATGTTGCAATTAGCTGATATGTCCACTGCCAAACCAAAAGGAGTCAGAAGATTTGGTTACTCTAAGCACTACATTGCATAAAGTTGTGCTTTCAAACTTATTTTTGCAATATAAATGGTTGGCAGTCATCATTGACAAATCCACTCTACTAGAGTAGAGTGACATTCACCATGTTGAGTAAAATAAGGCCTTGGGTGAGCCAGGAGAGAAATTCAGGGCACACTTGAACTAGGAACATTCTTAGGTCACTTCCTTGGAGAAGACCGTGGTTAAATTATAAGAGCAGCTAGCTACGAAGGAGCTAAAGTTAGCCAAATAGACCCTACTAGTCGACAAAAGGTAATGAAGGTTTGATGGCAAAAGATCGCGAGTTGAAAAAGATGAAGAAGCAAGTGATAGAAGAGGCGTACATGGTGAAAGCATTTTCGAAGCGAGAGTTGGTGGCAAACCAACACCTCCAACGTCTGCAGTGACCACAATTTTAGATGACCACCCCAACCTCTTCTCTACTTCCAGGGACGTTTTCTCATCCCCCTCAATAGTTTTGCTTCCATTTTGGTGTGTTTGAGCCCCATTTTGTTCAATGTAGAACATAATTATGCCAAGTGTTCATAAAGGAATATGTTGTAGTCAAAGTATTAATTATGTAAATAATAGCAAGCTTATGTGATGTTGTCATTTGTTAATGATGGGTAGTCTGCGGTTGTTCGTGGTTGACATCTTAACTAACCGTTGAGTAATATTTATGGTACCCATTTTGTATATCGGGATTTAGTTCTGCTCTTGTATTCATTGCATTTGGTAATGAATGACATATCTTTCTGAGACTATATTATGTTGGCATTGTTATATTTTACTTTATGTATGTTCTATAAATGATATCTCTATTTATTCTAGATAATAATTAGTATGTATGGGGCCCCGCATGTATGAACCTCTGGCTATAGGGCAACCAAAATGCACCCGTTCCTAGTATTCTTCTTTTAAAATGAATTATATTACATACTACAGTGGTGCATTCTAGTTGCACCATAGACGCTGCCCACATATGAGCCCATCACACACACCTCTACGGACTCTCTCCTTTTCTAGTGCAAGTGCAATCCCAACTCTCATATTTCATTTACTTAAAACACCATTGTTGCTTATAATTCATTTAAAAAACCATACTATTAAGTTTATGAATACAAATTTAGTAATTTCAAACTAACATTGTACTTTAACAAATGTATTTTTTAACGGCAAAAATGCCAATTTAGTATATGTGCATTGTGAACTCAGGACTTAATATCAACATTCTTTAATTAAATGGAAAATGTTGTAACCTTAGCGTTCATTTTAAGTGCATTTTGTAGAGGCAGCCAATATTTTCCAAAAGCAATATCCCGTCTACAATGTTTGAGCAGACCAATGGCTTGGCCGAAAATCCTGCTAATGTTGAAGAGGATGTCGACCAAATTACAGCAGATGCATACCAGAGAACTTATACATAACAGTTTCTGCAATTCTGGCATGTAAATGTAATTGTAGAAAATGTTACATTTGGACAGGCTAGCAGCTTGTGAAGGTATAAACAGACTAACTGACCTCAATCTTTTTGCAACAGTAACTTTACAGGCGAAAGACCAGAGACAGATCACTGGAAAGGGATGTTATTCTGAAATAGGGAATAACATATCAAAAAGGTCTAACTAAATTACACCATAAAATCAGTCACCCGGGAATGTGGGTAGGTGTATTGGCACAGGGTTCCCATCCCCAACCACAATTTTCCTAGTATACAGTACAACTAGTAACACGAGGCAAAATTGAGTAAATGCCCGATTAATCCCTGGAATAAGAATCGATAGAAGTGAGAAAAAACACACCGATGCCACATATTTTGGCTTCTTGAGGATTCTAAGGAGAGTTGTTAAAACTGAAATTTGTTGTCCAGAAAAGCCTTCCCTAACCCTTGTATCAGTTCTGCCTTGCACAGAAGTATCACTGTGAGCTGCTCATTCTTGTGTTGATAGACAATTATGGATCTCAGAACAAATCTATTTTATTGTAGACATACTTCCAGCTTAATTCAAGATTGCAGATTCGGCTCATCTACTCATGACTAAACTAGCCATTCCCTGCATATATTCTAACCTGTATTTCTCAAGAACTCCTTTGGAAATAGTTGCTTATTGTTGAATGTCTGCAATTTTTGTGCTTCTGGATTTCCGTTCCATGGATAGAGAAGTACAGCTAAGATAGCTATAAAACCAAAACCAATAGCTCCAGCAAATGGATGCCCTGCATATGCACCTGTAAGAAAGCTAGGTGCATTCAAATTGAACTTAACAAAACCACCAGCCCTGATCAAAAAATTTGCAGCAATTAAGCCTGCATGCAAACCAATTGATGCAGAAAGGTTCCCATTACTTTTTGCCCTAGCCCCCGATAAAGCTACAGACAGCATCCACAAACCAGGCATAACAGGCAGAGACCTGCAGTGAAAAGAGTTTGTTATCAGAACAAAAAACTTAAGAAGACAAGTGGATCTTCAAGAACAACTCCATTAGCTAAAAAGCTGCACATGGGAACAAGAAAATTCATTCATTTCCTTAAAGCATTTGTAGTGAAATAGTTATATTTAGCCAGGATCATTTGTAAAGTCTATGAGTGTCTTCCATTTAAAAAAATATATTTATCTCCATAGCCAGAACTGGCAATGAATGGAAAAGCTTTAAATCTCTAAATCCAATAGCAGGCAATCTCCATGTTTCAGTAGTATAGAGGATATTAACCTCGTAATTCATAAATGGAACAATATTATCAAGTGCTAGAAAATAATTTACCAGTGGACAGACGAAAATACAATGCCTGAAAGTATAACAGCTTTGTGAAAGCCAAGGTCGCTTGCTATTTCTTCATGCAGCCATGACCTAAAAAGTAGTTCCTCAACTGCAGCTGTTGCCAAGCCCAATCCAAAGGCATGGACAACCAATTTTAAGACTCTGAAGCATGTTTTGATTGTAGAGACAAAACCCGTAGACATAAAGAACGTGAATTCTGGTTTTAAAGCAAACACAGCATAGCCAAGGAAGATATGCGCTGAGTATATTGATATGACAAGTGTTAGACCAATTATCACACCCTTAATCAAATTGAGTATCTGCAAAACAAACACAAAATGATGTAACAAAAAAAATAGTCAGTAATTATTGGAGAAGGAGAAAATAGTAGTCAGTAATACATGATATTTTATTATTGAAATGTTACGATAAATTGCAAGCATAAATTTGCATTAAGCACTTCATATCAGATCACTCTTCATAAGGTTCAAAAGCTCAAATGAATCATGCGATCCATGAGAAGTTAATCACATTCGTCAAATAAGATATATAAATCATAGAATTATAATTCATAAATGGAAAAAGATATTTCCCACTTTGAACTTTTTATAGTAGACGTAAAATTAAATTGCTAGAGAATGTAAAGCAGAATAAATAGTTAAAAATCAATATATATAATTCAATATCACAGGAATCAATTAACCATCCAGAGTAGCATTTAAAATTAAAAAGCATTTGACTTTGATGGCCATGTTACAACTTGGTACAATTGTTAAATAATTCCTACCTCAAAGGCATAAACAATGGAATGCATGAAGCTTATGAGAAGGTGTTAACGTGTTAATACTCTGGGTTAACACATTTGTTATAAATATTTCAGTTAAGCACTTATGGCAGTTAAACTGTTCTTCTGCCTGTAAATAAGGATGTAAACATTTCTTCAAATGTACTTCTGTTATGCAATAAAATGTTTTTACGCATAATAGTCTAGTTATCATTGTTCCTGCGGTAATAAGATCTATAGACAATTTTGGGGAAGAAGCGTAATGGTAATCCCATGGACATGATGCTTTCAGGAACTGACAATGGACTTCATAAAATTGCATAATATGTTGATTATTTCAATACATTAGTTTGGATTCAACAAGGAATTGATTAGTGAACTAAACGACACACCTCTGAGTTTGAAAAGATGGAAAGCCCGTACTGCTCTAGTGGTTTCTCATAACCTCGAATCCTCTTGCCCCAAATGGTTACAAGTATGATATGTGCTGCATAGAGTCCTATCGTAGAAGCAATTCCTGCAGCACCAAGAGAGGTGTGCAAGGCCCAATGCTGAAGAATTGTGGGAAGCAGAGGTACAACTACGGGAGACCAAAGCAGCAAGGCCATACAAGCAAATCCAAGAATCCTACAGTTTAAATTAATCATTAATAAAATTTCATTCAACCAAAGCATAAAATTCAATCAAGTTATTCATTGTATAGCAATTAAAACTGCAAACAAATACTCTACAATTGCATACAAAGATAAGAAAACTCACATAGATTACTAAATGAAAGAATACACAATCACAGACTCATCTCTCACCTCTGGTGCAAAGGCCGTTCAGCAATATGAAAGAACATTATAAGCCTATCAGTTAAGCTCATAGCACCACGCAAACCTCCCCAAAGCAGAGCCAGTTTCCCAACAAGCCTCAATGCACCACCTTTTTGCCCCAAATCAGCCAAAAAGGCAACAAGCCTGCTCCAAACAAAGACAAGAAGAAAACAGCCAGCAAGACATCAAATAACACAGTAAAAATGAGAAGATACATAAGAGAATTGAAGAAAATGAGAATACTAAATAAGGAAAGAAGCACTGTGCTTTTACCTTTCATGGTCCACTTCCCCATCTTTTGTAGGAACCACAGGGGCAGCTACAGACATTGCTTTCTCTGCAAGACTGCTTACAATGTTTGGGTTTCCCTTTTCATGTTCAATTTCATCACAGTTCCTATTATCACATATTGGTTCTTGTCTTTGGCTCTTACTCTCAAGACTGGAATCAATAGCCAGATTCATGTTTTGATTGTCTTTTAATAAGCCAGTTTTTTTCATCTGATGACTTGCGAGAGCTGCTGTTGCACCAAAAGCAACTGTCATTGCTCCCATTATGACTCTCCCATCAGTTTCTCTCTCATTATCAGAATTGTTTACTTCTGTATTTTGATTTCTTTCATTGGGCATTGGTTTGTGTTGTTTCTCAATCTCCGTTGGATCAACTTTTCTATTAGAACTTTTTCTCGCGTTGCTTTCTCTATATTCCCAACCTGGCGCTGTTTGAAAAACATCATTTCTCGTCTCAAAGAAGTCTTCATCTCCTGTGCCCACAATGAAAATTGGCCGTAAAGCTGCCAGACTGGCACCAACCACCACCCCAACTGGAAGAAGCCTACCCAATATGTAAGTATCCCCTAAAACAGAAGAGATGGCACTCACAATAACCTCACCATGCAGAGGACCAAACTTACTCACTTCTACCTCTCTACAATGTTTCAAGTGCTTGATATTTTCACGGTCATTCATCATAGCTTTACCAGATCTCTCAAGATCTTGTTTTACTGCTAGTGCTACTGCATTTGCCACATTTGACAGTTCTTTCTCCAGATTGAGCTGCACTGCCTTCGTACGAGACATCCCCAGTCTTCTATTAACCTCTATCCTAAGACTATCAAAAACCAGGTCTTTAACCAAATTCAACATACCCTCTGCTTTTTGTGTTTTTTCTTCAATTTCCTGCACATGACTATTCTGCAGAGTTCTCTCTTCCCAGGGGTCTTCATAATCAATTGGTGTGTTTAGAATGACATATGATGGTTCAACAACATCCATTGACATATCTTTTCCAGAATGTGGATAATTCTTTGGTTCATTGATTTTCATTGTCTCATGCATTGACTCATCCTCTAAAGAATCGGAAGTGCTTTCAATTTTTTCCAAAAGCTTCCACTGACCTTCCTCTGGAACATATTCAAGAAAAAGATCATTTATAGTTTCAGTATTTTCAAAGCCAGTTTCTGACTTGGTCAACCTTGAATTTTTTACAGGGGGGTATCCTCTAAATGAAAGTCTTCCCAAATTCTTTGCTTTTTCTTGTAATGGAAAATTTTCTCTGTATTTGATCCTGTTTGGGCTTACTGAAATAACCCCAGGATACTTTTCACCCTCTTTAGCATTAATTTGATTCTGTACATCTTGTGCATGACCACCATCTTCCACCTTGGTTGTACTATGCCTTGCCTCGTCCATTTCCTGCTGCTGCATTTGATTTGAGTTGAGAACGAGCTTCTCTTTGCTTTCAGTAACATTTGAGTTTTGAGCATTGTCATAATATTCTCCTGCATTTGTTGAACTAGCATTGAAGTTAGTTGCAAGAGCTGAAACAAGTTCCTGTTTTCCTGATCTATTTTCATCACCACAATCTGGAGAACTTTCCCGAGGTGGCAAAGGGTCCAGGTTTTGGTTCTCAATTGCACTGGGCTTTATGTCTTCTAGCTTCTGCTGTTTTTCTTTCTCATATTGATTAATCATATTTTCTATCACCCCAAACACATTTGTCACTGCCATTTGTGTTGAATCATCCAAACCAGTCAATGCATCGAATGCTTGTGTCATGCTAATTGAAGGAGCCTGAATAGGAGATGAATTATCTTGAGGTAATGCACCTGCTTTAAGGTCAGAACTTTGCCCATTTTGTTCTACTTGATTACTCACACTCATTTCATCATATTTCTTGTCAGAAATTTCATCTTTTTTTGTTGCTTGCTCACTCGCAGGTTTTACATCAGATTCAACACTGGTTTCTTTTCCTTTGCTCTCCTCATCTGAATCCATACCAACTTGAAGAGACGGATCATCAATTTTAGCCCCAGAATTTTGCTTGCCCTGATCTCCCTGATCATTCATGCTTGTGCCATCACTTTTCTGATCAGGAGTTGAATCTTTCTTTGGTGGCTGCTCAGATACAGATTTTATATCAGCTTCCATAGCGCTTTCTTTTTTTCTCTTCTCTTCATCTGCATACGCTTCATTTGCAGTCAAATTCTCACTATTTTTTTTATCATATTTTTTACCAGTACCTTCAATGTCTTCACCTGCTTTCTCTTGTTCTAACTCGTTCAGAGGAATCTGCTGAATGTCCTCTTTCGTCCTCTTATGCAATGAGGAACTTCCAACAGCTTGTTCATTGATATCAGAATCTATGCGAGGAATCTCTAATTCTTCAACATCTTCTGACCTAACTCCTGTTTGAGATTCAAGACCATAAGAAACTGAGTTAGAAGGTTTTTCATCAGTCTTTATTTTTATGCCTATATTATGTAGTGTTTCCTGGCTTTGATACACACCTGAACCTTCTCCACTGGAGCTAGAATCCACCATTTCTTGCTGCTTTTTTTCTCCTTGAGGGGCTTTACCTTCAAGATTGGATGAACTGGAAAAATTATCTGTGGCAACACCATCTACATTTCCCTTGGAAAGATCAGCAACCTTTTCTTGGATGTTTAAATTCATATCCATTGGTAGACTTGAGGTTGGCGAACCCTTTCCAAGTCCAACTAGTTTTAGATTTAATCCCCCAGTCTGAACTGCTCCAGAAACAGCAGCAGTTATCTTTCCACGGACTTCGTCGGGCACTGCACTTTGCAATGCTGTGATAAGAGTCTCTCCTCGCCCAACAGCATTTAACACCTGGAATTAAAGAAAGATAGCTATCAAATGAAAATCAGACTAGTGAGATTTATTAGAGCATTTTGATCTCTTGCAACATTCATGGTGAAGAAAGTGGCCATTCTTAGATCTAAAGACAAAGGACTTGTACGAAAAGGAATGGAGCAGCTTATCCATTCAATGAGATGGGAAAAAATTGTATCAAGTAAAAGCAACAATATTGACGAAAAGTCATTCATATTATTAGAGAAAAGGTAATTATATGGAGATGCTTGTGAGAAATACTGGGATCTGAGACAGCCCGTCTGCTAAAATAAGGCTACTTGATTACAAAGTCAATAGAAAAAAGAATATTTCATCAGCGTCACCATCAGAAAAAATCATCAAACATTCAGGACATCATATTTACAGACAAAAAAATACTGTAAGATAAACCATCGACCACAATATAAAAGTTGTTGGATTTGGTGCAGCAGCATACAGTATAAGCATATTAGAACAGTCTTACCCTCCAAGAGAGACTTGGCATATGCCACATTTACTTATCATTTGCACATAATTTATGCATGTAAAAATCTGTCCACTGGTTTAAATGAACCATAGTTTGCAAACTCTGTGAGTGCTCTCCAAGTTGCCGAGCACTCTTTAATTTTTTTGCTAGGCAAGTTTTTACAAGTTTAACTCTCGAGTTCTTATAGATGCAGGCAAAATGTGGGTGAAATTGCCGATCTTGGTAAAAACACGTTTTTCACACATTATTTTTCCAATAAAACCATGAATTTTATCTTTTGATATGTCAATTTTTAGATTAATACATTTTGTGTGATTGTTACTGATTCGGGTGCGGGTGCGGGTGTGGGTACGAGAATCGGGTGAGCGGGTGCGTGAAATTTTTATTTGGGGGTTTTGGATGCATTTGCGTGCGTTTATATATATATATATATATATATATATATATACATACAAAGAAATGCAAGAAATATGCAGCATTAAATCATTTGATAGTATGATACTTCATCATTGATCAAGATAAATATTAAATGCCAATTGATAGTTCACAAATATTCAAATAAGCCATTTCATATACACCTATGTTCATGATTCCAATGAAAATCAGAAAATCATTACAATTACAAAATCAAAATGTAATTCACGATTCAATGTTCATCAATCAGGATTCACTAATCAGGATCATAAGAATTCTCAAAAAAATCTTCATCTTCAGGCTCAGCTGCTGCAAGTTCAAGATCATTTGAATCCAAAGCGGTTCCACTTGGGCTCAGCTGCTGCAAGTTCAAGATCATTTGAACCCAAAGCGGTTCCACTTGTACTAGATGCACCATGTGTCGGGATGTAATGATCATCATCATAATTTGTAGCGAGTCTAGTAAGATCCTCAATGGTTGCATCCAAGTTGGCACACTCAGGGGCTGCATCCCAAAGCTTCGCTGCCCCATCCTTGTAGTGTTCCTCCTTAAGTGACAAAAGGCGCAAGTTGAAATGAATATAAACCAAGTCTTCAGCTTTCTTTGAGCCCAACCGGTTACGCTTCATTGAGTAGATAAAGGAGTTGCAACCTGGACAGTGTTCACAAGATAAAAAATAAAAATGCAAAGCAAATTAAAGAATGTTAAATACTAAATTGTAGAATACAAGTGGTAAAAAAAAACAAAAAAAAAACTTACTTGTGAGAGGATTTGATTGCAAGAGATTGTAGATACTTAAATGGTTGACCATTGAGGCACCACAATGTGAGAGCTTCCATATAGTATTGGTCCTTAATTGTTGCTGGACTATGATTTCTTCCTGAGGCAAACAAGTCAAATTCTGTCCTAACTATTTTGTGCATTTCTTCATCTGAGAAGTCTTCCAAAAGCTTTCTTGCACCCATTAGCAACTTCTTCATCTGTGGGTTCGACCCCCAGTAGAGTCTCTTCTAGCTCATGCTTCATGCATGCTGAAAAAGATCTAGATTGATCGAGAAAATGATAGAGAAGTTGTGAGTCTGGATGATGAAAATTTATTGGAATCTTTTTCTTCACAAGAAATGGAGATTTTCAGCTTTGAAATTAATGAAAATCAGCTTGTTTTAGATGATCTTGAAGATGAAAACTTTCAGCCAGAATATGCAGCTTTCCATTTTTCAAAAGAAAATGGTAAGAATAATTCTTTGCATTCAGAAGTCTTGGATGAATATATCTTAAAATCATTTTATTCTGACTTGTCAAATGAAGCTTGTGATAAAGATAAAGTGATATCATACTTTGGGAAAGATTTTTCAAATTCTGAAAATCTTTTTGAAAGGAAAGATTCTGAGATAAATAAAAGGTTAGATGATGACCAAACTGATAAAGTAATGCAGCCACAGGAATCATTGGCCTCCTCTGATGATACTTCTTTGTGCAAGGCAGAGATCATTGAAAGATTTTTGCTAGCCATCAAGCAAGAGGATTCCAATAAGAAAAACTCAAGTAACAATCTGGCTAATAGGTTAATCTCAGATAAAGAATTTGCAGATTTAGTTGTAGCAAAGCAAGATGAAGTTATGCTAGTTAATGATGACCCTATGCTGGATGAAGTTTATTCATATTCTGAGGGTGTTTTAAATACTAAAAATTCTTTTAAAGATGGGAGTCTCCTTAATGATGATCATGGGAATGATGTTACCTCTTATGTGCGAATGTTTGAGCATTATTTTTTTCAGCTAGAGGTTGGAAATGGTTTTGAAAGTTTCATACAAAGAGCTCAAGAAAAATTTGAATCCTATGATGAATCATGGCTCTTAGGGCATGATGTTTGGTTTATAAGATTCTTGCACAAATTCAGTTTGGTTTACAACAGTGAGCAGTTCGCCACATGCAAGTTATATCAGTCTATCTCACCCGCATGCAACCCATTATTCAGAAAGGGATCATACTTCCCTAAGCCAATAAATGGCTTTGTGTAAATACTCTTTGTTTCTAGCTCTTGTGGTAGGAGTTTCCTGCCCATGTGCATACTTGTAAATAAGTTGGGTCCTGTTTTTGTTGTGCGTAGTTTTGGCTTTGTTAGTTCTTTGGTGGTCTTAGTTTAGTTGTTTTTGTGTTGTCCTCCTTCCCTCTGGTCTTTTGCAAAGTCCCTCTTGATTGCTTGTGCTGCTATGACTCTGTTCCCCAATGGATAAGCACGGGTCTCCTACTAGAGGCTTTCTAGATTCTCTATATCCCTCACAGTCCATATCCCCAGTCAGAGCTAGTTGTTGGCTTGCCTCTGGCACCCAACTTCAAAACTTTTAAAATCAAGTCTCATGAAGAATGTCCCTCAATTTTCTCATGCCTTATGCTAGTTTTGTTGACATGCTTTTGTGAAGTTATACTTTATGAAAGGGAAGCATTGCAAGAGGAGCTATTGAATTTGAACCTCGAACCAAGAAGTTCCAAGTTCAAGGTTCAAAGTTCAATTTTCCATCTCCCTTGGGTTCAAGTGCCGAGTTCAAGGTTCATTGTTCAAATTTCCAAGTACAATGCACTAATTCAAAATGCAGATCCAAATTCAAAGGTACGGTCTAGAGGATCGGTCCAGAAATCTAAAATGCAGTCTCAAAGGGGGTCCCATCATTATTGAAATTCATCTATAATTAATGGAAGCTGATAATCATATTGATGGTGTCAACTCTCCTTGTCCAGAGAAAATGGTGTTATTTTATGATCGATTGCAAATGTAATGGCATTTATCATATTGTCTATCTTTTCCAAATGCATCGATCTCTTTGTATTTATACAAGACAATAAGAAGAGACATGTCTATTTATTAATCTTTATTAATTTATTTAAATAGTAATTATTATTAATATATATAATTATTATTATATGTCTCATAATAATAAATATCAACTTATGTTAATAATAATAAATATTAATTTATATTGTCATAATATTAATTATATGTATATATCACAATATGATAATAATCCACTTATATAAATTATATGAATATATATATATAATAATTATAATACATATTATTATTATTACATATATATCGATGTGTACTTGATAATTCAATAACAATGATTTTATCTGAACGAAGCTACATTCCTTAACAAATGGAAGGCTTACGAAAGAAGAGGAAAGCTTCATAATTAACTAGTTAGAAAGTAATGCATGTTAGAAATGGATATTCATCCATGTGCATGATGATTTGCATTAAAAACTCAAAGGGGATTATTCTATTTCAGAAATGGAGAGATTGAATCTTCTTCGAAAACAAAAATCTGGATTCCCAACATACATTACAAAGCACTACTAAAGGATAACAAATATAAATGTTTTCAAATGATTTCTTCAACAAATTGTAACCAGATTTTTCTGATGCCAGAAAATCAGTCTCGGTGAAAGAGTCATATCTCTCTATTTAACCATTGGATTTTGCTAAATTTAAGATATGTTGTGCAAAGGCTAGTTGTGTAGACTTCCACCGGAGCGATTTCCAAAATTATGCCTACAACGAAAGTTATCTGCTACAGACCGCGGGTATGTAAAACTGTCATCAAAATGACAGTCACGTTTTGTGACTTTGACTGTCTTCAACAAAGTGCCACGTGTCCAAAATCCAACTACATATATCATTCAAAATATATTAAGATATATTATTATAAACTTTTAAATCAAAATTTTATAAAATTATCAAATGCAAAAGGAGAAAATCATCGGGAATGGAATGTGAAAGGAAATTAATAGTCTTCAAGAAATGGTTACAGAAACTGGAAAGGAAATTGAGGAATATTATTTATTGTAAAACTTTAGAGATATCAGGGGTTCTTCTTCTTTCGAGCAAGGGAGTTGGCTACAGGAGGAGGACATATTTTCTAAGTTCTGAATGTAACAGAGGAAGATGAGGAATGTGTATTTTTCATTTTGTAGACTTGTTTATGGGTCAAGGGCAAAGTAATCAGTTGGTTATCTTGCTACAAGTATATTCTGAATAAGGAGAAATCCAATTTAAATCTGTTGGTTTGAACTCACATTTCTTTGATTGTAAATGATCTGTTGGTTATTACAGTCATATTTATTATATTTTCTTGTTCCATGCATCAAGTTTTGTGTGTTCTGAAATCAGTTGGTTTCATGCATCTACATGTGCAAAATGAGTATTTAATCTTCCTTTGATTTCTCTGTGATTGAGAAAGATTGTACAGATGATCAGTTGGTCATTTATCTATTTTTATCTGAATCTTTCAAGTTATTATCACATTCATTTCATAGTGATGAATGAATGTTACTAGCCTTCGTGTCTTCTGGTTAAAGACATTTTCATTCATTTTATTCGTTGTAAATCTGAAGAAGGGAGTTGTACCTTCACATCAAAATTCAGAGAGCACTGGCACATCTCATTGCAAGTGACTCAACTGTTAGTTCCAGGTTTTGTTCTTTGATTTGGGCATTTACGAGTTATTTTGTAAGCATTGGTAAAAAGGACAAATATGTTTATTAACAATCTACATATGGTGCTACTCTATCTACCATAGTACTTCAGAGATAGGGCATATGCAAGGAGGTGCAATGGGGTGGTCATCTTTTCCAACGATGATGAATGATTGTTTCCACCTTATTCCATAAGGTTTCACATTCTATGTCATGTTGTTCTACCATTGTGTCCATGCCATCATAGACATCTCCAAACAAGGTGCATCTGTATCAGTAAATCGAAGCATAGTCATGATAGGCTCAGTGAGATCCAATACATATTGCACACGAGCCCACCAATAGTCATCCAAGACCAATGTCTTGACCTTTTGGGCCTTCTCTGAATGTGAAGCCTTCCATATACCCCATTGGTTGGAAATAACCATTTGGCTCAATGCCTCTTTCACCTTGAGAAGTCGTCTCATAACAATAGTATGAGATGCAAATTAGGTCTCAACAACCTAAGTAAGTTAATAACAATATGTCAATAAATATTAACCAAATTTATATACAATTTGATAATTGAACATGACATAAAATTTATTAAAATTAAATAAATAAATTAAATTTAGTAATTACAACTTAACTTTAACAACTCTAATTTCGAGAAAGATTTGAATATTGATTGTGACATTTGGTGGTTCGTCACAAACATTTGGATCTCCTCCCCCTCTTGGTATATTTGGTAAACCCAATCTATTTGAGTGCCAATTTATTGCATCACCAAGTTGAGGGAGTGTACAATGCATGGTGTCCAAAAAATGTGGTCATATTGGCCCTCAATCAAAGTACCTGCATCACTACCATCTCTATGGCCTCAATGAGAATTCTTGAAATAAATTGTGCATCTTTCACTTCCCCTTCACAATCAACTACCCTAAAAAACATTGCCCCTTTGGGGGACACTGCAATAACATTAATCAATCGACGATTTTTGGTATCTTTCCGTCCATCGGAAACAATAGAAACACTCAAAGTTTCCCAAGAATATCTAATTGGTTGAAGATATCTCTCTATAGAAGTTCTCTCTTTTTGCAATATGGTGGTACACACCTTTTCATACCCAGGATTTGTGTAACTAGCCGGTGCACTATTAATGGCCCACCACCATCTCCTTCCAATAAGGTGATCTCACCAAGTTGAAAGGAAGACCATTGGCATAGAGGCAATGTCCAATGGACCTCTTTCATGGGTGGTAATTTCTACTTCTTCATCTTGCACTTGTGGTATAGGCAAGAAAGGATGTTTGGAGGATACAACTAGTTCAATGGGTAATTGCATTTTTTCTTTTTGGATGTACCAACATAAGAAGTTTGTTTTGATTTTTTAACTAATCTATCAGCTTCTTATTCTTCTACAAATTCTGCTATTTGTGCAGAAGTCATCCCCTTCTTATCTTTGCATTTGCACATTCCCATTCCTCTACCAGAAAGGGCCCATAAAGTGAAGTTCAACTCGAGAATATAAGCTATTAAATGGTTTACTATCACAATAATTACACTTCCAAATATGTCTCCATAAAGGAGATCCTACATCAGTTTTGAATTTATTAGCTCCTTGCCCTCCCATTGAACTTTCACTACCGTCCATTCTTGCACAATGCAATCTAATTTCCTGCTATTATAAGAAATTTTTAATAATTAAGAAAAAAACCAAAAAAATTCAATCATACAAGTGCAAATAAAGGATACAAAAACATTAAAACGGAGAGCTAAACTTGTTTCTTTATTTCTTAAAAAAAAATCTGGAAACAAAATTGAAAACTTTCTTCGCAAACTTGAAAAAATTCATCAAAATCTCAAGAAAAAATCATTAAATGACTCAAGAATAGGGTCAAATGCTTACCTTGGATGCTTAGATCTCCTTTGTGGAAGCTATCTGGCACCCCACGAATGGATCCTCTTCGAAAATAATCACCTGCCCTTCAAAATGGCAAAATAGAGACCAAATGAGAAGAGAGCAAATAACAAATAAAATGAGATGCAAAAATAATGAGTGGCCTCTATTAAGACCGTTTTAGGGTTTAGTGGTAAAAAAATAATAAAAAAATTTATTGGCGCATGTTTTAAGTGAATTTTTTTCACTTTATAAAGTTTTTTAAATTTTTTCTGGGCTTGTGCGTCTGGGTGCCCGTGAATGCTCCCGGGTGCGCTTGGAAGCCCAAAGGGAGTGTTAAAACTCCCTGTCATTGCCTTTTGATGCGTAGGATCTGTGAGCTTCCAAGCGCCTCTGCTTCCGCCTCCGCTTTGCCACGCATGCATCCGGTAACGTAGATTGAACATACTCTACGTGATCAAAGCAAATTTGTTGTAACTCCAAATGCACATTAAATGATCGAATTGGCACTCGAAAAAGTCATGAAGCAAGCATACCTTGAAGCTTGTATAAAGTTTTGAATCCTTTGATTCAATGGTGGATCAACATCAATCTTCATATTTCTCTTCCTCTCACTAATCCTCAACCCTTATGCCTCCACTTGCAATTTTTCCCACTCTCATAGCTTCTTGTTGCAACTTCCAACTTTATTGTTGTAACTTTGGAGTGAGATGGAATGAGGCTTAAGCTTCAATGTCCATTTGGAAGTTTTTTGTGATTGTTTAGGGTTTTGGGTGTTAGGGCTTGTGGCACACATTTCAAAAAAAAACTTTGATTTTTTTAAATCATTATGTTTTGCAATTCTTTGCCACAAGGGACGCTTTAGTGTCTTCAAGACATTCAAGAGATTCCTAGAAATTCCTTGGATGTCTCAAAATCCTCCATAAGTCTTAAAAAATAAGAAATATCCTAAAAATGTCCCATCTACAAGGCGAAATCCTAGAAACATCCTTGAAATGGTCCACAGTTGACTTGATATGGGAGTTTGCCATGATCCTACAATATATGTTGAAGATAATGAGCAAAACAAAGATTCTAAAATATCGATAGGTGCTTCTCCAAGAGAAGCGTACCTACAACACATGATCTAAACAATGTTTGCCTCACCCCCATTGGACACATCTTCAGAAACTCTTAAGGAAATTTGCATTTGTTTTACCTTACCAAATAGTTTTAAGGAAAATTGTACCACCTAACAAAGATTAGGAAATTCAACAATGCCATGTTTTTCTTATTTATCCAACCATCAAACATGATAGTGCAACCTTTATTCTATTATATCACATTGACTGATAATGGTCTTCACACTTGCCACCTTTTCACTTAGTATTGAACTCTTTATCTCTTCATCATAATGGGCTTTGAACCATTCCCTAACAATAGAAATAGCATCTACTAGCTTTTTCCTAATAAGGAGACCTAAACAAAACAAAACGAAATGTTGCAAAATTTAAAATCTAAATTTGAAGAACATTTAAATTTTAAAATTCAAACGAAATAAATAGATCAAAAAATATATTTAAAACAAAAAGGAACTAATTACTTGGTTGCGTAAAATGAAATTGAAATCTCCAACTACACTCCTTGTTGCTTCATTCTATCTCTATCCTGAAATGATAATCGGTTGTTGTATTAAACAAAGTAGAGGAAAACTCCTTATATAAGCAATTATAAAAGATCTTTCCATAATGGAAATGATCAAGAGGTAAAGATATAAAAGGAAGTTTTTGAAAACTAACTAAATGACAATTAACCATTATAAGCTAAATATAACAATATAACTTTAATACCATCTCTTCACGGTCATTCTACTAACTACATCATTTGTCCCAAAATTTTACAAATTTGTGCCAAAGACTACAGATAGATGAACTCTTTGCAACCATTGCAACATCTCGAGACACAAAAATGGGGAGTATGTGTTGGTTGCCTTCCAACATGATGTTGGGTAAGGAAACCATCCCTCCTACTATCCAAAGACATGGAAAATGAGATAAAATTCAGCTTCTCAAACACCTTGCATTTTCGTTGATAAAAATAGAAAAACAAACTCAACACATAATTTTAAATGGTGCAATAAATGTTGAATAACCATGTTTTTTATAAAAATATACTCATAAAAGATTTGTTGAAGCGAACCCACGTTTGATAAGAAAAAAAAATTGCAAGCACTACCATGTGCCCTAGAAATCCTAGGCACACAAAACCAAGAGTTTTTAAAAAAATTGCTCTAACGCTTCACAATTTTGAAAATCCAAAAAATTGTCAAAAAACCAAGTTAGAAACCTCCACTCCTTTGGAGAAAAACAACACCATCAACAATTTCATTAAAAAACGTGCAAAAAACTTAGTCCTTTCGCAAAAACGATGTTTGCTATAAAAACCAAGCCGCAACCCAAAAACATTGCAAAAAATTGATACCCACGATTTTGATGAAAAAATTGTGCAAAAATTCAATCGTAGGTTGAAAAAAGGTTTGTAGTCGAGCCAAAATGCCAAAAGGAGCTCACATAGGCTCTAGAAAAAATGGGGTTTAAAGTTTAAAGTTTAAACCTTGTCATGAAAAGAAAACCTTTACCAATTGTGGAAAAACCATAAGATGAGTGCTTGACGTAGAAAAACATGCCAAAAATACACCCTAGACAGCCAGAAAAGGTACCAAAAAAATCTTTTGCATGCCTAGCAAATGTGATTTTCAGTGGTCACACAGGCATAAGATGTGGTGAAACTGAGTAGCATGTGCAACAAATTAGGTCGCACCTCCCCCCCTCCCCAAATCCTTTGCATAGGCCAAGAAACCTCTACATGCCAGAAAAACATGAGCAGTGAAAGTGACCAAAGAATAGGTCGTGGGGGCTGAAAAGAAAACCATAATCAGCCACGATTTTTAAGGAAAAATCACACAAAAACCAATGTGAAAACAACTTAGTTCGCAATACACAAAACCTCCACACAAGAAAAAAACCCTCCATGATTCTAAAAAAGTGGCATTTAGACAGCAACCCCGCAATTTTTATCAAAGAAAACTCTCAATCTTATTTAAAAATTTGATCGAAATCTTCTGAAAATTCCTCACGAAATGTTCAAGAAAAAACCATGAATTATTCTATAAAAGGTCCACTAATAAACCCCAAGATTTTTGTTTTTAAAAAAACCCATCAAAAAAACCCTACAATTTTTATTAAAAAAAAAATAGATCAAAAAACTTTTAGAACTTCCTTGAAATTTCTAGGCAATTAAACCACAAATTTTATTATAGAAAAATTCGCCAAAAACCACCTCTACTTTGATACCATGAAATAATAATCGATTGTTGTATTAAACAAAGTAGAGGAATATTCCTTGTATAAGCAATTATAGATCTTTCTGTATAACAATTTCTAGCACGCCCGGTGGGACTCCAGTGAAGATCAGAGTAAAGTTCAAAGGTGTTCCTGTTGGTTCATCTGCAAAAGGATCAGAGAAATTCAGTACACAAGGCCTATCAGTATAGACTCAAGCTCAAGGATTCCCCACCTTGGTGCCAGTGTATAAAATTTCTGGCACGCCCGGTGGGACTACAAAATAAGTAAATTTCGAATATTATGCTATCTCTGATATACTGATTGCATAATACAGGCCTTAAAGAGGTTAATACTCAAGTATATTTGGCGACTCCATGGGTGTTAAGAGCAATGACCCAATTTCTGATAGAGCTCATGAAGAAAATAGACTCTTCTGATGGCAAGACTATTTGCATTTGCACCCTTTAATCAGGGTAGCCCATTAAGTTTTGCCCAACACCATGATGTGCCCTTGGCAGCACTCAAAAGTATACCTGATTTCACTGGTGAAGGACAGACAACAGCCTTTGAGCACATAAGAGATGTGACCACCATTTGCAGCATACACAACATTACTCAAGAGGATGTGGCCACCAAGCTATTAGCAGCATCTCTGAAAGGTAGGGCTCTTGAGTGGTTTAGAACTTTAACTGTTGGCTCCATTACTTCATGGGATAGACTTGGAGACCTCCTCAGCAAACACTTTAAGGATGATTCAGATTCTTTGTCTCTAGTGGAGCAGCTCCAAGTTATAAAGAGAGATCCTCGTGAGTTGATGACAAATTTTAATGGCAGATTTCTCAAGACATGGAATAGGATTCCAATTAATATAAGGTCTTCAGCAGATTGTGCTTTTCTTTATTTTTTGAGAGGCCTAACTGGTGATATATCTGTCATGATTCAATCTTTAGGAGGTACTTCATTGCCCCAAGCTTTTGACCTGGCTGTCAAAGTAGAAAATTGCTTAATCCAGGCAGGGATGATAGACAGAAGACCACCCATGCCTATCTCACTTAATCTTCAGCCCACTATATCTTTGCAGATGCCTCCATTTACTCCCATACCTGCATTAATAGAACCTCAAGGCAGCACTGGCTATGGGAAGTCTATAAACGACCTTCCCCAGGAGCTACTTAAAGAGAAAAGTGATCAACAAGCAGCAAACCAAGAGATGGTGAGTCTGTTGCAGGCTCTAACCAAAGAGTTGATCACTGTAAAGGGGCGGTATTTGGAGGATAGATCACTTTATCAACAAGAGGATCAAAATCCTAACCAGCAGTGGCAAATTCAGAAGCAACTATATCAAGAGTCTAGGCCACAATCCCAGGAGAAGCACCAGAGCAAAAGGCAGAATTTGGTAAAAGGGCCTTTCCATCCATATAATGATATAATCCAGTCAAGAGGACATTCCCAACACAAAGCATCAGAGCGGCTGGCAGTCACCTGAACCCATTTTTTGGGAAGGAGGCTACAGATTTTCCGCTTGTTCTTTTGAACTATGAGCTTCCTGATGGAGAAAGGTCAGAAGTGTTACAACCAGAGACAGTAGTCTCTCAAGCACATCCTTAGGGTGGATTAGAGCAATCAGATCAGGATAAGAAAGAAAGTGAAGAAGGTGAGAGCCTAGCTAATCTATTTGAGGAGATGCCTTTCTATATTGAGCAGGATGAGGTAGTGCAAAGTTCATTAGTTGAGCCCTCTGATTGTGGAAGAGAAGATGATGGAGTTGCTGCTGACTTAGAGCAACAAGATGATTTTGATCTGATAATAGATACTTTTTGCTCAACTCTTGTTGATGATCCTCATGTTCCTGAAAAGGATAATGGCTTGCCTGTGCTTAAGGAGGAATTGGTGTTCCAGAGGGTTAACTATGTCCCAACTGCAGAAGAAGAAAACATATGCCAAATTATTATGGAGGAGCAAATTCCTGACCTTCCTGCTGAAGAGATTCATAAGAGACATGCTAAGCAGCGAGAGGGGCCTGGTTTTATGCTCTCTAGGGGATGTCCTATCAGATATCTAGCCCAAATGGGGTCGAGCAAGACATGCATACTCAAGGAATCAATGGAGGGTGATGTCAAGGGTCCGCTCCTTGGTGACCAGGGGCTTATCCAGCTGTATCAGACTCCTGTGGAGAGCAGCGTCTGTGATCTAATTGAGGTTAGTAATCTGGTATACCAAATTCAGGAGAAGATTTGCCGGATAATTCAGTATTTCTTTGTTTTCCACTTTCTCCTTGTTAGCATCAACTATGAAAAGTGCAAAGCCTTGAAGAGAAAAGGTAGCTACTTCAGCTTACTAGTGAATGGCTTTGTTTAACCAGGTCTCTGCACTGGTTAGTTTAGGTTAGGATAGATTTCCCTGTTTTCTTTTCCTTGTTTTCTAGAGTAGTTTCCTGCTTTCCAAGAAGTGCCCGTGCACATTTTGTCTTGCTGGTTCAGTTTTGCCCCTCTCCCTGTCAAAAGGTTTTTTGTGCTCAAGAAGTGACCTCATGCCCAATGGATTGAGTCAAGGCAACTGGTCTATGTCTAGCAGGCTGACATCCCGCAGAGGTCGCCAAAATGTTGCCCAAAATTTCCCTGTCATTCATTTTTGGCCACAGTTCCTGTTTTCCAAAAGAAATGCTCAAGTGTCGAAAACTCTCTGTGTTTTCTGCCTTTTAATATCGAGAGTCCAGTGTATTTTCTGCTCAAGTGTCAAAAACCCAGTGTGTTTTCGATCTCTCTGCAAGCTCGGGATGTTTCTGCCTTTTGGTTCGAAGGTTCGGTGTGTTTTCGACCTCTCCGCTCTGAAAATTTAGTGTGTTTTCGGCCTTCGCTCGAAAACCCTCTGTGTTTTCGACACCTTCTACGTTTTCGACCCTAAGCGCGCAACTCCGATCAGGCCGGTCCCAGTGTCTAAGGCCGTGCTAGCGTAGAAAAGATCCGACGGCTGTCGCATGATCGCATGGGATTTTCCGATCCCATAAGATCATACGACAACCGTTGATGCGGTGTCAGCAAGGGATCGACAGTCAAAGACAAGCGGCCAACGGTCATCGGTTGGCATCACGCAGTTGGTCGCATGATCGCATGGGCCTTCCTGGCCGCATGTGATCATGCGACAAGCGGTAGGCGATCAAACCACGGTGCCGCCAGCGGTCAGTGACTAACACTTCACGGTTGGTCGCATGATCGCATGGGCTCTTCCGAGCCCATGCGACCATGCGACAAACCGTTAACGGTTCCGATTTTCTTAGCGGTGGCGGTCAGCATGGGTTTGGTGGTTAGTGCGGTAAGCGGTTATCGGGTAGCATCATGCGGTTGGTCGCATGATCGCATGGGCTTTCCCGAGCCCATGCGACCATGCGACAAACCGTCAGCGGTTAGCATACTTGCGGGCGGTGTTGCTGTGGGTCTGTGCCGGGGTGTTGAGGTGTTTGCTGATGTGGTGGTCGGACCGAATGGGGGAGTGACATGTGGCGGTTCTGGGCTCAAGGTTGGCAAGCTTTGCGCGGTTGCCCAGTTGGAGGTGGGCCCGGTTCTATGTTCGGTTGGGTAATCTCGCAATAAAAGGAAGAATATTCCTTCTATCTGGTGATTATGAGACTTCCCTTAGTCGGGTAATCTCCTAATGGAAGGGAATATGCCGAAAAGGTAATGCGACTCAGCGACTGCCGTCAGATGAAGCAAAGATCAACGGTTTTCGCGTGGTCGCTAAGGGGTGCCCGGGTTTAAGGAAGAAACAAGCGATTTAGCGACTAGAGGAGAAAGGTGACCCGGGGTGAAACCGGGGTTAAGTTTGCAGTGCGATCGTAAGCCCGAGCTTTTGTGGCAAAGCGGAGGCGGATTTTTTAAGGGTTTTCGCATGATCGCATGAAGCCTTTCGGGCTCATGCGATCATGCGACCGCTGACTTTTCAAGGCCGTGTGGTCGGCTCCTGTTGGGCCACGTGGCAAGCTTGACAGGTGGCGGATTTTTGCGGGCCCGAGGTGTCATTTTGTGGCAAGGCGGAGGCAGGTTTTCAAAGGATGTCGCGTGATCGCATGAAGCCTTTCGGCCTCATGCGACCATTGCTATTACAAGGGCAACGTGTTTGCTTTGGCGGGCTTTCTTCTGCAGAGATGTTTGCAAAGCGCGAGTAGCTGAGAATTAATGTTTCCAAAGGCTTATAGCTGGGAATGTTTGTAGAGATCTTTTGGGCGCCGTTTTGAGTCCTTTCCAGTATGGGATCGGATTTGAACATTCATGATAGAGTCCAGCTTGCAAAGAGGTAGATAGATGAAGTTTTTTGTCGGCAGGTTGATCAATTCAGGGATGGACACGCAGGAAAAGAATATCTGATCGGCCATGATATTTGCAGAAACACATTTATGATCAGAAGTGACTGTTTTAGGGCCAGATTATTTTATGCATACCTATGTAGCCCTAATTCGAAGATATTTTGACTCCTGCCTGTGTGCAGTGAGTGGTGTATATATTCTTTGTTTGGAGCCTTTTGTGCTGAGAATTGGCCAATTGTAAAAAAGGAAAGTTTCTTTCCCAGAGGTTATTGAAGGCATTCTTTCTGCCCCTTAACTTTCTGCAATTGTAAAATTCCCATTGATTGTTCAAATTTTGCAAGTATTCTGTGATATTCTTGTTGTCTTCATGCTTGCTTGTCTGGATTATCTCTTATTGGATCAAAGTGTATGCATGATTTCAATGACATCTCAGGTTTCTTGATTCCTCTCGCTTTCTGCAATTTTGTGTGTTTCCTGTGTCTGATCTGATTTAGGTGTTTTGCGGGTATACTACAGCCCCTAGCAGCCTTGTCTCATTCCTACACCTAGTTGCAGAAAAGGATGTCTGTTTGCAGGTCATAGGTTGAGCCTTTGTTCAGACCCTCCTATGAAACACTTATGCAAGCCTATTCAGTAAGTTGTAATCTCCTAGACATAATTCTGTCATTGGTTTCATCCCTCTATACTGAGATCCAAAACCCAGTTTCGGTGCATCACCTAGTAGGTAGATTTGCTTTCTTGTTATTTCATTTCATGCATTCCTTCTATCCCTTTCCCCTCAAAGTTTTACTTTCCTGTCTAAGAGAAAATCAGGGTGATTATCCAAGAGGAACTAGCCTAGAATCTGGAGGTCTCATCTCGGTTAGCAAAAGGTCCCACAACCTTGAGATGATTCCCATGTTCTACTGGATTATCAAGACTACGAGAGCTTGAGATCAGAGGCGCAAATTCAGTGTATAACACTTTCCATTATGGAAATGATAGAGAACTAAAGATATAAAAGAAAGTTTCTAAAAACTAACTAGAGATATAAAAGAAAGTTTCTAAAAACTAACTAAAAGACTTATAGAATAGAAGTTACTAAAAACGAACTAAACAACTTAAATGACCATTATAAGCTAAATATAACAATATTAATTTGATATATACCAACCCAAGCTCTCAAGAGATGGATTGCAACTTGGAGAGTGCACAATATGTTAATACTTACCGGTTACTGAGAGGGGGGGGTTGAATCAGTAAATACTCGCTATTATACTTTTTAATTCTGAACTTCTTAACCTTAATTGATAAGCAAAATATAACAGTCATTCAAAAGTATAAACAGAATCACACAGATCACTACAAGTATTTATACGTGGAAACCCTTGATAATAAGGGAAAAAACCATGGTGAGACAGAGCTCACAACTTCACTACTTCAGAATGAAGGCGCCTTGTTAGGAGCTTACAAAGCACTAGTTAAGATGCTACTCGGTTAGGGGATTTTACAAGAGATCTGTTAAGATATAAACCCTGTTAGGAGCTGCCTGGTTACAGGACTTTGAACATCAACAAGATGTTACTCTGTTAGGGGATTCTTACAATGAACCGATTAGGTCCACCCTAATAAAGGGATTTGAATATGCTTCTACTTCTAATAGAATTGATGATCTGTTATGACACTGAATGTCTGATTAGATCATATCTCTTCTCTGGTTGCCTGGCTGTTGATCTCTGCTACCTCTGTGTCTGCAGCTCTACTCTTAGAAGATGTCTCTTCTTTTCTCCATACAATCACTTATAATCAACAACTTTCTTTGCGTCCTATGACTTATATTTATATGAGAGTTCACCGTAATGAGACCCTTAACTCATAGAACTGCCAGGCTGCAAACTCCGCAATAAATCATGCAATCAGCAAAGGAACTATGCGCTATGATCTGGAGTTTACCTTGCAAAACATCCGCATGATTAAAGCTAACTCCTGTTAAAAAGCTAACTCCACTTCTACGCGGTGGATGTCCCGTATAATCCTGCTTTTAACTCAAGAAGATCCACTAAATCCGGTGCGGATCTTTATGCCACTTTAGATCGGTATAACCTTATATCCGGTTCAACTTATGCACACTGAGACCGGTGCGTGATCTTAGCTCGGTCTACCGGTGTTCTTTATCTACCGGTGCATACGTTATGTTGCTTGTCTATTGGTGTCTTCTAAGTATTCTGAGTGACCGGTGACCTCTTATCGGTGCATAGTGTTTGTGGATGTTGTATACTAATGACAACTTGAATTGCTAATACAATATAATATACGATTCCAATCTACATCCACATGCTCTAGGCCCAAATTGCCATAATACTAGAAGTCAAAGGAAATGGAAAAGTCACAAAAATATAGGAGTCTTCTTGACCTTGTCTTTTGGCAACCATCTCTTTTCTTTGCCTCTTTTATAGGCCCTTTATCTCCTCAAATAACTCTTAAGTGTTTACGTAGCAGTTAACACATCATCAATTGACACTTATTACAAATTAATTCTGCTAATATAATTAAAAATCAATTCCTTTTTCTTAGATCCTACGGTGATATGTTTTTAACATTGGTTCTTTGTAATTTGTGTTAACATTAACAATTCACCAAATTGCAAAAGCAAATAAAAGAAAAAAATGATTAAAGTTTTAGGTTTGTAGATAAAAAGGAAAAAAAATCAGAAAAATAGATTGGTTATGGAAACAAAATAGGAGAGAAAATGAAGAGGACAAATTCTTTCCATTTTCCCCTCTTTGTTTCTGTTCCATGAATCAAAATGGAGAGAACATAAAAACAAATGTAGAAGACATATCAAATAAAAAGATTCAAAAGAAATAATACCTCTTCAAATTTGATGCTTGAAATAGACCGTGGCTGCTCCAATTTGATGTTGGGCTCCTCCAAACTGTTAATATTATGGCCTTTTCGGCTAAAGATCAATTAGGACAAGTAAATTGATAATAATAAATTATGGATATATATTTTTATTATCACACCTTTGATTAATTAATATTTTTGTGGAAGTGCAATTTTATAATAATAAATAGTAAGGCATTTATTATTTTTATTATAAATAAAATAAATTACTTGGGAGGGCCCAAGTCGGCCACTTGAGGTGGAAGAGTTTATTTAATGATGCTCATATATATTGAAGTTTTTGATGAAGGACAAAAATATCAAAAACATAACATGTGAATGTCCTCTGCATCAATGCTTAGAGCAAATTAATATGCAGATTCAGTTAGCATATTATGGAGCGAATTAGTTCAGCATTATGGAGCGAATCAAACCACCATTTATGGACCAATCTACACCAGCATTGGTGATGATAATTATCCACACTAATAGCGAATTAGTTCTGCCTTTATAGTGCGATCTATACGTACAAATGAGGCTTGAAATCTGGGCGGATTTGTCTGTTGATGAGGTGCAGATCTAGGGCAGATCTAGTGTGATCTATGGCAGATATAGTACGATCCTTACATTCAACGAACTAGGGCTGATCTGAAGCAATCCTAAGATCAGATCAGTGGCAAATTTGGAGCATACCTTGATAGTGGATTAAAGAGCAGACTGGAGGTTCCTAAGAGCAAAATTCAAGGACAAATTAAGCAGCCCTAAAAGGTTGAATTAGGGCAGAATTGGCAGAGTCCTAGAAGAGCGAATTGAAGACCTTCAAGAGCTGATTCATAACAGTCATTGAGGGAAACATTGGAGGACTAATTTGAAGAATACAAGTACAGATTTGAAAACAACAAAAAGATAAATTCAGACCTTCAAATCCGGGTATTATCTTTCTTTACTTGAGAATATTTATTATATCCTGTGTCTTAGTATTTGAAAGATCTCTATAGATTGTATATTCCTTGCTATAATCTGAAAATACTAACATGGTATCAAAGCCTAGGTTGAGGAAAGATCTAATTTTCAGATTTACGAATTCAGTCTAACTCTTTCAAAACTAAGAAATCCATGGCAACTAGGGGTTGGTCTGAAAATAGTAATTTAACCTTACATCTTATGAGGGTTTTGATTTGCATCAAGATCTAGAATTCTGATTATGCAAATTCATTGGTCTTTTAGCCTTCTGCGCCTAATATTAGTTTCTATGTTGTGAAACCATCTCATAATTGGCTGAAAAGATATGGGTAAAATTGTGTCATTACATTCTTGCATGTTTTGAAATTATACGATTGACCTTCTTAAGGTAAATTTCAAAATATCTAGAAACATACAATTGAGGAGTCTAACCTTGTGGACATTTAGCTTCAGAGGGAGAAGATAAGTTAAGCTTAAGAGGGAGAAGATAAGATCTATATAAACCTCTCACCATATTGTTCTAGAGGGAGTAGATCATCTTAAATGGCACAGGCCCTAGAGATCATAAGCTGGTATGACTTTAAACATTCATGAATAATATAAATCATGGGCATTCTAACAATTTATCCTTAGTGCTTGACTTAAGAGGGAGTTTAATCATGGGCTCACTTAAACCTGGTTTTGTGGTATAACCTCCTTCCTTACTTTTTGCATAAATGTGCAGGAGCTTTCCTATTGACATGGCTGTTTGACATAGCTAGTTAATTGTTATTAGCTGATTATGAATGTGTAGGAAGCACATTCTTTGTTTTTTTTTAGTATATTGTGATATACTTTACAACATTATGTATGTGTGACTGCATACTTCACTTTGGTATATGTTGAGAACATTAACTATTTTATATTGGATACATACATTATGATACCTTGACTTGCTGGATTTATGCATATATGAGGAGCATACATTATGCATGGATGCATACTTTGCTTAGACATATGTATGGGAACATTCATAGTTGATTAGCATAGCTGTTTCTTTGCATATCTAGCTGATTATTTGTCATTGGCATAACTGATTAATTAACACATATTTGTAAGAAGCATACATTATGTTGCAGCATATCTTACATTGACATATTTCTGTTATGTAAATTATGTTGCAGCATATCTTACATTGACATATTTCTGTTATGTATGTGCATACTTTACGCACATGGCTGATTAACTTGATGTATGGATGACAAGATACATTGTTTTGTTTGTATGCATGGGAAGCATACTTTACATTGGCATATGTTTTACATTACCTTGCTTATATTGTGGGAAACTATATGATATATGCTAGCATTGGCTTATGTTGGCATATGATTACATTTGCATATTTTATGTGCGGGAGCATACCTTCTTTATAGCTGAGTCTATATTCATGATATGATCATATTGCATTTAGTTTGCGCCTGGTTATGTTGGTTATTCTTATGCTTATGAGGATTCATAAGATAAGACCTATGTTGGTTATTCTTATGCTTATGTGGATTCATGAGATAAGATTTTGCTTATATGATTCATTCGATTACACTTATGAATTGGAAAATATCATGGATTTGATATTCTTCCCATGGATCAGGGATCCATTGCTAAGTAGTTGGTGGACATCATGGACTTGGTGTCTAGAGACCATTACTCTGAGCATTTGGTGATATCATGGACTTGATATTTGTTAGACCAATGCTCATGATATCATGGACTTGATATCTCTTCGATTAGGGATCCACATCTGAGTAGTTGGTGGATATCATGGACTTGATGTCGATAGACCATTACTCTTTGCACTTGGTGACTATCATGGACTTGATATTCGTTAGACCAATGCTCTAAACATCATGGTCTTGATGTTATGTTGACTTGTGGTAAACATCATGGACTTGATGTTACTTTGAATATCATGGACTTGATATTTTATCTCGAGTCGTGGAGACTCATGGATCTAGGAAATCCACTTCCAGTTGGTAAGTATCATATGACTTGATGTTACCATGGAAAGATGATTCTCATATGGATATGAGATGATTGGTTGGGGAATGATGAACATATGTGTTCTCATCTAGTAGATAGAGACCTACCTTCATAGATGTGAGATCTATGATATCATTGGATAAGATATCCAATATGGTTATGTTTTTGTTACCTCTATCAAGGATGATAGACAGGTTCAAAGGTTGAGTCCTATGGGTTGATCTTTTCTTCAAGTCCAAGAGGGAGTGTTAATATTATGGCCTTTTCGGCTAAGATCAATTAGGACAAGTTGATAATAATAAATTATGGATATATATTTTTATTATCACACCTTTGATTAATTAATATACATGTGGAAGTGCGATTTTATAATAATAAATAATAAGGCATTTATTATTTTTATTATAAATAAAATAAATTATTTGGGAGGGCCCAAGTCGGCCACTTGAGGTGGAAGAGTTTATTTAATGATGCTCATATATATTGGAGTTTTTGATGAAGGACAAACATATCAAAAACATAACATGTGAATGTCCTCTTCATCAATGCTTAGAGTGAATTAATATGCAGATTCATTTAGCATATTATGGAGCAAATTAGTTCAGCATTATGGAGCGAATCAAACCAGCATTTATGGACCGATCTACACCAAGATTGGTGATGATAATCATCCGCACTAATAGCGAATTAGTTCTGCCTTTATAGTGCGATCTATATGTACAAATAAGGCTTGAAATATGGGCGGATTTGTCTATTGATGAGGTGCAGATCTAGGGCAGATCTAGTGCGATCTAGGGAAGATATAGTATGATCCTTACATTCAACGAACTAGGGCTGATCTGAAGCAATCCTAAGATCAGATTGGTGGCAAATTTGGAGCAGACCTTGATAGTGAATTAAAGAGCAGATTGGAGGTTCCTAAGAGTAGAATTCAAGGACAAATTAAGAAGCCCTAAAAGGTTGAATTAGGGCAGAATTGGCACAGCTCTAGAAGAGCGAATTGAAGACCTTCAAGAGTTGATTCATAACAGTCATTGAGGGCAACATTGGAGGACTAATTTGAAGAATACAAGTACAGATTTGAAGCCAACAAAAGGATAAATTCAGACCTTCAAATTCGGGTATTATCTTTCTTTACTTGAGAATATTTATTATATCCCGTGTCTCAGTATTTGAAAGATCTCTATAGATTGTATATTCCTTGCTATAATCTGAAAATACTAACACAAACGCGTCATGGGCTCCTTTAATTGCATTGTGGGCTGCTACAAACTTCATGCGCCCAATTTAATCAATGCTTGCTGCCCAATCCACTCGTTGCTTTTTTTCTTTAATTGTTTGTTTTTTTATTTTTATGGTCTATTTTTTTCCTCGTGTATGTTTGGAAATGATACGAATGTTCTTGATGTGTTTTAGTTAATTTTTAGCACTTTAAGTTTCTTTTATAATTTTATCCTGTTTAGCTTTGTCAAGTCCATGAGCTCCTTTAAATGCATTGTGGGCTACTATAAACTGCACACACTCAATTTAATCAATGTTTGCTGCTCAATCCACTTGTTGCTATTTTGCTTTAATGGCTTGTTTTTTATTTTTATGGCCTTTTTTTCTCATTGTGTATGTTTGGAAATGATATGAATGTTATTGACGTGTTTTAGTTACTTTTTCGTGCTTTAGGCTTCTTTTATATTTTTAGCTTTTTTTAGCTTTTTCAAGTCATTTGTTGTGCTGGTTGAGTCTTGACATTAGAACTTGGAGAGTCCAGATGGACTTGTAAGGTCTTGCCCTTTGGTTCCCCTGCCCTTGGGAGACCAAGCTAGCTTCAGGACTGAGTCTTTTCAATACGCAGTGTGTCATGTACTGTGATTTGTACCAAGGGATATAAATTGAATAGATGCAATGGCTGGACAAAACCATTTGCATAAAATGACTGTCTACAATAGTCATTAAAGAATGCCCACACATACATACATATGCACGAGCACGTCTATGTCTGTGACATACACATGCATGTGGATATACCCTGTTCGAAAACATGACAAATACATACCTAGCTAATTTTTAAATAATCTACACCAAGAAAAGACAAATCACACTAAACGAGGCATCCCACAAATTTTAAAAAACAAGCACTGTTGTAAGTATTTCTTCAAAAAATGAGTTTGCAGGAGAGAATTAAACTTAGGAAACTCAGTTTCACAAGAGTAAACTATATCTCTCCAAACAAGAGGCGAAACCCTTGCTTATCACAATAGCTCAAAAACATTGTAGAGAAAATAAAGGCAATGCGAACCTGTGCTTTTTGTTCATCTGCCAGAGTACCAGGCATGCTTACATCAAGCACTTTCATAATAGTTTCTGCTGTTTGTAAAACTTGACCCCTTTCAATTTCTTCCTCACTGTTCTCAGAGTCTTTAACTTCATTCACTGTGTCTGTTGAGGATCCTGTTTCTTGGGACAACCCTATGGGCTTAGCCTTTTGGACTTCTGCATCTGTAAACTGTTTGTGTCGTGGAACCAATTTATGAGTAGAATTGTTGTTCAACTGAAAACTATGACCTCCATCTTCACCGTTCGCATATAATCCACTGAAATTATCAAATCCATTCATATCTCTAAAACTAAGTGACTGTTCTGCACCATCTGTGATTGTGCGCTTCGAAGAATTGATAATATATGAATCCATGACATGTTTCTGTGTTCCTTGTGAATTTATTATGACTGGATCATTGGCAGGCTTGACTGCAATATCAATATCTTTCAGAAGAGGGTGACGGCCCTTTAAGAGGGCAAGCTCAACTGCCTCAAGCCACTGCATCCAAAAACAAAGACCATAAGGTAATTTACAAATTATTCACCTGAAACTTAAGAAGAAACCACTGTTATGTGACCAAATAAAAATACCAAATTTAAGAAAAACCCACATCTCGTGCATTATAATTGCCTGGTTCAAAATTTTCCATTTTAGAATCTTAAGTTATAAATTGCTTCTTATACAGCATCAACCATGCATGTTAGAAGAATGACATGTAATTTTAAAGTGTGTTGACAATATGAAATCTTTTAAATATTGAAAATGCATTAAATACACATGATAAACAAGAAAACCTGTTACTAAAGTGGTATGCTATTATCCCCACACTGTATGGTCCTAGGAGCAGTGCATTCAATGAAGTGTCTGATCAGTGTGATCCATCAATCACATTAATGGACGCAGATGGAGAGTCCTAATTATTGGCCCTCCTCTAGGCCCTAAGTTCAGTGAAAGGAAATTAAAACCCCCAAAAACCTGCAAATCTATTTTGTTTGTTCACCACCACTTCTATAACAATCTTATCTTTAGCTTGAGAAGCACTACACTAAAGTCGCAAGGAGATTTATTCCTGACGCTGACATGGGACTGGCAAAGTCAGCAGATGTAAGATCCATAAATTTAATAATACAAACCAGGCAAAAATATAGCTGAGGTCACACAACACAACATGGTGGATGTCAACATACCCAAATATTTAGTCTACATATAATAGAAGAATAACCTTGAGGTAAATTTACACCATACAAAAATTCTTATAAAAAAATCAATCAAAATTACCTTACACTATGAAAGCCAAGCCAATACTTGATATATGATACCTTTATGGTGATACGAGATTAGAGTTATTATTTACATATACAGTCTTAAGTCCCTAATAAACACACTTTAGGGTAAACCTATAACCCACCCATACACATTTAGCCAGATAATTACCAAATATAACTCATTCCGAAAGTTATTCATTTGCTCAATATAACCAACAACGGGTTATGCACACCACAAGTCAGCTACTCCATAGAACTATATATAATGTAATATCATATGTCTAGGAATATAACATGCTATCCCTCAGATGTTTTATCCTAAAAATAAATGAAGAAGCCATACAATGAATTTATGAAATATAACATGTGGTGGTTTTACAATGAAAAACACACACACACACACATATATATATAGAGCTTTTTAACTCGTAAACCAAGCTTAAGGTGAACCCTTTACCCACCATTAGCTGACTAATTTTGAATATATTTTAGTCCACAAGTTACTTGTTTGACCTAATTTAAACACCAAAGTACAATTTTGTTATCCCCATTATTAACCATGGCAATTTTACACATTTTGTGCTTTTCAACTTGAGATGTGTCAATTGAATCTTTTTCCAGAAAGACATGTCAGTACTTTAGTTTGTTTCTAAAGACTATTCACAACCTTGAATTGATCATGGCAAGTTTACACATTTTGTGCTTTTCAAGTTGATGTGTCAATTGAATCACTTTCCCAAAAGAAATATCAGTACTTTGTTTCTAAAAAATATTCACTACCTTGGCTTGATTGAGAAAAAAATTTACATGTATGTTAGTCTTGGTTGAAAATGTTCTTGATTGAATTAGGTGCCTCCTGCATGAAGTATGCGATAGTTCCATATACTATAAGCCATCTGTAGACTCAAAAACAGATGGCCTGATGTCATGGAATATAAAAGGAATCATTTTTAATAATTTTTACTTTAGTTGTCAAGAGACCTGGAGTGAAATGCATTGACCTAAAAATGTCACAAAATTGTCTAAATTGGGTTATAATTCCTTGTTGACCTGGCAATATGTGTGAAAGTGACTAAAAGCTTAGTAAAATCATCAGTGGCAAAAATGCGAAGTTGTCAAAGTAATCTGGCAGATATATGGTCTTGAGGTTACATTATTGTAATTTTCTCTTCTGCAGTTTACAGTTTTTCAAGTCACATGATGGCTCTGAAAGTTCAATAACAACTACAAGTCTTAAAAGGGGTCTTTTGAGTTTTGATATGTTTGTTTCAGTGTAATTTCAGGTCTGAATGCAGTTACAATTGATCCACAGGTGTGAATTTAGAATCATTCGGAGTTTCAACAGGTGGTTGCAAATTCCCTCACAATATATGTTATTCTTGGAAAGCTTGACAATGTGTTTGCCATTACCAATGATTTAAAGCCAAATAATGCATGAGTGAAGCTATGCCGTTTGATAAGCAAGTATAGTCACAATAATTTAATACAATTCATAGCTTGTGGTTTGTGATTCACAAAGCAGCAATTGACACTTCATAATTTTACATGGTCACAAGGTGATTTCCACGTTTGATTTTCTAAAATTTAACAAATATTTAAAATGATTGGTTGAATTGCTCAGCCACAAAATTTGGTTTGTAATATTTATATGCAATCACAAAGGGATTTCAAAGTAAAACAAAGTCTCAAATGAAGTCATTCTCAGCAGTTCAGAAGTTGTTTATGCACTTGCAAATCTCAAATTATAAGGTGATTAAAATTAGAACAAAAAAAAGGTTTTTGTAAATCTGCAAAGTACTCTCTAGACTTCAAAGTTTACGAGATTTGCAATTTAATGCATCGGGCAGTTTGATTTAACATGGCAAAAATCTGACACCTAGGTACAAATTTACGCCTTGCAAATCACAACTACTTGTTCCCTCTAAGCATTTTCAAAACTTTGGAGCTCTCGTGCAATTTTGCAAAAAAATGTAAATTGCATCCAGACTTCCCATCCTTGACAAATTTGTATTGGTGAGTTTTGGAACTCTAGCACAATTTCGTAATTTTTGCAAATGTGCTTGAGCTTCCCACCCCTAACAAATTTGTATTGGATTGCAAATTGTGCTTGAGAATTCCATCCCAAACAAATTTGTATTTGGGAGTTTCAAAAAACTAGCTCAAACTTGCATTATTTGCAAAGTACACTTCAAACTCCTTTTTTTATTACTTTTACATTGGAGGATTTCAAAGGTTGAGCATAATTGCATTCAACTTCCAACATGCACCATGCTATTTAAAAGTCATCAACTTCTTGAAAAATGTAAAGCCTAATAGATTTAATCATATGTTGAAGTTACAAATACCCTGTATACAGGGTATGGACATCCCTCAAAGCATAATGGAAGGGGAAGTTTGTCAGATTCTCATAGACATATACACAAGATGTGAAAGCCAAGCTAATGCTCATGAATTATTTGATAAAAAGGCTTGAGGAGAAATTTGCACTTACAAGTTTTGCATGTGAATTGTTTGATACGATGAACAGCCATTTGCACATTAATTTTCAACTGACATTTAGAATTTTATTATAAGGCAATTTTTATAAAGTTTGTCATGAAATAATGGGCTATAAAATGTACGCTCATTTTAGAACTTTTGAGTTTATTTTAATATTTTGTGAAGTCCAAAAGGGAAATTAGATAGTTCTCGGGAAGATGAATGATTGGTTTCCTCAATATATTGTAATTTTAGTCAGATGGTAGGGGACTTTTTGCCTCTTGCGCAATTAGACAAGTAATGAAATAGACTATGTGCTCTAAATTTCAAAGAATAAGAAGGATAATTTCAGAACTTGGCATCTATCATATCCTTCATAATTTTGTTATTATTATTTTTTTATGTGTAAGACACTACAAATGGGACAGCTCCTATATATTGTAATGTCCCCAAATTAGAACCCAAATTTTGCCCTAGGTTATAGTTTCTATATAAAAGCAAGTAGGGTTTTTAGGGTACCTTTTTGCTTTGATTGAGATCCAGCAAGAAAGTTAGGAAATATTATAATCATAATTCATTATTATTCATTCTTGATTAGAAATAAACATATATCAGATTAACAAATTGCTTGAATTAGATTTTAAAATGTCTCGACTGTAGAACTAATAAGGTAGGGTGATTTGATGAGGTGCCCAAGAGACCCCTACCTTGGGCCCAAGAGAGGATATACGATCCCTCTTGGTCTCAGGTGGCCCTTGCCATACAAATGAGGTGGTGTACCTAGTGTGATGTCCTTTCACCATTCTTCTCATCCTTGTCACTTCTACCTCACCTTCACTAGTTCAGTGTCCATATGCATTGGTTCACCATGATAGAGGTCATAAGGATCATTCACAACAAGGTGCTCAGAAAGTCCCTCCTTCCTAAGCCCAAAGGTAGTCCCCTTCTCCGCCTTTGGCCCCATGAGACTCCTTAGTCACATCACTGTTTTCCCTCTTGTGCCTATCACACTTCCCCTATCATGGCTAATTGCAGCAGACACATACATGGTAAACTCTATATGACAACATTAATGATTTAGCAAATGAAAAGCATATTAGTTCACAAGCATGCAAACATACATAATTCTATATGTAATATGTATATCTATAAGTAAGCTGTCACATACTACTATTATATTCCTGAACCAGTAATGCAATAATATAGATAAAATCAATGTTATGAAGATTATCTTTACACACATCTGTATTTGCATCTATGAATAGCATCATAATTTTGGACTACATATTTAATTTTAAGGTATCAAATGTGTACTGGGGCTTGCACATCGGATGTGGATGCGGATGCGCACACACCAGTGCGCTTGGATGCGTATAGGACGCTGCACACTATGGGTGCACAACCTGTTACTTTTATGTCATTGATGAATCTTATGCTGGTGGTGTGTGTCCTGTGTTTCGAAAATACTTAATGGATCAATTGCAATGTGTCACCGCAACTCTTGCTTTTGTTTCGACTTTAGACAACTACCAGGTTGGTTGCCATGTGTTGTATTTGGCGTCAAATTCCTTTTTGTCGTCTCTGCCCAGTAAGGGACAAACGAAAACGTGGTTAAATGCTACAGCTGGAGCATGTTGACAGAGTTTGTTTAGTGACGAGTTTTTGTGCCAATATATGTCATTCCTGCAAAGGATACTCTCGCTACAAACAGACTGGGCTGGGTCTGATTTAAGCATATGAATTCTGCTACAGGTGGCGTCCTTCTGATTACAATCTGGAGTATCTCCAGAACTGTTCGACAGCAGCTGGGAGTGCAAAAAGAACGTTTTTTGCAGAATTTTTCGTAGGAAAGAAATCATGCTTTGAAATGGCGTGTGATATACAAGTGTCGTTATTTCCTTATCCGTTATCAAAATGATTATGATCATACACAGCGCGTGGTCTATGGTGAGTATTATAAGTTAAAGAAAATACAAAAACGGCTCCTGTATATGGTCGGGGGTCATTCTTCGAGCATTGAAGATACACTGGACTGCTGCGAAATGATAAAGCCTATGCGTAACAGCTGAAGATGTATGTTAACGGTTGGTCTGTTGAATATATCGTGTGGTGGAGGATGTATTAAAAATGGGATGTGTAGAAATTGCAGACCCTGATAATTGTAACGTGTGGGCAGTAGTGTGTTTCTGTTTTGTTCTTTGCCAGGAATCGAATAACATCAAACAGGACATCTGGTAAACACTAATGAAACCGGGTGTAAGCAGTGGAGAATGATATACTCGAAAGACTTAAAAAACGGTGAATAACATTTATGTATGTATTGTAAAAAGAACGGCAACCATCTCTCCTCTCACATACGAACAGTTAGACAAAAAATACACGGCAGGGAGTTGGGATATGAATGGCACATTTGGACAAAAACGAAGTCAGATCAGATGCGACTGGCGATAAGGAAATAGGGTAAAAACGACAGTAAGTGAAGATATACTGTGCTGGCATACAGTTTCTGTGGAGATAGAGGATATACCAACAGTCAAGGAAAACAAGAGATAGCCTGCAGAAAAGTGTTTGTGTGTGTTGCCATTCTGACATAGGAGTATGCTGCGTATCAGGTTTTCTGTGATACATTGAGAATGCGATTCATGAATACAAGATAGCAGGCATGGGTAGCTCAGAGAATAAAAAGTGGGAATACGTTCAAGATTGAAAGAACACGGGCTGAGTGCGGATTAAAAATATAAACAAATGAAGGAACTGTAGTTTGTGCGCTCTCAGCGCAAGATACAGGGAAGTGCTGAGTCTCAGACGGATTAAGTTACAGCAATAACATTGCCAGTTCAAGTCTTTGAATAATGGCTATAAGGTTCATCTTGAACTTCTTGACAAACAAGTCTGATTGAGTTTTCAACAGCAGTGCTGAATACAAATATACTGTCATAAAGTGTTATTAACTCGGCTGCCTGTTCTTGAACTAAATTTGTTTGTGGCAGTCAGCAAAAACTTTTGTGAGTCTTTATGGTTTTGTAAAGACATAGTATTTACTTGGTCTCATTCTATTCATACTTGACTAGGTAAGGTTGTAGCCTTACAAGGCAGGTTGGAGCCTGTTTTGATGAGTAAATGAGGAGAGTTGTAGCTCTCAGATGTAATGGGTAGTTGCCCTTCTGACTAGTGATGCCGTGGTTTTTCCCGTCTTGGGTTTCCACGAGATAATTTTGCGTGTCTTGTCTTCTCTGCTGTGTGCTCTTTGTTTTTTGCTTTAAGTTTTTAAAAAGTCTGTGGTAAATACTGATTCACCCCCTCCCCCTCTCAGTATTGTGCGTTTTTCACAACCCGCACATCTACAATGTGTAGTGTGTACCCTGAGCGCACCCACTTAAATTTACTTGCAAGCATTTACCTGCCTTTTTTTTTTGAGAAAAACTTAAAAGTTAAAACAACCCTTTGTGAGGCCATAAAATGATGTGCACCATGGAATTCAGTGTGGTTTTGAAGGTCTTAATTTGGTCTTGGCAGTGGGGGTTCTGCCCTTGATGCTCCGAGAGCTCACGAGGGGCTCTACCCTCGATCCTACTAGGGGCGCTACACCTAGACCCTTGCAAGGGGCACTTCCCCTTGACCCCCATTTGATTTTTGAAGTACACTACAACTTTGAGTTTGCACAATATGTGTATTTGATAATGTTATTGTGTCTTTAAGGTTTATTCAATTGGCATTTAATATTTATCTTTGGCATTTGGCATTGATCAATGATGAAGTATCATACTATTAAATGATTTAGTTTTACAATTCTGTATATTTCTTTAATTTTTTTGTACACACACGTACCCAAACCCCCCAAATTTTGTTTGCACGTACCAGGTTCTCATACCCATACCCATACTTGAACTGACAACTTAGATTTAATTCCAATATAACAGTCATAAACACATTTCTTATGCAAGAATTGCCACACAATGCTCATGCCCAGATCACAGATCTGAACTATAATCTGTTCTTAATCCTTTTGTCTTTTCTTCCTTCCGATGATTGAATGAATGAATGTGGGTTTGATACAGTGATGCTTAAATGATTGGCGTTTGAATGATGAATTGATTGATTGATTTCTGATTCCAAGATGTGAATAGATTGATATTGATTTGATTGCTTGTTCACTCACTTCGTTGAATTGATCTTTGCTAATTGATAGATTGTTTGATTCAACCCTTGTCGATTCATAGATTGCTTGATTGTGTGATGCATTGGTGAGTGATAATGTATCGATGTTTGCTTGGAATGATCTCCCCTTTAAGAAAGATAGATCCCCCCTTTCCAAATTGATCTCCCCTTTTGATGTCTTCTTCAAATGGAACCTTCTCCTCTTTAATATCTCCTTTGAGCATAGGGAGTCACATCCTTCCATTTGTTAATCCTCTTAACACCCATTGGTTATGAAAAGATACATTTGTTTGTCAACAACGGCTGCCCTAAAATACGGGGTCATGTTTAACGTGGTAGAAAGTGTGGTCTAGTTACAGATTTTGTGTGTGGTTCAAAGTTTGTGGTGGTAAATGTTAGTGCATTTCACCACATTGAGGCATTAGCTTGTGCAATAATGGTAACAGTCCAATATATAGTTTTTGCATCTCTAATTAAGATTTGAGGTCTGCTAGGTAAGCGAATGTCAATAATTTGGTGCATGGAATAATCATGGGTTTGCAATGTGTGATGTAAGAACTATTTTTGTTTTGTGGAAGGTCTATTTTAGGTTTGTGACAAAGGTAAATATTTGTGAAGGTTTTGATAACTATTTGAAAGGTTTATGTTGTGCCATATATATACATACATACATATATATATATAGAAAACACGTAAAAAAGACTATGGTGGAGTAAAAGCATAGAAGGTAAGTGCAGCAATGAGGAAGCAAGTATTGGGAAACAAGGAGAGATAACAAGAGCATAATGTGAGGTATCATTTGAGAAATGAAAGCGTGTAGAAATAAAGTTTGATAGTGTGAATTAAAAGTACTTGTACCCGGGACGTGGTGTGACTCATGTCTTAGGCCATTGTGACCAATCTGTGTTGTTTTGTATTAGAGATCATAATGCGGCTACTTTGTGGCAGATTGTAGTGTGTTTGAGGATTCTATATATTTGGAAGGATCTTTGGGAGGCTAGGTTTTTTTCTCTTATGAGTTTTCCCAAGTTAACAAAGGTGTTCTTTGTAGTGTTTATTTTTGTTTTGTGTTTCTATTGTGTGGGCTCATATTTAGACTATAGGTCTGTTTCACAAAATATCAATTATAAGATATGAGAAAAAAACTCACCAAACCTTCTGAGGATTTAAAGTCATAGCAAAAAAACTATTCAAGGATTTTGACTCTATACTCTGCTATATAAGTGGGATTTGGGGCATTACTCCAGCTATGGGTACGTGGGAATAGTGGCACCCCTTGTAATGTGTTTAGGGGTGTAAGCCCCTAAGGATTTTAATGGGCCCCTATAGGTGATTTTTTGGCCATGCTTTTATACCCATTATATTGAAATAGCATTTAATGGTTTCTTGTACTAATGAGCCTATAAATACCGACACATTAATTAGGGTTAAGCATGTGTTATTGAAGTAATATTGTAATATTTAGTATAATGGCCATGTAAGTAATAGTGTAATATTTAGTATAATGGTCATGTGTTATTTAAGGAGTATTCCTCTCCTTTGTTTAATATTGAATATTAATCAATTATCATTTCATGGTATTAAAGAAAAGGTTGATTTTTGGTGAATTTTTCCAATAAAATTTAAGGTTTAACTACCTAGTATTTTGCCCATTTTTTTTAAAACAAAAATTGTGTTGTATATTTTGGCGGATTTTTTTATAGAATGAAATTCATGGTCTTTTGTGAACATTTCGTGAGGAAATTTTTAAAATATTTTTGTGCTTGTTAAATTTTCGAACCAGAATACAAAAAAATGCAAAAACTAAAACTCAAAACACACAAGAACAGAGAACACAAAGTCTTATCCTAGGAAAACCCTCCACTTGAGGGTGAAAAACCCAACACACAAAAAGATGATTCCTTTATTGAGCTCTCAAATGAAATACAATGTTTTTCTCACTTATGATTGAAAACACTAACAACCAATCATAAGCCTTGTTTCTCTTTGAACATAAATTGATCACTTCAGAATAACAAATAAGCATAAGTGTATTGCAGACACTCAGTAGACTCACAAAAGGTAAGTATTGATCGAAAAATTAAAAAAAAAAATATATCTCATTGTTTAGTGATCACCCTATTGCAGCTTAATCATGTGAAAGCTTTTGCTAACAAGCACCTCACGTAACACCCACACACTCAAGCAGCACTTGATAACCAAAGACAAAAGCACTTTTACTCCATTGAAGCTTGGACAGTGTAGAGACACCCGAAACTGAAGGATCATGCAGTGAGAGCCAAAGAGACAAGCGTTACAAATTTACAATAACAAATCCAATCATTAATACAAGAACCGTTGAAGCCATAAGCCACCTCATGATGTTTGACATTACACACACGATGCCAAGACATAACCATGATCCACCTCAAAGAACTCCGAGCACGTTGAATAGACATAGCCCAAGCACGATAAGGGACAGCTGGACCACAACAAAGACACAACTCGAACATTATCTAGATTAACAAAAAAACTCTCGAACCCAATACGAGAGCTGTGCGAAAACAAAACGAAACAGCTTGAGGCAGCTTGAACATGAAACAAAACTGCTACCTGATGCAGGAGCATCTTGGTTGTAAGAGCAATCTTGCATCACCCAAAAATATTTCTGGTTTCTTTTCAATAAGGGCTATCTTGTGCAGAGTTGCTAATTATGGAAACTTACTATTTTTAGTAATTTGGTCATACGATCTCGGAATGTTCTGATTTCACAGGTGGAGGTTCATCTTAGTCATATCAGCCTACCAGTTGAGTTTCATTGTCACATCATCTGTATTGGTGAAGTTATTGAAGTTTTTGGGTACGAAATCTTTTAGGTCAATTTTGAAAGCCTTAAAGGCCTTAGAGGCTCCGGATCACAATCAACCCCGGCTGACTAGAGCTTGTGCGAGTTAGGCACTGTAGATCTCGTCCTACCATTTCCAAAAAGTGGTTATAATAGAAAAACGAACCTACGGTTAGAAAGTTATGGCTTCCGAAAGTTGGGCTACCTAAAATCATATTTTGTAATTCTTTTGAGCCGACCCTATTGTAAAAATTATAAAAATAAAAGAATTCTTTATTTAGTTGGCCTTAAGGGCTATATTTCTGAAACTTTCTCGGGCGGTGGAAATTGCCTATATAAGAAAGGTTCGTAGTGTTGTCTAGGGCAATTCTGGGTGGTAGATCTGGGTAATGATTCGAGGCTTTGTCCTACAAAATATTGTAAGGGGAAATGCCCATGTGGCTTTGCATATTGTAATTCTGAAATTTGTAATTCCACATTTGTGTAGATAATAAGAAGCTCATTTTTCTGTTCTCGCAAATTGTTGTTGTTTCTCTGTTTCTATATGTGTTTGTGGTATTAAGGGGAGCACCCTTCATCAAGTGGTATCAGAGTAGGAGTTCTTGAGTGTGTAGATAGATCGCCGACTGTGAGACAATTTGCCCCAGGACCGTGGTTTAGGATTTCAGCGAGCAGCGCGAAAATGCCTCCACGAAGGGAACGTGGCAGAAGAGCTGGTGGTGTGACACCTAAGGTTGGAGCACTCTAGAGACAAGTGCGAGCATTGCAAAAAGAGATTCGCAGAGGAATGAATCTTAATGTTAGAGACGAAAGCGAGGATGAAGCCAAAGAAGAAGGAAATTCTAATCAAGAAGGAGAAGGCGAAATTCTGAACCAAGAGGAGGAAAGGCTTTTTCGGGCAATTTCCAAGATCGGGAAAAGACCTAAGATTGAGGTTCTTGCATTTTTAGGAAATCATAACCTAGAAGAGTTGATCGACTGGATCAATGAATTAGAGGAATATTTTGAGTATGAAGATATTGAGAATCCTGATCGGGTCAAGTTTGCGAAGGCTAGACTGAAGGGTCATGCAAAGATCTGGTGGCAAGTGATTCAGTTGGAGCAAAATAGAAGAAGAAAGGATAAAATCACAAGATGAGATCGGATGGTGGATAAATTGAAGCGACAATTCATTCCTATTGATTATGAGCTTGACCTACTGAAGGAAATGCAAAGTTTGAAGCAAGTAGGAAAATCTGTTCAAGAGTATACAGAGTTCTATTGAATCCTCATCAGAACAGGCCATGCGAAAGCTAATCAGGAGAAAGTTGCCCGTTATCTTAATGGGTTGAGTCCAAGCATTCAGGAGGACTTAAATTTGGTTTGAATGAATAGTACTGAAGAGGCATACCAGTTTTCCCTAAAAGTAGAGGAAAAGCTAAACAAGAAGTTTGAGAGCAGACAAAATGGAAGAGGTCGTGGTGGACGATCTAGTGGACAGTCATATGGTGGCCGAAATGAAGATCCGAAAAAGAAGGATGAGGCCAGTAGCAGTCAAAATCAAAAAGGAAACAACTTCAATCGTTTCCACGATCAGAATAATAGAGATCAGAGAGGAAGAGGAAGAGGAGGCTTCCGTGGAACATGTTTTCACTGTGGAGAAGAAGGTCATAGGGCATATGAATGTCCTCAACTCCAAGGAAGAATAGATAGGAAAATTGAAGGCCATGCTAGAGTTGCACACGTGGATGAAGATGCTAGATAATCACATTCTGAAGATGCCGAAAGCGGAGAAACGCTAATTAACAGAAGAGTCCTGCTAAGTGGTGAGAATGAACCTGAGAAAAGGAGGAGCTTGTTTCGCACTAGATGCAATTGTGAGGGTAAGTGTTGTGATGTGATTATTGATAGTGGAAGCACTGACAATTTGGTGTCAGAAGAGATTGTGACAAAGTTGAAGCTCAAGAGATAGAAACACCCACATCCATACCGGATTGCCTGGGTGCAGGATGACCACAAGGTCATGGTCAGTGAGCAGTGCCTAGTAAAGTTCAAGATTGGCAGATACCATGATGAGGTATTATGTGATATCATATCTATGGATGCATGTCATATGTTGTTGGGTAGACCGTGATAGTTTGACAGGCGTGCTGTACAAGATGGTCGTGCAAATACCTATTCCCTACCAAAGGATGGAGTGCGACATAAGCTAAAACCATTGAATGACATAGAAGAAACGGTACGTGGTAATGTAAGAATAACTTTTGTTGATGGAAGAAAGTTCCTAGATGGTATGAGGCATGAGCATATGTGTTTTGCTTTAATTTCGAAAGCTGGTAAAGAGGAAGTAGAAGATGTGCTTGTAGAAATCGCAAATTTGTTGAATGAGTTTTAAGATATTGTATCCGATAATGTACCTGATGGATTACCACCAGTAAGGAAGATCAGTCATTAGATGGATTTGATCCTAGGAGCCAGTTTGCCAAATAAGGCAGCACACAGAATGACACTAGCAGAAAGTGAGGAGTTGAACAGACAAGTACATGAGTTATTGTAGAAGGGGTTGATTCGAGAGAGTCTGAGTCCCTGTGCTGTACCAGCAGTATTAGCACCAAAGAAGAATGAAGAATGGAGGATGTGTACAGACTCCAGGGCAATAAACAAAATCACAATCAAGTACAGGTTTCCATTGCCATGAATGGATGATATTATGGACTGTTTGAGTGGAACTGTATATTTCTCAAAGATAGATCTAAGGAGTGGATACCATCAAATTCAGATCAAAGAAGGCGATGAATGGAAGACTGCCTTCAAGACAAAGGAAGGACTGTATGAGTGGTTAGTCATGCCTTTTGGGCTAACCAATGCACCGAGCACTTTTATGCGGCTCATGAACATGAATGAGGTTCTCAAAGAATTTCTCGGTAAGTTTGTCATTGTTTACCTAGATGATATTTTGATTTTCAGTAAGACATTAGAGGAGCATATGATGCATATTCGTATGGTGTTTGAGAAGTTGAGAGAAGAGAAATTGTTGATTAATTTGAAGAAGTGTAGTTTTGTGAAGGAGTTAGTGTATTTGAGATTTGTAGTTTCAGCAGAAGGTCTAAAAATGGACCCAAAGAAAGTACAGGCTATCCTTGAATGGCCTACTCCAAGGAGTGTTACTGAGGTAAGATCTTTTCATGGTTTGGCTAGTTTTTAAAGAAAGTTTATCAGAAATTTTAGCAGTATTTGTGGACCCTTGACTAAAACAATGAGAGGGGATAGAAAATAGTTTAAATGGACTAATGGGGCAGATAAGAGTTTTAAACTGTTAAAACATAAAGTTACAGAACAACCTGTTTTAGCACTTCTAGATTTTAACAAGGTGTTTCAAGTAGACTATGATGCTAGTGGTACTGCAATAGGAGCTGTTATGAGCCAAGAAGGTAAACCTGTTGCTTATTTCAGTGAGAAGTTAAATGATGTCAAGAGAAAATATTCGGTTTATGATCAAGAATTTTATGTTATAGTTCAAGCATTGAAGAAGTGGAGCCACTATCTTCTTCCTAAGGAGTTTGTTTTGTATACTGATCATCAAGCTTTGCAATATTTGAATAGTCAAGGAAAGTTGAATCAGAGGCATTTGAAATGGGTTGAGTTTTTGCAGAGCTATACATTTGTTTTGAAACACAGGAGTGAAAAGTCTAACAGGGTTGCAGATGCGCTTAGCAGAAGGCAACTATTGCTGACAGAGATGCAATTAAGGTGGTTGGGTTCAAGGAACTCAATAATTTGTATGCAGAGGATCCTGATTTTGGAGAAGCTTGGAAAGCTTGTACATAACTTATTACTCTAGACAGAACGAAGTGGTTGGATTTCATCATCCATGATGGTATGCTATTAAGAGGGAGTCAGTTGTGCATTCCATGAAGTTTTATGAGGGAGAATCTCATCAAGGAGAAGCATAGCGGAGGATTGGTTGGACATTTTGGTCGTGATAAAACCTTTGCTTTAGTTAGTGAGAATTATTATTGGCAACAGTTGCAACAAGATGTCAAGAAGTTTGTACAGAGTTGCAAAGTATGTCAAATGGCGAAAGGAGTAAAACATAATACAGGGTTGTATCAGCCATTACCTGTACCAGAGAAGCCATGGGAGGATATCAGTATGGATTTTGTTCTTGGTTTTCCAAGAACTCAGCGAGACAGCGAGGACACGATTCAATTTTTCTGGTAGTTGACAGATTTTCAAAGATGGCACATTTTATTCCCTGCAAGAAGACTAATGATGCAGTTCATATAGCAAAATTGTTTTTCAAAGAAGTGGTGAGACTACATGGTTTGCTGAGGAACATAGTTTCAGATTGGGACACTAAGTTTGTTGGATATTTCTGGCGCACATTATGGAAGAAATTAAAGACAAATTTGAAGTTCAGCACATCACATCATCCACATACTGATGGACAGACAAAGGTGGTGAATAGGAGTTTGAGAAATTTGCTAAGATGTTTGGTTGGAGATAAGCCAACAGGATGGGATTTGATTTTACCACAAGCAGAATTTGCATACAATAATTCTGTCAACAGAAGCATTGGTAAATCACCATTCCAGATTGTATATGGAAGTAGTCCTAGAAATGCATCTGAGTTGAGAAAGATAGATAAAGGAGAAATAAGTAGTGTTGAAGCTGAGGATTTTGAAGAACATTTGAAGAACATCCATGAGGAGGTGAAGAAGTACATCACCAAGATGAATGCGCAGTATAAGGCTAAGGCAGATGAGAAAAGGAGGAATAAGGAATTTCAGGTTGGAGATGAAGTCATGGTTCATTTGCGGAAGGAGCGATTTCCGGTTGGTACATACAGCAAGTTGAAAATAAAGAAGTTTGGGCCATGTAAGATACTAAAGAAGAATGATTCAGAAAATGCATATGAGGTAGAATTGCTTACTGAGCTGAATATTTCACCAGTGTTTAACATTTCAGATCTGACAGAGAATCATGAAGGAGGTGTTGAAAATGAGATCACAGAAACACTGGAGTATTCCAATAACTAGTTCAGATACCAAGGAGGTTGAAGATATACAGGATAGTCGTGTTGGAAGAAGTACAAGGAACAGGATATATGAAAAATATCTGGTCAAATGAAAATGACGACTTGTTGAAGAATCATCATGGCTGACAAAGGAGGAGGTTAACCGTTTTGGTTTTCCTCTTCACACCTGAGTCGCGATAAGGTCACTTCTCAAATTACCCTGGGTGTCTAATGCAAGAGCATCTTGGGTGTAAGAGCAATCTTGCAGCACCCAAAAATATTTTTGGTTTCTTTTCAATAAGGCCTATCTTGTGCAGAGCTGCTATTTATGGAAACTCACTATTTTTAGTAAGTTGGTCATACGATCTTGGAATCTTCTGATTTCACAGGTGGAGGTTCATCTTAGTCATATCAGCCTACCAATTGAATTTCATTGTCACATCATATGTATTGGTGAAGTTATTGAGGTTTTTGGGTACGAAATCTTTCAGGTCAATTTTGAAGGCCTTAGAGGCTCCGGATCGTGATCGACCCCCAGCTAATTCGAATTTGCACAAGTTATGCACTGTAGATCTCGTCCTACCATTTTCGAAAAGTGGTTATAATAGAAAAATTGAGCTACGGTTAGAAAGTTATGGCCTCCGAAAGTTGGGCTACCTAAAATCATATTTTGTAATTCTTTTGAGCCGACCCTATTGTAAAAATTATGAAAATAAAAGAATTCTTTATTTAGTCGGCCTTAAGGGCTATATTTCTGGAACCTTCTCGAGCCGTGAAAATTGCCTATATAAGAAAGGTCTATAGTGTTGTTTACGGCAATTTTGGGTGGTAGATCTGGGTAATGATTCGAGGCTTTGTCCTACAAAATATTGTAAGGGAAAATGCCCATGTGGCTTTGCATATTGTAATTCTGAAATTTGTAATTCCACATTTGTGGAGATAATAAGAAGCCCATTTTGCTGTTCTCGCAAATTGTTGTTGTTTCTCCATTTCTGTATGTGTTTGTGGTATTAAGGGGAGCACCCTTCATCACTACCGCTACAACACGAACATGAAAGGAGATGCATACAGAATCTTGGATGAAACAATAATAGAAAATAATATCATATTTGTAGAAGAAGTAGCTCCCGAGCAAGGTAGAGAAACAAGAACAAAGAAGAACAACCATATAAATAAGTTATAACAACCCAGATAATGATAATCACAGGTAAATGAACTCTCTCGCAGCTACAATATCTTTAACAGTGCTCAATTTTTTTAAATGAAATTGAGAGGTTATCAATTTTCAGCAATGTTTTTAAACAAAATATCCTAGTTTCTATAGATATCATTATTGTTTTTTCACCAAAAACCGAAGTTTTTAAAGATCTATAACGGTTCTCTGTGCTTGTGACCAAGGGTTGCTGGTTTTTTTTTGCTGGGGGTTTTGCACTTTTTTCCCAAAAAACGTGAGTTTTCTAATTTAAGAGGGTTTTGCATGGCCGGTTTTTAAATGATTTTTCCCTAAAAATCATGGCTTTATGTTTTTCGGCAATTTTTTAGAACAAAAATTGTGGTTTTTCAACCATATAGGGTTTTGTTAAAAAAAAAATTCCTAAAAATTGTGAGTACTTGCTATGGGTTTTAACCACTTTTCAACAACAAAGGATTTTGTCAATTTTTTCACAAAATCGTGTCCCATCAAGGGTTTGCCAATTTTTCCACGAAATCGTAGTGTTGTTTTGAAACTTCTTTTGTCAATTTTTGTTAAAACTATGGTTTCAAAAGTTTTTTGTCGATTTTTTATGAACAAGAATGAAAGTTTTTTGAGAAGTTGATATTGGTCTTTAGATAACGAAAGGGATAGCTTGGTTACCCAACATCATGTTAGAAGGCACTCAATTTGTTCTTGTACCTAGTCATGCAAAAAAGTTTTGCAAAAAGAGGTTGATTGTTTAGAAGTTTAACCAAGGAAGATCTTAGAAGTAGGCTAGAGTAGTCGTGGCCAAACGACCTATAGATTATGTCAAGTATTCTATAGGGTAGTTAGTAGAATAACCAAAAATGGAGAGTATTTATGTAATAATGCATTATTTAGTATAATGGTCGTGTAAATAACTTAGTTAGCTTTTAGTAACTTTTTATTCTTTAGGATGTTTAGTTAGTTTAGTAACTTTCTATTCTTTTCTGTTACGGAAAGATCTTGTGATTGCTTGTTACCTTAATTGCAAGATGTGCACCTTGCCCCTGTGCATCGGTCTGGATGATGCGCTCGGATGTGCAACTAGTGCATCTGACGTGCATCCACAGGTTAAGATGTGCATCCGGACGCACCTAGGTGCATCCATGGCCTAGTCACTTAAAGTGACTCAAAAAACATTAAAATTATTCATTTTATTGCTAAAAACCCTTAAATGGCCCTTTATGAGGCCATTCAACCTAAAAACATATCATTTTGTTTGCTCTCAACTCATTTTGTCTCCATTTTGGCATTTTGAAGGAAAGGTGGTGTTTTTTGAAGGAAATTGTTCATGGAGTGCAAGATAGCTTCCACAAAGGAGATTTAAGCATCTAAGGTGTAATGTCCCCTTCTTCGTAGTAGGCCATTATGGCACCTAATTAGTCTATCTTCCCATCAAGAGAGGCTAATGGCTTCTTTCAGAGGATGCCAGCCAGTCACAGGCTTCAGTGGATGAATATTTATTATTTGGGCTCCTTTTCTAAAGTTAAGTCACTTTATTTTATAAAGTGATATTATAAAGTCACTTTATGACTTAAAGTTACTTTATATTAAAAAGGTAACTTAAGTGACTTAAGTGAGCACTTTTATCCCACATTGCTTAATTTTCAGTGTTTTCCATCACTTCGAGGTTATATAAGAAAAAGGTACACCTTGGGAAAAGCACCACGAAATATTATAAACAAAAGAAAAGTAATTCTCTAGTTGAATTTGTGACTAGTTATATTTCCGAAGACGCAAACCCTTTGGAAATTGTGAGAGGTTGGACGTAGCCCCAACACCTCATTAATGGTGAGATCATCCAGATTTCATGTTTGAGCTCAATTTATTGGTAAGAAATATCACCTTTCTCAGCATTCTTCACAAACAAGGTTATTCTGCGTATATCAAATCAGTTTCAAACCATCCTTGAATATATTACGACAATAGGAATGGCACAAGGAATGGCAGTGATTAAGGTTAACATTGCGTTTTGAGTCACAGTGGTAACGGGCACCAAATCTGGGTGCATTGTTGCTAGCGGGAGACTAGCATTGTTAAGGGACTGGTGCATTGTTCCTAGCTTGGGACTATTAGACACAACACGAGAGCATGACTGCCTCCTCTAAGCCCGACTCTTGGTGACGGCGGGGATAACAATTGCCTGTAATTCTTATTGGCATCGTGTGAACCCCCCCCCCCCCCGCATGCATAGCAGTGATTGATGTGGGCACTCCTGGGTGCGGGAATAGCACTGATTAGACACAGCGGGGAGCTCCTAGTGCTCACGGCTCGGTAGAAGTGTCGCCAACAGCATTGCGTGGGTAGTGTTGGGGAAAGTTCGGGGCACCAGCGGTAGGGAGAACGACACGCTTGGACTTCGTTTGGGAGCCTCAACGTCATTAGTGGCAACAGACGCAGCGCACGACCTTCTGCAGTCATCTTGGAGTTGTAGCAAGCCCATATACTCATCACACCTATCGAGTCTGATGCATATCGAGGTACACCTGGAGCTGTAATCCCATAATATATTTATATTCAGTGTTATTTTGTGGATGGATACAATGTTTGGTTGGTACTCATTGTGTTTATCTGTAGTTGCTTGGTATTTGAAACATTGAAATGAATATACACCTTGATCTTTATCCACATTGTTGAAACTTGTTTATTGCTTGGAGTTTATTTGTGTATGTTTGGAAATACATATACATTGAATAGTTACTTGAAGGACACATTTCAAACAAACTAAACATACAACTGACAGTGATAATCTTGAAACGAAATCTTTATAAGAAAACTAAACACGGGACTGTTAAATATTGAGAAAGAAGTTGCGTGCTCGTTCTAAAAAATAAGGTAGCACCAGTAAACTACATTGAACACCTTCAACCAGAATAAGTCAGAAATTCACAGCTGAGATTGAGTTGGGATATTAGAGTGGTATCAGAGTTTTCAGTCTTGCCAGCTTAGTGGGCTAGTTTTCAGCTTATAGCAATGTTGGGTAGGCATGCATAGCAGGCACATATAGTACAATTTTAGACATAAAAAAGTTGAATAGGGACAGCCAGAATCTTCAGTATAGGTTGATATAGAGGACAGTCATACCGAGGCAGACGAGGAGATTGTGTTTGAACAGGGCACTCAGGGTATAGGAATGGCTGAGGAAGCAGATAGAGAGGCCAGGGCGACATTGAGGGCCATTCGTGAGGGACATGATCACATTGTTGATGTGTTGCATCAACTTATGGGGGTTATTCAGCAGTTGACGGTAGCACCCAAGAGACCACAGAGCCATCACAGCAGTGGAGGCAATATAGAAAGGTCACCTAGAGAAGCTAGAGCGCCCACTCGTACTTCAAATAGGCCCCTTATGCTGACCTTTACAGAAAAAAATGAAGAGGAAGAGATAGCACAACCTGAGGCAGCAACCGCACTTCCTGATAATGTGTTGGCCATGCACGATGAATGGGATATGTGTAACATCCCTCTAAAGCGACTTTTCTAAAACAGAGGTTTTTGGTTTATTGTGCCCTAAATGGTTTCCGAAATAGTGGTTTCTGGTTTATTGTGCCCTAAATGGTTTTTGTTTTCTGAAACAATGGTTTTTGGTTTCTTGTGCCCTAAATGGTTTTTGAAATAGTGATTTCTAGTTTATGAACAGTGGTTTCTAGTTTAATTATGCCCTAATGGTTTCATAGTGGAGGTTTTTGGATAAATGTTACTTACATTTCCATTTCTGCTTTTGTTGAACAAAGAATTGAAATTGGAATTAATATCTAATTGACATGTGTCAAAGACTGACCTAAATCTAGATTAGAACTACTGTTATTCATATTGAATAAATAAGGAATTAATGCACGGACTAACTACTTTTATTTGGAAGTGGCTGCAGGAGCGATTTGATCTCCGAGGTAGGGGGGAAAAGATAACACCAGGATAAGGGGAAAAGAATAAGGAAAGGACAGAGGATGGACTGGAATTCTGGAAATGGTAAGGATAGTTGGTGTACCAATTGACCATACCTAATAGGAGATGTAAGGGGAGTTTGTCCCACCGTATGTCAGTCAACAATAACCATAGGAGTAGTAAACGTCTTTTCTAGTGATTGCAACCAATAGGTTGAAGTTGAGTCGAGCTTTCAGAATATTACCCGTATTTATGTATATTGTATGGGCCATGAGTCGATTAATGGAAGTATGACCACTTGTGAGGATTTTATTCCATTTGGAAGGAATATATATATTATATATATATATATATATAATTTACCGTATGGCCTTATTATATCTCATAGAATTTATAAACATAAAATATGATTTCTTGCGATTCCTTATTAAACTTTTTAGGATGTCGCGTTTAGAACATTACGTTTATCTGTAACTATTAATTTGGTTGTCGTGAAGGTCGTTCTCATATTTTCACAACAGCATGTAACTCATATTCTTAGGAAGGAGCATCATAAATGGATTGACTCACTTAAGAGATAAATAAAGATATTATAAATATAATAGTTTGAGAAATATTTTGTTTGTTATTAGACTTTACTAGGATATGGAAGTTTGAGATAATTTATGAATTAATTATATCAACCAGCCCACCATTCTTATTACGGCCTTATTTAGCCGCCACCTTAGATTTCTTCATGAATACTTTTATTCTTTTGAACCCTGTTGCGTTTTTCATTTTAGGGATATGATTCTAAACACTTAGGAAATAAATTTTTGTTAAGTGTTGGGATGGACACTTAGAGAAAACACGTAGGGTGATGGCGGAGTTTTAGTGCCAGTTCATCATCCAGCGCATAGGATAGAGTAGTTAGGGATTGAAGAGTGGGGGACCTTCTTTATTTATGAGGAGACTCCGTTAGTTAAAACAGTAGGAGAAAACGAAAGAAAGGAGCTCGGCAGAAGGAGACGCAAAGGAAAGGACGTGTGATAGACAAGAACATTTGAGTCACAAGTTTCAGGCACGTCTTCTTTCGTACTTTCCTGCCAGACACACATGCATGTTGAGAAGCTTACAATAGGTGTTTTGCAATTGACAACAGCTCGAGTCTTTCACATTTCATCTGGTGTAAAACAACGAGCTGCTTATGTAATCTTCTAGTCTTTAATTATTTAATGATTGATTTTATTAGCCGCATGCTTGAAAGATTTCGATATAGAAGTTCTGAAAATTTAGGGAATTCTTTATGTTAGCCATCGTCTATCTCCTATCGCCCCTGGATGAAAAAAAAGAGAATGTTAAAAAGAAGCTTTGGCCGCAGTCAAGCTGATGTTTATCAGCTGCGTAAGTCTTGTCTCATCCTTACTGTTCCACATAGGTTTGACAGACTCTTCCTCTTCTTCTAATGATGTCAAGGAATTAAAACAATATCAAGAAAGAATAAATGAAAATGCGAGTGGGATTCCACTTCTCATTGACGCCACTGAAAGACCGGTTGTGAGCGTCTAGTGAATAGAAGTTGACAGGAAATAGGATAAACAAAAGAAAATTAGAAACAGTAGGAGGAAGTTTGTACTTTCAATCAACTCTAGCAAGGATCGTAGTTAAACACTTCAGGAGTCTTCCTTGATTTATTTTGGCACATAAAATAGAGCTGTGACTCTAATCCTCTGCCCGTGTGCAGTACCATTAAAATGCTTCCTAAGGATAGAATAGTTTAATAACAGACTTGAGACACTTGGTGGTTACCACCGGGTTAGTAAATGCGGAAGTCTTCCCTTTTTTGAAATATTAAAAAAAGAAATGGTCGGGTGGGACCCAATGCTATGATTTGTTAATTCATTCTCATTATGAAACAAGTCGGATAGGGTGGTAATTGGTTATACGCTCTGTTGAGCAAGGGAAATCCTTGGGCAAGGTTCATCGTAAAGATGGTGTGAAAAAAATTTCTCAGAACCCAGATACTTCCTTAGCCAGGTTTTATACCAAGGTGGCAGTAGCTACAAGGTGTAAACATCTAGGGTTGTAGGGATTCAACACCAGTTCCAGATGACTTGTTTATTGTTCTTATTCTTTTCCCTAGTGGAGGGTCGGGTCCATCTCAGCAAGAGATGGGCAAGGGCGGAATACAATTGTAATCCTTGGTTGGGTGGTTAAACGCCCTGGTGTTATCTTTTCCCTCGTACAGTCATCCACGAATCCTTCTGCTTGTACAGACAGACTTGTAAAACTGTGAGTAATTCCCTCTTGATCTTTTATTAAATGAATGGTACGTTACTTGAGGTTGTTCAATAGTAATAAGAATTGACTTAAGATGGATTTAAACATTACTGTTATACTTCAGTTATTTCATTACTGTTATGATTGATGCTTAAACCTTTATGTTTCAGTATATGATCCAAAAAAAAAAGTCTCTAAGCGCATTGTGAATATTTGTCATTGTTCTTTAGTAAACATTTTGTATTCAGTTTTGTTGGTTGTTACAATATGCTACCTGACCGGGTCAAAGCTGATTTGACCTTTGTTCAGTATATGGCTAAGAAGAGAGAGTTTGGCAGGGCTCAGCAGGATAGGAGACCCAGGGGTCGGAATAGAGATTTAAAACACGCAATGAATAAATTAGCCTTTCCTACATTTGATGGCAGCAGTAAGACATCCGCGAGAGCTTGGATTCACAAGCTAGACACCTTCCTGACCCTTAAACCCATGTCAGAGACAGAAGCTATTAAGTTTGCGACCATGCATTTAGAGGGAGCAACATATGACTGGTGGCATCATGGCCTTGTCACTCAGGATCATAGGCTGATTACATCTTATGAGATTTTCAGCACGAAGTTGATTACCTGCTTTGACAGGAAAGACATTGAGGTTTACAACAGGGAGTTAGCCCAGCTGAGACAGAGTGGTCTTTGGACCACTACATTGATGAGTTTCAGAGGATTTCCATTATGGTCCCCGATATGTCTGAGAGGAGGAAGGTAATGCTGTTCATTGAGGGCCTACAAGATAGATTCACAGGATTGGTTAGAGTCCTCAAGCCGAGCACATTGGATGATGCTATTAAATTAGCACATGATTTGGATTCACCATCTTCCTTTCTGCAGCCACCAAAGAAAACTTTCAAGGGATCCTCTTCATTCCAAAAGAATAAAAATCAGAATAAGAGTACACAACCTAGACTGGACCTTGAGACAAAAAATGAGCTGAGAAGAAAGAAATCGTGCTTCACATGTCGAGAGCCTTGGACTCCAGACCACAGGTGCCTTGGAAAAGGCAAGATACATTACATTGAGGTGGTTTCTAATGGTGAATGCGAGCAACAGGAGGGCAGCGATGTTGAGGACAGCGACGAGGAGGCTCAGGAAGAGCATTCAGCGAAGGGGAAGAAGAGGGAAGTTCCCCATGAGCAACCTCCTATTACTTTAGCATCTCTCTTAGGTATCCCCACATGTCACCCATTCCATCTTAAGGGAGTGGTTAGAGAACAGCGGATCATTTGCCTCCTAGACACAGGTGCTACACATAATTTTATCAGCACAGGTATGGTTTCCAAGAGATGACTCTAGATAGACAACATTTTTGAGTTTGAGGTAAAGGTTGTTGGGGGAGATTTGTTGAGTTGCACTGGAAAGATTTCAGGACTCTTGATTCACTTTGGGGATTATCTCTTAGAGGCTGATTTCTACGTCATTGAGGGAGTGGTTAGAGGACAGCAGATCATTTGCCTCCTAGACACAAGTGCTACACATAATTTTATCAGCACAAGTATGGTTTCCAAGAGAGGACTCTAGATAGACAACATTTCTGAGTTTGAGGTAAAGGTTGTTGGGGGAGATTTCTTGAGTTGCACTGGAAAGATTTCAGGACTCTTGATTCACTTTGGGGATTATCTCCTAGAGGCTGATTTCTACGTCATTGACTTGGATAGTCTTGACGCCATTTTGGGCATGCAGTGGTTACAGACCCTAGGGAAATACACTATTGATCATCAGTTGAAACAATTAGAGTTTATGCAAAGTGATCAGCTAATTGTGCTTAAGGCCATGCCAGATGGTGGATGACAATTGGTTTCAGCTCACAAGATGGAGACCATCATAAGACACAAAGATATGGAGTGGGCAGCCCAGTGTTTCATATCCTCTAGACCCACACCAGATTCAGGCCAGCAGGTTCACACAGATATTCAGGATGTGCTTCATAAGCACAAGCGGGTTTTTGAAGACATCCCTCCAGGTATACCTCCAGACAGAGGCTTTGAGCATATCATTGAGTTGGAGAAGGGCGCCAAGCCCCGTGATCACTACCCCTTATTGTCATCCCAGGCACTATAAGGAAGAAATTGAGAAGACAATAAAGGAGCTTTTAGATATGGGGCACATTAGACCCAATTCTAGTCCCTTTGCTTCTTCAGTAGTTTTGGTAAAGAAGGAAGGTACTCTTCGCATGTGTATTGATTACCGTGCACTGAATAAGAGGACCATCAAGAACAGGTATCCCATCCCTCGGATTGATGAGCTGTTAGATGAGCTGCATGGGGCAGTATATTTTTCGAAGATAGATCTTCGATCGGGGTACCATTAGATACATGTCCGAGAGGAGGATGTTTATTAGACAACATTCAGATGTCACTATGGGCATAATGAGTTTTTAGTGATGCCATTAGGGCTCACTAACGCACCTGCTACATTTCAGTCTTGTATGAATCACATTTTCAAAAAGCAGTTGCGCAAGAGCGTCTTGGTATTCTTCGATGACACCTACGACACTTGGATGAGATTCTTAGCATCATGAAGAGTCAGTCTCTGTTTGTGAAAGAATCCAAATGCGAGTTTGGGTTGATTGAGATTCTCTACCTAGGGCATGTGATAGGGGCCGATGGAGTTAAGGTACACAAGGAGAAAATACAAGCAATTCAAGATTGGCCACCACCGAGGAATGTGTCAAATTTGCGGGGGTTTCTTGGATTGTGTTCTTATTACAAGAGGTTCGTTAAGGGATTCTCTCAGACAGCAGCTCCCCTAACCGATCTTACTCAGAAAAGGGCTTTCAGGTGGACAGATTAGGCAAAGGTGGTCTTTGATAGGCTTAAGATAGTCATGAGCACTTGTCCGATTCTAGCACTTCCAAACTTCTCTTGTTCTTTTGTTCTAGAGTGTGATGCTTCAAGGAATGGGATTGGTGCAGTTTTGAAGCAGGACAGACATCCCATAGCCTTCGAGAGTAGGAAGCTTAAGGACAATGAGAGATTGTATTCTACTTATGACAAGGAGATGCTTGCCATTATGCATGCTTTGGCTCAATTCAAACAATATCTAGTGGGTGGCAAGTTTACAGTCAAGACATATCAAAATAGCCTACGCTACTTCTTGGAACAGAAAGAGTTGAATGAAAGGCAGCAAAAGTGGGTCAGTAAAATTCAGGCGTACGATTTTGACATTGAGTATGTCAAGAGGAAAAATAACATTGTGGCTGACCCACTTTCCAGGAGGCCCCCAGTAGCGGCTTGTGTTTTATCAGAGATCTCCGTTGATTAGAAATCTCATTTGCTGGTTGGGTATTCTAAAAATACTCAAGCTTGTCAGATTTTGGATGGCCAGCTTCTGGATAGTAGGTACAAGGTAGGTCGAGACATTATTTTCTACAATGATAGGATCTAGCTAGTGCCAGGCTCTAAGCTTAAGACTAAGGTAATGAATGCGCCCACAACAAGACATCTGGGGTTTTTCAAAACTTACAGGCAGGTCAAAGAGAGGTTCTCATGAAAGGGCCTCAAGGACGATGTCCTTCAACATGTCAGAGAGTGCCAGACTTCTGAGCAGAACAAGTCCGAGCACAAGCATCCGGTCGGGTTATTGCCGCCCCTTCTCATTCCAACCCAGAAGTGGGAGGGTATTTCAATGGACTTTATTATCGGTTTGTTGAGAGTGCAGGGCAGAGACAGTATATTTGTGGTGGTCGACAAACTTACCAAGTTCGCTCATTTCTTTGCTATCACAACAGATTGGTTAGCTTCGTAGGTAGCTGAGCTATTCTTCCGAGAGATTTTTAGGCTGCACGATCTCCCCAAGACCATTGTGAGCGACAGAGACAGTAAGTTCCTCAACACCTTTTGGCAGTTGTTCAGATTGGCAGGCACCGAGTTGACTCCTAGTAACAGTTACCACCCACAGATAGATGGCCAGACAGAGATTGTGAACAAATGGGTAGAAGGCTATCTCCGGAATTATGTAGCGGGACAGCAGAGAGCATGGGTTCGATGGTTGTACTTGGGGGAGTTTTGCTACAACTCCACCTATCACATGACTATTGGCATGTCACCATTTCAGGCTCTCTATGGCAGCGAGCCACTTTTTTTTATAGACTTGGCTCTACAGGACAACACAGCTCCAATTGCGAGAGACTAGTATCAGGATATTCTCAAGTCTCTCAGGGAGAACATTTAGAGGGCACAAAAATTAGCAAAAGATGTATGTTGATCGACATAGGATACAACGGAGCTTTGAGGCAGGGAATATGGTTTACCTTCATCTTCAACCATACAGACAGAGTTCGCTAAAGAAAAGCAGTTCAGAGAAGCTCAAGCCCCAATTTTATGGTCCATATCATATTTCCAAGAGGGTTGGCAAGGTAGCTTACGAGCTCGAGGTTCCGGTAGATAGCCGGATTCATAATGTTTTTCACGTGTCTTGCCTCAAGAAGGCGATTGGACAACATATAGTCCCTTCAGATGGATTACCCCCACTTGATGAGGAAGGTAAATTGGTTTTGGTTCCAGCTGAGGTGATTGAGATCAAAGAAAGGAAATTGCGGAATAGGGCTATCCAAGAGTACTTGATTTGATGGAAGGACTTACCGATTGAGGATGCAACATGGGAGGGTGAGTCTATTCTGCAGCACCCTACGTTGAGATTGCTTGAGGGCAAGCAATCTCAAGAAGGGAGGACTATAATGTCCCCTTCTCCGTAGTAGGCCATTATGGCGCTGCTTAGTCTATCTTCCCATCCGGATAGGCTAATGGCTTCTTTCAGAGGATGCCAGCCAGTCACAAGCTTCAGTGGGCGAATATTTATTATTTGGGCTCCTTTTCTAAAGTTAAGTCACTTTATTTTATAAAGTCACTTTATGACTTAAAGTTACTTTGTATTAAAAAGGTAACTTAAGTGACTTAAGTGAGCAACTTTATCTCACATTGCTTAGTTTTTAGTGTTTTCCCTCACTTCGAGGTTATATAAGAAAAAGGTACGCCTTGGGAAAAGCACCATGAAATATTATAAACAAAAGAAAATTAATTCTCTAGTTGCATTTGTGACTGGTTATATTTTTGAGGACACAAACCCTTTGGAAATCGTGAGAGGTTGGACGTAGCCCCGACACCTCATTAATGGTGAGATCATCCAAATTTCATGTTTGAGCTCAATTTATTGGTAAGAAATATCACCTTTCTCAATATTCTTCACAAGGTTATTCTGCATATATCAAATCAGTTTCGAACCATCCTTGAATATATTACGACAGTAGGAATGACACAAGGAATGGCAGTGATCAAGGTTAACACTGCGTTTTGAGTCACAGTGGTAATGGGCACCAAATCTGGGTGCATTGTGGTTAGCGAGAGACTGACATTGTTAAGGGATTGGTGCATTGCTCCTAGCTCGGGACTGTTAGACACAACACGACAGCGTGACGGCCTCCTCTAAGCCCGACTCTTGGTGACGACAAGGATAACCACCGCCTGTAATCCTTGTTGGCATCGCGTGACCCCCCCTTGGCACGCATAACAGTGATTGATGAGGGCTCTCTTGGGTGCGGGAATAGCACTAGTTAGACACAGCAGGGAGCTCCTAGTGCTCACGGCTGGGTAGAAGTGTTGCTAACAGCATTGCGTGGGTTGTGTTGGAGGAAGTTCGGGGCACCAGTGCTAGGGAGAATGACACGCCTAGACTTCGTTTGGGAGCCTCAATGTCATTAGTGGCAACAGACGCAGCGCACGACCTTCTGCAGTCATCTTGGAGTTGCAGCAAGCCTATATACTCATCACACCTATCGAGTCTGATGCATATCGAGGTACACCTAGAGCTGTAATCCCAGAATATATTTATATTCAGTGTTATTTTGTGGATGGATACAATGTTTGGTTGGTACTCATTGTGTTTATCTACAATTGCTTGGTATTTGAAACATTGAAATGAACATACAACTTGATCTTTATCCACATTGCTGAAACTTGTTTATTGCTTGGAGTTTATTTTTGATGCAGGCTCTCTTGGGCACGGGAATAGTACTGATTAGACATAGCGGGGAGCTCCTAGTGCTCACGGCTGGGTAGAAGTGTCGCCAACAACATTGCGTGAGTAGTGTTGGAGGAAGTTCGGGGCACCAGTGCTAGGGAGAACAACATGCCTGGACTACGTTTGGGAGCCTCAACGTCATCAGTGGCTATAGACACAGTGCATGACCTTCTGCAGTCGTCTTGTAGTTGCAATAGGCCTATATACTCATCACACCTATTGAGTCTAATGCATATCGAGGTACACCTAGAGCTTTAATCCCATAATATATTTATATTCAGTGTTATTTTGTGGATGGATACAATGTTTGGTTGGTACTCATTGTGTTTATCTATAGTTGCTTGGTATTTGAAACATTGAAATGAATATAGACCTTGATCTTTATCCACATTGTTGAAACTTGTTTATTGCTTGGAGTTTATTTCTGTATGTTTGGAAATACATATACGTTGAATAGTTACTTGAAGGACACACATTTCAAACAAACTAAACATACAGCTGACAGTGATAATCTTGAAACAACATCTTTATGAGAAAACTAAACACGAGATTGTTACATATTGAGAAAGAAGTTACGTGCTCGTTCTGAAAACAAATAAGGTAGCACCAGTAAACTACATTGAACACCTTCAGCCAAAATAAGTCAAAAATTCACAGCTGAGATTGAGTTAGGATATTACATAAGGTAGCATTTAACCCTATTGTTTAGTCTTTTAATGAATTTTTTTGGATTTTGATGAATTTTTCAGGTTTGTGATAAATTTTTTTGAAGTTTTTTTTCTTTTTCTTTTTTTGAGAAAAAAAGAAACAAGTTCAACTCTTTGTTATAATGTTTTTGTATCTTGATTTGGCACTTGTATGCTTGCATTTATTCATTTTTTCCTAATTTAAAATGAAGAAATTTCTTATAATAGCAAAAAATCAGATTGCAAGAATGGCTAGTAGTCAAAGTTCAATGGGTGTGGAAGGAAACCAAATATTCAAAATTTATAAAGGATCTCCTCTATAAAGACATATCACAAGGCTTTCACAAATTCCAGGCGGGGGATATATTTGTAAGTGTAATTTTTGTAATATACAATTTAATAGTTCTTATTCTCGAGTGACACTTCACTTTTTGGGCCCTGTTGGTAAAGGTATTGGAATGTGTGAGGGTCCAAATAAGAAGGGTTGTCTCCCATAGAAATAGTGGGATTCATAAAAGAACAAGAAGATGTCGACAAACTGGTTGCAAGAGAAAAACAAAGTGCTAATACTTCCAGAGAGAAAAAAAACAATGAATTTACCCATTGATAGCGGCCTCAAAACATCCCTTCTTGCCTATACCCTCTAAGGAAGTCGAGGATGAAGTAGAAATTCCTACTTTGCAAGATAGGTCCATTGGACAAGGCATTTAAAATGGAAGTAAGAGATATGGTTGAACAAGAAATTGCACGTTGCGTCTATGCCAATGGTCTTCCATTCAGCTTGGTGATATCACCATATTGGCGGGACATGTTGTCAACAATCAATAGTGCACCTTGTGGTTTCACAAGTCCTGGGTATGAAAGGTGTGTACCACCTTATTGCAAAGAGAGAATAATTTTGTAGAAGCCTCACTAAAACCAATTAGAGATTCTCGGGTTGAATCAGGTGTTTCTATTCTTTACAATGGATAGAAAGATTGCAAAAACCATCCATTGATAAATGTTATTGCAGTGTACCCCAAAGGGACAATGTTTTTGAGGGCAGTTAATTATGAAGGGGAAGTCAAAGATGCAAAGTTCATTTCCAAAATCCTCATTAAGTCCATAGAGATGGTGGGTCATGAGAGTGTGGTCCAAGTAATTACAGACAATGCAAAAAATTGTAGGGTTGTAGGTGCTTTGGTTAAGGAAAGATATGAGCTCATTTTTTGGACACTGCAACATAAACTCCCTCAGCTTGGCGATGCAAGTAATTGGCACCCAAATAGAGTGGGTGAAAGAAGGGCGAATAGATCAAGATGTTTGTAATGAACCACAACATGTCACAAGCGATTTTCAGAACTTTCTCGAGATTGGAATTGTTGAAGGCAAATTTAATTTAATTATTTAATTTTATTTATATCATGTTCAACATCAATATGATATAAATTTGTAATATTTTTTAAATGTGTTATTTTCATATTTTTAATGTATTATTGACTTACTATTAACATGATCCTAGGTTATTGAGACTTGGTTCGCATCTCACAATTGTTATGAGATAACTTTTGAAGGTGCGAGAGACATTGGGTCAAATGGTTATTAGCAATCACTAGGGTGATGGAAGCAATCAAATTCAGAGAGGGCCCAAAAGGTTAAATCATTGATCTTGGATGACAATTGGTGGGCTCGTGTGGAATATGCATTGGATTTCACCAAGCCTACCATGACTATGCTTTGGTTTTCCAATACAAATGCACCATGTTTGAGGGATGTCTATGATGGCATGGACACAATGATAGATAAATAAAAGTGGTAATACAAAGAAAAGAGAATGGCCTCGAATATAGAGATTATATGCCCTATCTCCAAGGTACTATTGCAATGTTGTACTTTCTTTACCAACGAGATTACCACCATATAGAGATTCTAAAGTTGCTACTGGGTACAAACAAGCATTTAGTAGACTCTTCTAGGATCCAAAACTGGAGAAAAATGTTAGGAGAGAATTTGGCTTGCTTGTCTCAGGAAGAGATCATACTTCTTGTGCTGTTAATGACCAATCCAAAATGGATGCTAGTACATGGTGGTACCTCCATGGTCAAAATTATATGTACCTCCAACCTATTGCAAACAAGATCCTCTCATAATTAAGTTTTTTTTGCTTTTTTCACCACTTCTATTGTAGAATTTACTACTTAACATTCTTTAAATTATTTTGCATTTTTTATTTTTTACTTTTTTGGTATTCTCTCCAGATTGCAAGTTCTTCTGTCGTTGAATGGAATTGGAGTACATACTCCTTTATCCAATCAATAAAGCATAATCGGTTTGTGACAAAAAGAGCTGAAGACTTAATTTATAATCATTCCAATTTGCGTCTTGTCACATAAGGCCCCCAATACAAGGAGGGGTCAACAAAGTGTTGGGATGTAGCCGTTGAGTGTATCGACTTGGATGCAACCATTGAGGATCTTGCTAGAGTCACTAGGATGATGATGAATGATGACATACCTACCTACACATGGTGCATCTAGTGCAAGTGGCATTGGTTTGGGTTCAAATGATCTTAAACTTGCAGCAACTGAAAATGCAATAGATGATTTTTTTGATAATCCTTTTGATGATTGATGAACAACATTGTACAATGAAGATAGAAGACAATACCATTTTTTATGGTCAACTTTGTAATTGTAATAATTTTCACTATTTGAATCAACCATACCCAAACCCCCCAAAAAAAATTTGCACGTACCCACATACCGAATTCTTGTACCCACACCCGAATCGGTAACTTCGGTTATTAAGGAGTATTCCTCTCCATTGTTTTCTATTAAAATCAATTGATTATCATTTCATGCATGAGATATTTTATTTTATTGTGAACGAATGAACAAATGCAAGGAGTGTTATTTTTGCTAGGTTTTTTCCCAAAAGGGCTTCTAAGGCTAAATTATCTTGTTATGTTGTGTGAACCATTATTCCTTTGTACTACATTTAAGATTTTGTTATCATAACTTCTCTTGGCATGAGATATCAGTTTGTGCTCACTTAATATTAAGCCTACCCTAACAGAGAACTATAAATGGGTAAGGTTGAGTCATGTATTGTATACAAGTAATGGTGCAATATGTGAAAGCGACAATACTCATTGTACATGTTAGTTTGTGCTCAATTAATATAAAGCCTACCCTAACAATAAATGGGTAAGGTTGTGTCACATATTGTATACAAACAACGGTGTGATATGTGAAAGTGGCAATACTCATTATACATGCCAAATCTTATGTTTCGTTTCTTTCACTCTCTATGATATTGGTCTATTGTGATGCTTATGGTGAATGTTGTGAAATGGAGTAGAGTGGATAAAGCAATTTCCTCAATAATCTTCTAAACAACTAACTTGATCATGCACATTATCAGTTCTACATGTGCACGTGCCAGAAAAGATCTCGAAAAACCCACCAAGAATCTGCAATCAAAATTTGAATCCGACTAAAATAGCAGAGGGTTTTGAAGAAACCCTAGCGGACTAATTGAAAGATGTCCAAATACTGAGAAAAAATGGTGGAAAAAATAAGGCCTAGATAGTGGATGTTGAGAAAATATCGTGTTTGAGCACAAACGAACACAGAGGTCAAAATAACCATAGAGAGAAAGAACTTTGTCACAGATTGTAGAGTCGTCATGTTTTAAAAAATGCGAAAAAAGGATAGAGCCACACCCTGAAATTGCAGAGGAAAGTTGTTGAATAGCAGATGAGAGACCTATATAGGGTTGTGGGAATGAAAAAAATGTAGTTATAGGCCTTTAGAAGCCGTTGCAGAGTAGTAAACACCAAAGCAAGCAAAAACAATGCCCAGAAAGGAAGACATGAGCTGGAAATCGAGTGAAAAAGGAAGAGCCGTCTAGCACAAGAAGGAAAAACAATGCACAAGTAGAAAAATCCATGGATAAAGTCACGTTGGAGGTTGCAGAAGGACAAATGCATCAAGGAATGACGTGAAAAACCCTAGCCAAACATGCTAAAACACAAAACCGAACTTCCACGAGCAAAAATGATTATGAACAGTGCCTACAAACTGTTGCAGAAATGGTGTCAATATTGATGTGAAAACCCTAGATGGGTTTTGAAAAAACAAATTTCGAAAAATTGTAGCAGATAATTTCAATAAAGAAATTATAAATTTTTCAAAAGAGAAAAAAAATATTAATCTAGCTTTAATACCATATTACACAAGTAATTTGGTAAAATACTAGATAAATTAATGAATGAGCAAGATTCTCATTTATAGATTACAATGACGATGTTTGCATTACAAAGCAATCGTTGTTATTAGTAACATTCTAATAACAAAAAAAGGAAAACAATATTAGAAACATTCTAATATCTCCAAGATTTACAATATTGACCATTAAAAGAATAATAAACAAGATATTCGGAGATATTATTCTAATAAATAATAGTTGCATCTTTGATCATAAGTGTTGGTGGTTTTGAGAGCTGCAGTCAACTTTCCAATCCTATTGAACAATTATGGTTTCCAGTTCATAAGGAAAGGAATCAATCCCAAAGCGGGCAAAATCCAAATTCCACATATAAAATCCCTAGAGCAATATATATCCTTCTTTACCCACATCAATCACTACAATAAGTTAACTATATTACTTGAAATGTTAAAGCTACATCTAACATCATTCCATCATGTTCCAACATCTAGACACGGTTTAACTACTAACTAATAAACAAAATGATTTTCTTGAATCTCAATAAAAACAAAACTTTGTCAAATTTCAACGAACATGGATAACTCCAAGTTATACTTGTTTCTTAGAATTTCAAAAATGCTTCTAGAGTTCTATATTCAAAATGGCACTGAGTAAAATTTGGATAAAATTGCCTACAGAGAAGTTGATTAATCACCTCAATCACAAGATTGTCACACCACTGGATCGTTGGATTCTGTCCATTTGCAGTGGTATTCCCAGCTGACATTAAAGAACAAAGGAGAAGGCTTGTAAACGGATTGTCTTCTATGGACTTCCGGGGAACAGAAAAGATTGGTGCAACAGCATGATCATTCTGCATATAATATTTAAGGCTGTCAGAAATTGAAGCTCAATGAAGCCCCACAATAATTTTGTATGTAGGTTCATATAAATCAATGTCATAGCTTCAATAAACATAAAAACATGCATTAATATTTAACAGCACCATGTGCCATAAGATGTCCAAAAATATAAAGTGGGACCAGTAGATAGTTAATTCAGAACTTGTAGTCCAGATAATGGAATACAAACTTCAGCAGACAAGGAAACCTTCATATAGTCCAAAGTCCACATCTATTGTATCTTTAGGTGTCATTTTAGCATTTCAGCTGAACTAAGGAGAGTTCTCGATAATGATAAAGAAAATTACTAATCCAAGTTTCATGTAAAACAACATTATACCAAAATAGTGGATAAAAACCCATAGAAAGGAATAAGCAAAGTAATCCAGTCAATGAAAATAATAATTTAAATACCCTTAATTTAACCCAAGATGCTTGTTATTTTATTTCAGTTAGAACTCTTGAATTGAACAAACCTTATATTTAACCAAAATATATGAGAATAAGTTCAGCTAAGTCACCAAGTTGCAAGGAAAATGGCCATCTATGCAAGCTGCCATATACATTGATAAAGGCTTAAATTAGGCCTTTTAGTTTTAAGTATTATTAATCAATAAAAATGTTAGGTTTTACAGATGGTTGAGATCAATCCTATTAGGTTTTCCTTGATTTCAAACTTGCCTCTGCCCCTACTTCCCCACCAATTATGATCATTTCATGTCAACTTTCCTTATTGCAATCCTATTGTCTCCATGCTATGGCTTTAACCTACTCACACATCCCACTGTCCCTCCTGCTGCTATCATTGCTTTCATCTTTTTAAATGATGTCTAGCTCTGTGTTGTTGATGGCCAAAGATGAAAAGCGGTTTTGGTGACAATGGCTCTAATGGCTCTATTCTAGCAAGATCATGGAGTAAGAGGAAGACTCTATATGACTAGGTCGGCCATTCTTACAGTTTAACAAGGACACTTGTCTGTGGTTTCCCCTGCCTCAGTGCTTTGTCAGGTTTCCTCCTATTTCTTTGAGTTTCCCTGCAAATGTTTCTTCTTACCTTTCTCTGTGTGTTACCTGTAAAGGAGTTTTTGCCTCCAATTTCTAGTTTTTAATGGCGGATAAAATCTCTCTTCATCTTGTCAAGGACTCTTCCTCTAATCATTCTAGCAAATGTACTCCTCAAATCCTGTTGTAAATTCTAAAACTATCCCTAAATGGCATGCCAAGGATTTATTACCAATTCTAACAAATTTTTTTATCTAGAAACAAAGAATCAATTTAAAAATTAGCTTAAGAAACAAAAATGTCTTGCCACATACTAAAGCTGGGAGCAAATTTCCCCAAATACATTAAGGCTGAAGGTTGTGCCACACCTCCAAGACTCTTATTGTCCTTAAATCCCTCCCACTTTCCTATCTATGATGGCTCTACAACACCATAACCAAAGATTCTTTTTTCTTTTTAATAAATGGTATTGCGATCACCTAATTACAAGCCTCAATCATAGGCTGTATGTTGGGGACCTTGTTTCAGATGAGCTAAAGCCTACCATCAATTGTCCCAACCTGCCTGGTCTTTCATCTACAATTCCTACTTCTACTGGCCAGACCACCATTATTCTTTTTGCAGAATTTGAAAATGTGGAAAGGAAAATGCAAGGCCTTAAATATGTAATGTCCCAGGCCAAAACAAGAATCCAAGTCCAATTTTTACCCCTCTCAAAATACTCTTATTTGAAACAATGATTTTGGATTCAAATGTTTAAATTTTAAATCATATCTAAATAACTCAGATTTAATTCATTGTTCACTCATCATTATCATCACATTCTAATCAGAAAATGTCAAATAACAGATATAACTCCAATTCTTTCTCTTCTTAAATAAAGACTGAAATACATTCAAATTGTTTGCAACATCAGCAATTACAACATTTAACTTTCACATTCATACCGATAGAAACAATTTGAAACATCAGCAATTACAACATTTAACTTTTACATTCGTACCGATAGAAACAACAAACCAAACCAATATGATGGAACTGAAATCTGCATTCAATGAAATTCCAATGCAACTTTTGAATGAGATTGCTCTCCGGCCAAAAAGATTTCATTTTCTAACTTTGAAAAAGGATTTTCGACCTTTGATATCCATGATTGAACATGAGTGCTTGATTGATTTCTAAATAGGGGTTTAGTATAAAGTAATAGATTATGTTCTTTGAATGGACAAATTCACCCTTTTATATCCACCACAACAATAACAAGTCAAACACGATGTGTATTTACATCTTCCAATTTAAATGATGATTTTGGATGAAAAGGTCCCATCTAGGAAAGTTATGGCACGGAAAAAGACCATTACTGACATTATTGACATGTGCTAGGGAGTTGGAAAGAGAACATAAGCAAAGGTGGAAATATCAGGGTTTAAGGGTTGGAAAAGCCACATGACTTATACCATAGGTTAGGGTATTGGGTGTGAAGAACCCAGCTGGTTCTTCATAATAAACTAGTTTTTCCTTCAATTTAAATTGCAAATTTTTGTGTATTTTCAAATAACATATAAATTTCCAATGAATTTCCAGACTTTTAATTTAATTTCATCAGCAGCAATTTGATATCATTAAATTCTTTTAATACATCAACCATTTTAATTTAAACAAACTATCATCAATCTTTACAATAATGAAATTCTTGAATTTGGCACCTGGCAATTGATATAATGCTTGATAAACTGGATCACATTCATCTATGTTTGACGCAGCATGGAAAGGAGTGTTGCAGCCTCAATAAAATGATAACATAGTCCACAAATAAACCCACGCAACCCTCCCAAGAATTAACGCAGCAGTCCAATTTCAAAACGCAGCTCTTATGACAATACAGTACGGCATTAATAACTTCATACAGCAACAGCCAAATTTTTACACCATTGTCTCACATACATAGCCAATACAAATCTGCAAATTCATCTATCAATTTCGCTCCAAGCTTTTAAACTCCAGCACTGCTTATATTTGATCAAATCTCCACAACTTAATATACCTTAGCACCAAGTTCAACATCTATAGATTCAGAATAAATTTCAGAATTCAATTCGCAAAATTCATCATCAATCAGTGATGATTCAAATTGCCAAGAGAGGAATCAATCCTCAAACCCTAGCCATTTCTCACAGCCAAAAAACTTCATAAATTTTATCAAATGAACAATAGATATCTTAGAATGAGCTCTCAAACCCTTTTTATTCTTTCTTGTGAGAGCTCAAACATAATTCTTATCAATGTGGGATAAATAAATATACTTTTTTTTTTAATAATTCATTTACTCCAATACTTTAAAATAATACCTTGGCTTAGGTTTCCATGATTTAATTAAAGAAATGGCCCCTTCCCATGATGACTCAACCCTCAACTTAAGTGAAATTATAAAGTTAAATTATAACTTTATAATAAGCCATTTAATGATTTAATAATAATTTGGCCACTAAAATAATAATAACTCCCAAAATACTGATCCTTTTAATATGCCGTCTGAAACAAGAGTCACACCTATTATTTCCCCATGTGACCAAATGCACTTTCCAAAAATAGAAAGGGTCCTTCTCAAACAACATCAGGCTTACTATAAATAGTAAACATGGCAAAACTATAGCAAATGAAGTCCGAATAACGCCAAACCAAAGCATACTGAATCCTGAAGTAGATGCCCACCGAAAGAGACCCTCTGTCCATCCTCATTAGCCTACGAGGGTAACATGATAGGCTAATCCCAAGGGCCTGAAAAACGGGGACAGTACATTGGGAGTCAAGCAACAAGCATGCTAGTAAGACAAGTCCAACAAAAAGAAAGGAAAGAGTGGCGGAATGATGGAAAGTATGTAATGTCCCTTTCTGGAATTACCTTAGAATTGCCCACAATGATAGTTATTAATGCTATAAGTTGTCTGGAAAGAGAAATCTGGAACTGATCTATTACAGGTCTGATCTTTTGTTCGTATTTGCTGTTTAAAAGAACACTCCTGCAGCTTATCCAGAAGTCTCTCTATTGCATTTGAATTCAAATTACAATAAACTATAAGTCAACTCCTAGAAAATTAACTACTGACCCAATGGATTAATTAATATGATTCAAGAGGCTGTATTAATTACAATTTCCCTTTGTCACAGCATGGGAAGAAAAAGTGATCCATATGCATGAGGTGTCACTACTTCTGCCATATACTAAATCTTATTTCTCTCAATAGAAAGAGTTCCGTTCTCTCTAGGGCATGCTTGGATAGGCTCAGAAAGCAACAAATTTGAAAAAATAAACTCAGCTGGATCCACCCCTCCCAAATGGATTTCTCACTTTTAATCAATAATGGGTTAAAAAAGTGCTGAATCCATCATGTTTGAAATTTTCTCCATTCTTGCAATCTTTCACCCTTCTTATGATATTCATATTTTAATTCATTGTTGCCCAATTGGGGTGTTTTGAGTGTTTAGATTTCTCTCTTTGAAAGCCTTTGCATCTCTTAAGATTGGCTTATCCATTTTGAACCATACCCTCCTAATCTGAGAGGGTTTTTAACCCTGAAAACTTGCTTTGTCAAATGAAATGCTTCCCACTTTTTTCTACTTGGGTACCATCTAGCTTTTGTTGGTAGCTGTATCTTTAAGCTAGCCTATCAAAGTTCTAAGTTCTCATTGCTCAAGGTGTTACCAACATGGAATTAGTGTTCTTTCTATGCTGGCCAAGGTGTTCTTTGTATGGCAAAAGAAGACAAACTTGTTTGATTCTCACTAAATTTTCCAGCCCTTCACACTCCTGAATTTTATTCATCAATCTTCTTATCTCTTGCCATATACAGCATCAAATAGATTATTATGTAAGTAGCCAAAACAAGTTTCTGGAAGGTTGCAGTGCCCTATTCTGTTTTGAATGCATACCAGATTTTTATTCCAATTTTTGGACACTTCATTTTCAAACAGCTGCACCAATATTTTAAACTACATACTTATATTGCTTAAAAGCAGTTGACCTCTTCAATTTGTATCCATCCTTTTCCATACTTTCCTTCATAATTTTCCCAGGAATCATACATCCCTATCTGAAACAATTGCTTTAACATTTAGCGCATTTTGCTTAATCAATCTACTACCACCTAAGTCACAAGGTTCTTCTTTGTGTCCATCTTGGGTCAAATTCCACTGAAATTGGGGAAAATATCATGAGTAAGGTTAAACAATAGAACATGCAATTTTTATTATTTTATATTTCTGAAAAAAAAATCTAACACAAAGGTATGTCCAAACAAACATATATTTAGAAGTGGCTTCATAATTTGTAAATTAATCTGTCAAAATTAACAAAATTTTAGACATTAACAGGAGCCCAGGTCATAATAGTAAAGCTAAATTTTCAAGAAGTTATAATGTTAAAAATTTAAAAATTAAGTCCTCAAACAAAATGAGCTATGCCCTATTTGTTACATCAAAATGGTTCTAGATCATCAGAGATCACTTGGTCAATATGATCATCACTTGATTCATCATAATCAAAGCTAAAATTATCATCATCTTCTAAGTCCTTTACAGTTTCAGGAAAATTATTTAAATTTAGACTTGCCTGTATGAATAATGTTGGGATCTTCACACTTCTTATAATTTCCCTAGAACTTGCTTTGGTATAGAATTCCTCTATTGTGTCAAAACCATGAGAAACTCTTGATATTGCCATTTCAAACTCCCTTACAGTAGTTGCCGACAATGCACTCGCTACATTAAATCCTTTTCTCCTCCCTTGGAATAGAGCCTATGATCAAAGAGCATATTAGTCTCCCAAATAATAGAAAACAGATCTCCTGTTCAAAACAAGAAAAAATTCAATTTTAACAACTGAAATAAGCAACAAGTTTAGTGGCCATTCCAAACTTTCCTTCAATATAAAATATGAATATAAAGAAGGCTACCTCAACTTTTCCTAATAGAAACATTTTTAGTCTGGAAATAGAATTGAATCCTTTACATAACAGACATGATAAGTCTACAATAAATTCTAACCTTATTAGAACGGAGGATATCTTTCAGTCCCTCTGTGAGTTTCTTATCGAGAGCTGAATGATGAAATGATGATCCTGTTGCTTCATCTAGGTCAAATGGATTTCCAATACATACAGCTGCTGTTAGAGGAGTCATCTCAGAAGTTTCCCCAAGATATTTGGCTAACATATTTGCTCCATATCCCCAGCCTACACCCATCAAGGTAGTCCATGGCCTTAACCTAGTGATGAATTGTGCAGCAGCACAAATATCATCACTGTCTGCAGCTGTAAATAACCTGAATAGCCAAGGAAACAATCCATCATAAATATAAATATTTTTGTTCATACTATCACATTTGCACAAAAGCTTCCAGTAGTTTCAAAAAACTACAATATGCTTCCATTAACTTTATGGTTACAGAGAAACTTTAAGGATATATAAGCTAAATTCAATTTGTAAAGGAGAATGAGTGAAATAAGACAATAAAATCATTTTACACAGTTCTCTCTGACATGTCATGTTCTTGAACAAGCTAACTCCAAAAAACTATCAAGCTGTTACATCCCTTTCTTGAGAACCTTTCATACAACTGTAATAACTGTTTCATGGGAAGTATGAAGTTAGTCCATTTTGAGAATTATTGATTAATGAGGTTAGTTTGCTTAATTATGAGGATTATTGATTGATGAATTTATTTTGCTTGACTATGAAAATCATTGACTAAAGAGGTTTTTATTTGTTGGCTAAAAATTTTGTAAGCCGCTAAGACTACACCTTACAAAATTGTAACTTTAGGCAACGTTTCATGAGATTTCTCTCTCCTCTCAACAATAGGGGAGGCTCCCTTCTTACCGTAGGTGGCTTCAACAGGAACTTAACTGAAATTACAAAACGGGTGGTTCTCTTAATCAATTCCTCTTCTTTCATGAATGATTTGCATACAGCTACTACTTTCTAACTTAACAAAAAGTGCCTTATTGCTACGATAATACTGGTGACCCTGGAGTTGACATAAGAACAATACCAGGGGCAGCAGCTTTCTTTTTATATTTTGTGAAACAAAAATAGGAACCCAAAGTCTCTTGCGCTTGTCTAGTGAGGATTCAAGAAGAATAACCAGTAAGTGTCTTACTGGATACTCTCAAATTTAATAAAAACACTTACAAATGAAGCCCAAAGTTTTCATCTCTAAGTAATTGCAGCCACTACTATCTATTACAATTTTTCCTTTTGCAGCACAGTCTTCAAAAGTTCAAGTTGGCTCTGAATGCAACAGGCAGCTCAAAGTCTACGCAATTGAATCCAAATCCCTCTTGAATCAAAGCATTAAAACTCAATCAACTCAAGAAAATGTCGTCACATAATAGTTTGAATTGGCACAAAGTCTCAAAATAATTTGCCTCTTTTATTGAAAGCAATCTGATTTACATCCAAGCAGAAAGTCTTAGAGTGCACAATACAAACTGGCAGAATTTTCTTGCCTTGCCAAAAGATGATTATTTACAATGAGCTCCCTCCTTTATATAGGAAAAGAGGAGAGAGAAAGGTGGAGAGAAAAAGAGAAAACACCACCTTGACTTATTCCCTAACTAACTAACTAATTTTGACTTTTTCGAAGTTGCATGCCTAATGCACTTGCAACTTGATCACATGTTTCAACTTTGCACGTGATACTATCACATGCAATTACATCTTTCTATTACATGTAATCAGTCAAATACAAATTACAAATGCGTGATGAAAATATTTTTTGTTTGATAAGACACAACACTGATTACATCATCCTTCATTTGTCTTCATGCTGCTACAGGATGCGTGATGGTTGATATGCTCTAGTTTGGTGAAAGCATCTTAATCTGGAACAGGAACCTGCATCCTTGGTTGTCTCTTGAGAAGCACATTTGTTTCTTTTCATATCTGCCTTGAAAGAATTCTTTCTGATTGTAGTCTTTCAAACGTTTCTGGGAAGAAAGATCCAATCTTCTTGTCCAACTTGTGTTCTAGTTTTGATTCACTTGATTCCCTCAAAGTTGAATTTCTCTTAAGGGTGGCCTTTGAGCTCTCCTATGGGCTTCCCTTTCTCTTTGTATCCTTTCTCTTTGCTCACATTCCAATCTTTCTCTAAGCCTCCTTTCAATTCTTTGTCTTTCTCTTTCAAATTCAATACCAACTTCCGCCTCTTCCTCCAAGATGGCCCGAGCAACTGTATAGTGTGCGTCGTCTTCTCTTTGATTCCAAATGAAAGCCCCCAAGTCTAAAATGATATCTTCCTGCCTTACATTTATATCCAATCCTGGTTGCACAACTGAATAATTAGCATAGGAAGGCAACACCATCTTAAGATCATTCTTTCAATTTTGCCTCTCACGTTCCAAACTTTCTTGATTCTCCCTTTTAATCCTTAGGGTCTTTTCTTCTTCCTTTTCTGGTGTTGGCTAGAGATTCTCCTAACATAGCAATATGATATGCCTGAGTAGCTGTAGCATGAAAATTCCAAAACATGAGTACATCTTCATGTGATGAATCCATTTTAGGGATAAGTGAGGTTTTCTTTTGGGTAAGGCAACTGGCTGGAATACTTGTGAACAACAGAAGAACAAATAGGTTTGGGTTAGATTGGCTCTTGTGTGGTGAGAAAAACCAAAAATGGGATTTTCAGAGGGTATTACATATGAATGAGAGGGTATTACATATGAATGGATGGCTGGAAACTTTTGGGACAGCGAATGGATATATGCGTTTGAGCTCAAAATATGTGCTTATATGGTAGGAAAACCCCAAAAATGGGTTTTTGGAGGATAATAGCATGTGCGGACAGAAAGCTTTATGTGTGGAAAATGTATGGAAAATGAGTAGCATAACATCTACTTATAATGAATTATTATGTTTTCATCATAATCAAGTGTGCAAGCAACCACCATCATGAGTTGTAAGTCACATGGCAGCAATATAACAAGCGCGGATGGAGTGCGTGTAAGCATGAAAGTGGGCTTTTTGCATGCAAAAGCATGTTGCAAAGTGAAATCACGTTGTGTATGAAAAATAGGGTAAAGTGAACCTTTCTCCTTTTCTTTTAAAATAAATAATTCATTCAAGGATGGGGTTTTTAATCTCGACTGCATATGCAAAAAGAAGAGATGTTTTGCATATGCATCTTTAGAGAAGTGAAGATAGAAGAAGAAGAAGTACAAAATATGATACAAAACTGAAAATGAGAGGAAATAAAATGATTTATAAAGACATCTTCAACATATTCAAGAAAACTTACCTCACTTCTTCATAAGATAAAGAAACGGAAATCCTTGCAATCTATGAAAAATCTGAATAAGATCATGAAGATTTTCACAATTAAGAATGATTGAAAGAAGAGTCTTTACATAGAGTTCAATCCATAACTCATTCCCTTCAAAGATAAACATCTCATTTGAATCAAGGATCGAATCTTGACAAGTGTTGGATTGAAGAGAAAATATGTGCAAAATAATAACAACAAACTTTGACTAAAACCAACACATGCATAAGCATAAAAAAACGGCGCCTAAGGTTTTAAATCCATTCAAAAACAAAAATAAACAAGCTGAAAACGAAATCTCTTACCCTAGAATCCACCCTTGTTAGAAAACATTTGGATTAGATGTCAATCTCCAACTTCAATGAAACATTTTTTGATGGAAAATGACAGAGAAATGAGCTGGAAATGAAACAGCAGCATATGCGTTTGAGATGAAAAACAGCACCAGCTCGGTTCTAGAGCAAAACGCATTTTGAGATGAAAGAAACATGTAGAAACAACATGCTTTCCTCTCCCAAATCGCCACCAGCATTTGATCTTTGGAAGAAACATGTAATGTCCCTGCTTCTGGCTTGAGTATTTGATGCTTAAAACTTGAAACAATTGTTAGTAGATGAAGATATAATATCAAGATATATGAATATTAAAACAATCATTAGTGATTAACAAGATAAATAAATATTAAATCATCTAAATACTATTCTCATACTACACCCACATAATCCTTAGAAAGATACTCTGCTCAGATTTGCCTAATTCTCTAGTGAGAATAACTCTCAATTAGGTAACCATCACATTGAGAGTGCCCTTCTAAGGCCTCTAGGATCTCTATTAATGAGAGAACTCATTAACAATAAATATTTGGTAGAGATCCCACCTCTAACCAAGCCTCTTGTCTCTAACATATGCATATGATTAACCACTACAATATATATTGCCTCTAAGAGATTCTCTATAAATCTCTCTCTAGAATCCAATTTGGAATCTTGACATTCATAAAGAATGCCCTCTAGTCTCTATGAGCCCTCTTTTAGAGAAACTCAACATTCTTAATAAATGCCCTCTACCAAGGTTAACTTGGTCTCTATAATAATCATAAGTCCCAAAATGGTAATAGCTCTAAAATAATTACCACTATGAAAATAATACTTTTGACTATTTATTTATAAAAAAATTATTTAATTTCTTCTACATACCTCTTCTCTGTGATTATCCTTTATATACAAATATATTCTTCTCTTTTGGCAGAGTGCTATATATTTACAACCTTTAGAAAAAGTCCCTTCCTTATTTTATTTTCATTCCCTTCCTCTTCCCTTTAATCCCTCTTTAACTCCTCTCCCCCCTCTTTCTTTCAAATGAACACTCCTCCCTTTTATATCTTATTTTGAAAGAGTCACATCTCTTTATTACATATCTCTTGACTTTTTCATTAGATTTAGTTAATTTATATTAATCTATATTATACTATTTATTTACTTATTTATCTTATGTTTATTATCATTTATTATTAAATATTATTTAGAAAGGCAACATACTTTCTACAATATTCTCCCTTACAGTAAATTTTATTTATTTATTCATTCATTATAATTTTATTATCATTTAAATATTTTAAATCTTATTTTTTGATAATAGATTATATATGTTATTATTTATATTATAATAATAATATTTTATTATTATTTCTTATTTTAATATTTTAATATTAATATTAGTATATGATTTTATTATCATTATTTATTTAATAATATTTTATTATCTAATTAGTATTAACATTTTACCTTAAAACGGGGACATGACAAAACGTGTTTTGTTAAGGGAAAAGCATACAAAAACATTATGTTTTCTCTTGCAAAATCGCCACTAGCATCATATTATGAGTTGGAACGGGCTTTAAGAAACAAATAACACATGCTTTGTTGCTAAAATTCGCCACTCATAAGGCAGCATATGAAAATGGACTTCTGAGAGCAAATAACATAAGTTATTAAAATATATGCTATCTCTTTCAAAATCGCCACCCAGCATGCCTTCGATTAGAATGCACTTTGGGTGGGAAACACCAAAATGCATTCTTTTAAAGACGGGTTTTAGAGGATAAGCAACGTGTGTTAAAAGACTCAAAATCGCCACTTAACAAGCAAGTCTCATAAAAACGTGTTTTTAATGGAGTAAAACATATGTTTCTTGACCAAAAATCACCACCAAGCAAGAAGGCTTTGAAAAATATGAATAAAAGACTCAATAACGGTCTTTTGAAAAAAAATAACATATGTTTTTTAAACTCAAATCCCCACCAAACACTAAGTAACATAAAAACGGGTTTTTAGAAGACAAGAACATGTGTTCTTTAACCCAAAATCGCCACTTAGCATTTGGCTATATTTTATTGGGGCAAAAACATGTGTTTTTGAGTTTGAAATCTTCACTTAAAAGTAATAACGTGCTTTTGAGAGATAAAAGCACATGTTTATTAAACTTTGCATGTCTAAATGAATTTGAATTCTCCACTTACCATAAATTAAATAACAAATCTTATTTAAAATATGTAATTGCATATGAAAACTCCACTGACTTGACAGTGTATTTTAATGAGTTTTATGTATATGGGTATATGCAACCAACAACGAAAAACCCACTTTTGCACTTAAAAATATTTCATGTGATTAAAATTAACCAATAACCATAGCTTTCAATAAAGTAACATAAAAATAGACTTTAAAGAGCCTAATTTTAATAAAACATTACAAACTATGATTAAATCAACTCAGAATGAGTTGAAATTTTAAAATGGATGATAAAATCCAATTTAAAATTTAAGAAGAATTTTAATATGTGCAATTGCCATCAAAAGTTCACTTTTTAAAGGATTTTAATAAAATATGCAGTTGCCCAGAAAAACCCCACATTTTCCTTTATAACTTGAGCTAGACAACTCCGATTGAGGCCTAAGTTAGCTCGAAACGAGCTGAATTCTAAAGGCTATTAACCTAAGGGAAAAACAAGATTAAAAACTACTTACAAGAAAGGGAAAAATGAAGAATAAACATGAAGATTGCCAAAAATCAAGTGCTTGCAATCAGAGAAGAAAAACTCATTCTAACAAGCATTTAGGGGATTTAACTTGACAGAAACTTTCAAAAAAAGCGCATAAATAATGATACATAAAGTACAATTCAAGGATGATGAACTGCCTTCATGACACCTTATCGATGCATTGAAACATAGGGGATGCACCTACAAATCCATGAGAAAATTGTGTAGGGTTGCCAAAATTTTGTGATGTCAAAATTGAGGACAACATTATAGAAATTAATATTCAAGGCTGAATAATGTCATATACTAATAACTTGATGTTAATCTGGATGATTTTATTTGCTTAAAAATGTTATTAAGAAACAAATGAGAGCACAATCCTCCATCCTCCTTGGATTGGGATATTGCTAGAAGCTGGGGACTTTCCAATTGCCTTTACAAGTACAAATCTCCCATTGTGGGCCTAAGAAACAATGTGAAATGGTCCCCCCGGATCCTGGCTAGGTCAAATTAAACTTTAACGACTCTTCTCTTGGTAATCCGGGTCGGGCGGGAGGGGGAGGTCTCATTAGAGACCTGTTGGGCGTCACGTTGGTTGCCTTCTCTATTAATCTCAGCTCTTAGGCGGCCCATGTGGCTGAGGTTTATGCGGTGTTTCACGGGGTTGAGCTGGCTGTCATGCAAGGATATAGGAAAATCATTGTGGAACTGGAGGGTGACGCCATAAATGTTATCATGATATTGATAGGCAAATGTACCCCGAGATGGGAAACGGCTTATGTTATCAATAAAACCTTAAATTTTCTTAACACGGTGGAAATATTCACATGCCAACACATCTATCGTGAAGGAAACAGCGCTGCTGATAGGTTGGTGGCTTTGGGTCGTTACACCAAAAACATGATTACTTGGAATGCCACCCAAGATCGTCTTGAGGCGGCTCATGTGGAGATCGCTAAGGATATTGCCATTCTTGGCAATAATGACACGCTCACTTAACTTTTAATAATGATACAAAAGGTTTCGTACTTTCCTTGGAGCTCGAGAACTGGGCTATTTTCTCTGCCCTTGTTCTGGTTTTTCATTTTACTCTATGCTTTCTCTAGCCGTGGTGATTTCTCAGACTGCACCATGTGAGAAGACCTAAATCAAATTGAGCCGGATTCTTGCGAGGAGTACAAAAGTAACTCGGCCTTATGGCCCATTATCTAGGAGGGCCATTTACACCAGTATGTGGAAGGCATGAAGGGTTATAACCCTAATCTATCAGAGAAATTTTCAGCTTCTTGGGATGATGGTGAAGTTACCATTGGAGGTGTGGCTTTTGTGGTCACTATGGAAATCATCGTTGCGGTCACGGGTCTGTTAGCTGAGGGAAAAGAAATGCCTCACAATTCCAATGGTCATTACAAGCCAAATATCAAAAGCTTCCTTGACCCTGGTGAGAATGTCCCTAGGTTGCAGAATGGCTTCAACAAGTTGGAGCTCCTCGATCAATGGAAAGATGTTGTGGTTCTCATCAAGTTTGTTATGTTGGAAGGTAGATTCAAAAGGTTTCACTCTTATCTCTTTCCAATGTTGAATCATTTTCACAGAAATGTCAAATTCAATTTCCCCTATTAGATTTTTCCTCTTTATCTCAATCAGTTTCAAAGTCAAGAACAAGGGTGCCCCCCCTTCACCAGGGTCTCATTCTGCGCCTTTATAATTTTCACCATGCCCTTGCTCCCCAAGTGGGGCCCGACTCTTCTCTCACAGGGGAATCGACTCTTCTCTCAAAGGGGAATTGAATAACCCTAAATTCTCCCTTGTCCATCAGTCGGCCAAAATTCCCCCCACTTGGGTCCACCAGAGTCAACCCTCTCAGGAAGGCCAAATGCAAAGTGTTGGGTATTGAACAACCTAAGGAGAGCACGGTTGTGATTTCTGAGGACTCTGCTTCCTCTTGGTCTACAGAGTCAGTCTGGACTCTCAAAAATTCAGCTAATAACTTCCCTTCCTAGTTTGTTAATCCCTCCCCTGTTTTTGGCTCCTTTTATCTATCTAAGGGACCCTTTTTTTCCTAAAAGCATTTCCCTTCCTACTACGGTTAAGAATGTGGCCTCTGGTGACAATTACAACCTAGATACCATTGGGTGTAAGGTGGATGAATTATGTGTATTCAACAACAGGCAAAACGTTGTTTCTAAATGGCTCATTTTGTAGCTACAAATTGCCAGGAAAAAGATTAACAGGTTGTTGGCCATTGCTAAGGCTAAGAAGGCGGTCGACTGGTCTTGGGAGAAAGGTGATGAGAGTATGTGAGGAGTGGTTGATGACTTCACCCAGAAGCTCAACAACTGGGAAATTATGGAGGAACAAATCAAGGAAATAAAGAGCCAGATCCTATCGGAGGAGAAGTATGAAATGGTTAATGCCTTGGTCAATGTTAAGGCCAATCAATCTCATCTTAACAAGAAACTCCAGGACCTCGTGACCTACAGTAAACCAATGATGGGGAAAACCACCCTCACTCTTAATACCCTTCAAACAAAGCCGGAAGAAAAGAAGGCTAAACGCAAGAAGTGAGATGAAAGCATGCAGGTCACTCTCAAAGGCGATGGAGCTCTCATGGATACTATTGCGGGTCGTCTTCTTAAATGGGCTTCCTTCCTAGACAAGTTGAAGGAGTTTTACAAAGATTAGAAAGGGGTTCCTATGCCATCTGTGTAATTTTTGTTGCTGGTCCAGTGTGCTGGTTTTGTGTCTGGTTGCTTTCCTCTTTTAGTTAGTTAGTTTTCCTACTTTAGTTAGTTAGTTAGTTGTTTGAATTCACTGCTTGTGAATTCATTTTGTGTCATCTTCTCAGACTTGATGTTTCTTTAATGTTGGGTTCAAGCCCTATCCCGCTTTAATTAATTGGAACAAATGAGAGCATGGTTAATTCCTTCTTTTGGCAGAAGATGCAGGATAAGATCATCCTTGCAAAGGAAGGGAGAGTACCATCAAAGAGAGAAGGTGCAAATGCATGGAGAAGGTTAGAAATGCCATCCAAGAAGGAACCCATAGCTAAGTATCTTGGTCATCAGGTTACTGAGTTAGGGTTGTTAGCCTTGGTCTCCTTGGTTGTGGTGGGTTGGTTGTCGTTTCATTATCCTTGTGTTAATCAAAAGAATTAACGATTCTTGTTTAATGAATGTTATTCGTGATCTCACCCTCCATCTAATAGAACCACCTTGATATAAATATATAATATAATTTTGATGATGCAAATGTTACACACACACACATGTATGTATGTATGTATGTATATGTGTATGTGTATGATGTGTGTGTTGTATGCCTAACATCATATGTACATATAAACAAAGGAAAAAGGACTACATACGTACATACATATAGTCGTAAACTAATAACGGCTATAGGTATGTATCTACATTGAGTTAGACATCTAAATACATGGACATATATGTTGACACTAAGTTACATGAGCACACACACTCTAGACTCATACATATATGTATTGGCCTATATGAGTAAATGTATATAATATTGGAGAGGAATATTTATTATCATATTATCGTATGGTTATATTATTGACAAGACTTATTTCCTCTTTGGGGGTGGCAAAGGTAACTCCTTGCCACCGTCCTTGCTAGCAAAGGAGTTCTCCTTATATGATTCAACCATGCTAGCCCGTCATTCTTTTTCTTGGCAATTGAGAATTCATGAGTAAAAGATTCCTCTATCATCAAAACCATTTTTGGGTGACTGTTTCTACACAGTTTGGTAACTAAGCTACAATCAGTTTTAGTTAAGTAATATTCTTGAGCTGCTGGCAATCAGGTGGAATCAAGTCTCCTCAATCACATAACGAACCAGGCATATTCTTCTTCATTGTAGTTATTTCCATGATAATTACTAGTATCCTGTTTTCTATGAATCGGTTTCATAACATTCGAGTTCATCATTTGATCGTATGGATTGATCAAGTCATAGTTCATTCAATTTATCAAGATCAATTATTATAAGAACATATGTTTTGTGCATTTGACAAAAATATATATTGATATGTATTCGAAAGAATATATCTTTCTATGTATCCGATAAGAATAAATGTTGTTGTGCTTTCTATTAAAATATATAATGTTGTGCATTTGATAAGGAATAAATGATGGCGTGCATTCAATAAGAGTATATATATACTTGTGCATTCGAAAGAAATGTATTACTAGGCATTCACTTCTAGTGTTAAAGCACCTATAGAATGTCCATGTTTTCATCATTATCGAGTTGGGAAATAATCTTTAATGCCATGCATTAGTAATGAAATAAATCTTGAAATTGTGTCTCTTTGAATATCCATGGGGAAACCATAGCCTGTTATCTTACTGCTGCATTCAATGATAAATCTACAACATTCGAAATGGTGAATGCTGTTTGGCACCAATAGCCATACTGGTATGTATAATGTTTTAATAGGATCTTGCCTAATCGATCCTTGAACAGAATATAACCAGAGTGTAAACTAACTTACTGGTTTATAAAGGGGACATAATCCTATCAAATTGGAAAAATTCTTGTGAATCTGATTATTATTAAAGAATAGTTTTAATTCAGCAGTCTTCTTGATACTACAATTAAAGGTAGACCTGAATTGATAAGATTTAATAAATCTGACAATATTAACCTAATTAAACAGAGAGGCTTAATTGTCCAAGTAAACATTATTGCAAATCTTGGGAAGGGGAACTACCCAGCTGATAACCTGTGATAGGAGTTGTCAAGGAATACTTGTACCCCGGCAAGGTCTATGAAGTCTATTTAACCTTACCCTTAACCTAAGTGATTGGGAATGGGCTGATTTGGGACATCCTAGTGCATTAGGAGTGAATACATATTTTTCCTTGTCCAGATAGACAATGTTTATGCCATTTGGACAACAAGTCCTTAGAAGGACAAGAAGACCAACAGAGTCGCTAGGACTTTTAAATGATTGGTGGTGACATTGACAACATGGAGTACACTGCTTGCAAATGGAAACCTTGGCCAGCATGGTGCTATGCAATGGTGTAGTATCTGTCAGTCACTTGAAGCAGTAGGGCATTGTCTAGCTAGGAAGATCATTCTTATAAGCAAGAAAGTCTGTAGGGTCTGACAGGCTAAGAAAATTGTGGGCTCTAAAAACCAATTCTCAGATGGCAAGAAAGATTGGATCTCATTTTCGCACCTTGTGCAGGGCTGGGCCACTTCTGGAAGGAAGTTGTGTGGGAGACCACTAGGTCGAGATTAAAAGATCAATGGTTGGGAGGTAAAACCTTTGATGATACTCTCCCTCTCCTGGATGATATTCAGGAGCACTTGCAAAAGAGAAAACGAGAACAAACCCTTCTAGCTTATCAGGTTCTATGGCTTCATGCATTGTTAGTTAATTCAGTTATTGGATTCTTTCTTTCGGCATAATAGTAAATGAATTGTTAGTAAAATTCATTTTCATGTGAAGGTAGATGAATATAGTAATAAATTTTACTTTCAGTTAACAAAATTTCCAGTTTTTCTTGTTCATGTGAAAAGGAAAGTAATTTTCTTCTGCCATCATGAATTAAAAGGGAAAAAAAATATTTTTTATGAATTGTTTATTAATTGTTATTATTATCTGGTAGTTAGGAATAGCTTGTTACACAAGCAGTTTCAAAACCAAACAATGAAAAAGTGTTAATATGTTGCCTCAAATGCTACATTCGGAACTAAACCAAGAAAGGTGGTGATAGACTAACATCAACAAATGGGTGCATGTGTGCATTAAGAGCAATAGGTATCTTCCACACCACAACAACAAAAAAAAGGTTTGCAAGAATAGGCCACTAAAACAGCCAGCCAGGATCTTGAAATATTCAAAAATTTATAAGAAATTGCTTATACCTACCATGAACATGAAGAAATCTGAAAACTGAAAAAGTTAAAGGCTGCAGAAATATAGTGCATTCTATAGAGAAACGTAAACATACATTATAATGATTGTCAACCAACAACTAGATCAAGTGCGTAATTTAAGAATACCAAGCTTTAGAATCAAGGATAGAAACCATCAAAAAGATCAAAATTTAAAATCTGAATAACAAGAAAATATCTTTATTAGAATCTCATACAGTCCCTCCAGAGGAAATGACCTTTCAACCAAACATACAAGGAAACCATTAAATCTGCAGGAATGAATATCTTACCAGCATAAAAAGATCATTTTAATTCCTGCCCTAGACTTCCCAATTTTTATTGCAAAATAGATTACTTGATTACAAATTTTGTTTTGGTTTAAGCCTCTTCCACTAAATTATATGCATGGCTGTTTAGTTGCAAATATGAGTAACCATTGCAGTAAACATACAACCATTTTGAAAATCACTCTCCTATAATATGTAAATATTAGTTGTTGAAACAACATATTTACACAAGCGATTGGAAAAGTTTTAATTCTGATGTATCAGTGGAAGATGAAAATAGCCCAAGAGATTTTAGACTATTACTCATTTAAAGAAGTTTGTAAGTGATGTTACCAGTAAAATAAAGTAATTTCTAGCATATCTTAACAATTAAAATAAAATATTATGTAATTGCAATTTTCAGAGAATCAAGCAGAAAAAGGAATTAAAAATATCTTAAGTTTTTCAAGGTGTTATACAAGTGTGAAGTGAAAATACCTCCTTAAACAGAATCCTTTCATTATTTCTCCATATCTAATAGTCAGTAGTTAGCCAATCTTTTGAATATTGAAATCTAAATTTTTTCAAAATATCTAAATATTGAAGTGTCCCTCCAGCCAGTCCTACTTGTGAGTAAAGGATACTCACTGGATTGGGTCTTGGGTTTGATCTCCAATGGACTAATCTCACAAGCCTTATTGAGGTAAGGCAAGCTGTCATGGGACATTGCCCACGATGGAATTAGCACCAATTAATTCTTTGGGCACCCTTAGCAAAAGAAAAAAAAAGAATAACTTTGAAGCGTTTAGAAATATGCTGAGTAAGATTTTCAAAATTCTAAGTTAAAAGTTCAGGTTCAAGCTCATGTTTGCCATATGGTGGATTTTTCCCCCGCATTTGGTATGGTAAGTACAGATGTATATGTTTGTGTGTATATAAATGTATATATAGACACTCCCTTAACACCTAGGTAGCTATAGGAATCTACTACACACATGGAGAAGAATGAAGGGAGGTGAAAGAACCAAGAGCAAATTATTGATTGGGTGGGATGTAAGAAAGAGCATTGGATAGGCATTGAAAATTTTGTATTCCACTTCAGGATGGTTTATTGAAGTTGAGCTATACCAATCCAATCAAAATGACAAAACTAGACTGATTCTTTGATTACTCCAATCTGCTTATAGGTGTGAACAATTCCCTCCATGGGAGGAACACATGATGGCACAAGACACATAGCATGGGCAGTAGACCAGGAGGGAGCACCAAGATGTTGACAGGTAAGTACCCTAACCCTTAGTGGATTAGGTACACTTCTTTAATCTTGTGATTGGCCTTGGGACTTCCAAATGATTTACTTCCATGATACACTAGGATAATGGTTTACTCTGGCATTGCATTGATATATATATATATAATTTGTGAGGCCCAATATAAGAACAATGCACAAGTTGTTTATAAGGGTGATTAAATAAGAAGGTTGGTTGACTGGGAGATAAGGAAGCAATGTAACTAGAAAGAAAGAGACATGCAGTATATGACAATCCTTCTCATCAACTTCATTTATCCACTTTCCCTAACAACCAAGGGCAACCCAATTTCAATTCCAAAAAGTGGTCAATTCAAGACATGGCACAAATGAAACTTGCATTGCAATGCCCATGTCACTTCAATTGTTCTTCTCCATGGCACTGTTGGATGGCCCACAATTAGATGTTTAAACACAAATCTTTATAACTGTTTTCAATTGTCCATCCATTATTTTCTATTTAGAATATTAGGCTTTTGAGTAGGTGGGTATTGACAGCACTAGTACATAGGGGGAAAGCTCATTATTGGCATTCAAGTGCTTTTAGTGGTTTCATTAAAATTTATAAATAATGTTGCAATTATTATTGAGTTAGGGTTAACATACTAAAAGATAATACTAAATGTTCTAGAATGGGTCATTACAATCACTTGGGTGGAATTAGTGCCAAGTGGGACCATTCAGGCTTATGAGAGATAGCTTTGTGTGATAGGGAGGCCAACATTGATAGTAATATGGTTGAATGAATCAAGCGAGACTCTGACCTTGGAACTTCATAATCAAGACTTGCAGGCCATTAGCATAGCTTCTTCATTAGCAAGAGTCATTGGCTACATCATATTTTTTGAAACATTGTACTTAGTTTTTAGGTTGATTCTGTACAAAGTAGATTGTAATTGATTTAGTAATCATTTATGCACTATGCAATATGCATTTGTAAAATGCAATGTACTCAGCAATATGATCATAAATCATAGTTACCAAGAGACCCATATCCTACCCCGTAAGATGTGTCTCAGAGACCATCAGTACTGGAAACATCCGCTAAATGTCCCAATGCACATGTTCTTCTAGTTGCCATCATTTGCCGTCTCCAAAGTCCCCCGACCAAAAATTGACATCTCCTGCCAAAAACATTGGGCATAAGGTGTTACAAAAATTGTAATTCTTATCCTCTACCATCACCCTTGCAAATTCATTATTACTTATCTCTTAGTAATGATAATGATGGCCACTATAGACTTCTAATTAATATGCTCAATTGCCTCTCTAGAAAGACTCATCAGTGATGTACAATTATTCACTTTTCTTGTAGTGTCATGATTTACTAACCATTGTTCTTTTGAAGAGGTCACCAAAATGGTAATAAGAGATCTTTGTATAACATCAATTCAACTATTGGAAATGATGGAAGCCGCTGGGCGCCGAGTATGTAATGTCCCCTACTAGGTTTAGACCTGTTATAGCCATAATTGTCCCATATTTAATATACTTACGGCTTAAATTGAATTGATCAATGTTAGCATCAAATGATGGTAATCGGTAAGCTCTCTACCAGTCCAAGTATTGTCAATGATTGGCAAAAGAGGATAGAGATTTGTCATCTCTATACAGGCTGAAGCTCTAAGAAAATCTACATCAAAGAGAGGTTGGTTTGGCAAGAAAAAAATAACTGTAATTCATTGTAACCGGTCGGTACACTAAGCATCAGTAATCGGGCAATACACTCTATTAGGGAAGAGAGTATTCCAGTATCAACCAAGAACCAAACTACAATTGGTATAGACAAGTACAGCTAAAAGCAATATCCAACTAGTGTCTATAACACAACCGGGACAATGCAACCGGTAATCCACTCAAGAGGAAGCACACCGAGGACAATGCAACTGGTAAGACAAGAAAGAAACTGCAACAGATCGAAGGACGGATATATTATAAGATTGGTTTGAACCGAGGAAGTCATAGTCAACTGTCAACTATCTGTGCCAACCAGCTCTTTCTACCAAGATTTATTGCAATACATCCGAGTGATCTTGAGTTGTCTTGGTGATTGGTTTGAGGCGCAGGTAAAGGAACTTAAGGTGCGACTGAAGGATTTAAAGCCGGATTCTATGGCTTTAAATCAAGGTGTTATCTCTTATGAAGGAAAGTTGCCTGACACGCAACTGTTGTTCTCTTCATGAAGCGGATAAAGCTAGAGTATGCATCGGATGTTTGCTCAATGAACTATTACTTCTCAGAGTGATGTAATTGTAAGATCCCAGGATTAGGTCATGCATTTGAGGCGCAGTTAGGGCAACAAAACTATATATATTCTTATGCCTATTTTGAAGAAGAGTTGCCTTCATTCTGCCGAGAAAAAGAGTGAACTTATATGCTACACAAGCAGGGCCAAAGAAAATAGAGAAAGAGAGATAGCAGATTGTGCAAAGCAGCACAACAGTAGATGAGAATACACCTGCAACGACCAGTGTTGATTCTCAGTTGAGCATAAATAGAGATCTTATCAGGCTGAGCAAAGCCATTTGTACAGATCTCACTTCTATTGTTTTCTAGCAAACAACAATAGACAAATCCCAGTATTTGGGTGGACTCTAACAGGTCCCTTGTATCAAAATCCCTTGACCGGGTGACATCTTTCAAGGTGTTTAAAGTCCTTTGACCAGGCAGGTCCTAACAGACCTTATTGTAACAAATCCCTTGACCGGGTCGCATCTAGTAAGTGCACTTTTATCCTTTAACCAGGACAGCTCTTAATAGGGCGTACTCCAGGAGAGTACAAAATTTGTGAGGTCTCTTCACACCGTGGTTTTTACCCTAACGGGGTTTCCACGTGATAAATCTGGTGTCACTTTGTGATTGTTTACTTACTGTTGTCATTTGTTTAAATCTGTTTACCTTTTGTGTTGTAAGTTTACTTCACTAGATTTAGTGGGAAAAAGTTTTTAGAAGTGTTGATTCACCCCTCCCCACTCAGCACCGGTTGGGACTGTCAATTGGTATCAGAGCTAAGTCTTGTTTTCTTTGCTGCTTAACCACACAAGGAAAAAGTCAAGATGATGAGGAAGGAAGGACCAAAGTTTTCAAAAGAAAACTTCACCTTATGGTGCAGCAGAATGAAGCTGTATATGAAGACCATCGGTGACCAGTACTGGAATCACGTTACCACCGATTACAGTGAGCCCACTGGCACCTTGACACCTGATCAAGAAAATATCAAAACTGAGCACACAACAGCTATGGATATGATAGCTAGCACGCTACTTGATTATGTCTATGCTGAGATTGAACACCTTGAATCTGCCTTCAAGATGTGGGGCAAGTTGCAAACAATCTATGGAGGGGATCCTAATGTTCAAAGAGCCAAGGTCGAAAGCCTCAGAGGAAAGTATGATGATATGAGGATGAATGAAGGAGAAGACATTGAGCAATATAGCAACCGGATCAAAGAAGTGATCAATTCCATTAGATGCGCCAGAGGAAAGCTCAGTAAAGAGGAAGTAATCAGCAAAATACTGAGAACTCTCAGACCTCTGTATGCTATCAAGATCTCTGCCATTCAAGAGCTCAGATCAGTAACCAAAGATCAAGTCACTCTAGACTCCCTTATCGGTAAGCTGGCTGCCTTTGAATTAAGTAATTTTGATAATAGCTTATCTATTCAGGAAGCAACTTTCAAGTCCTCTGCCAATATCTCTTCTACTAAAAAGGGAAGAGAAACTGGTAACTATTCTACCGGAAAGATTGGCAACCTTGCTGAGAATCTGCTCTCAGAAGAGATGGAGCAAGAAGAGTTTGAAGCACTTGTTGCAAGATGATTCCCCAAAGAGAAAGGGAAGTACAAGGGAAAGCTCCCCTTGAAATGCTTCTCTTGCAATAAAATAGGTCATATTGCTGCAAGATGTCCTGATAATGAACATAAAGATAAATGAGACTGGTTCAAGAATAAAGCAAAAAAGGAGTGCTATCCTGCAGAAGGAGTCACAGATAATGAATCTGAAGACTCGAAGGATCCAAAAATTGCATTTGTTGCAATAAAGGAGGAGAGCCCAGTAATAGAAGAAGTTGCACTCATCAAGATCTCATCAGTATGATGACTGGATCATTGACAGTGGATGCACTCACCACATGACCGGTGACAAGAACAAGTTTATCAACCTCGAGTTCAATGACAGTGGATCAGTTACCTTTGGGAACAATGCTCCCTGTGGCATCAAAGGTAAAGGTTCTATTGCTCTCTGCAATAATGCTGTCTGTGAAGATGTGTACTGGGTTGAAGGACTCAAGTACAACTTGATGAGTGTTGCACAACTGAACAACAAAGGATTCCTGCTGGAATTCGGACAAGGTTCCTGTATAGTAAAGAATCAATCTGGAACTCATGTCGCAACCGGTAGACAGAGCAAAGGCAATCTCTTCTATCTTGACTCAATGGAAGGAGCCTGTCTCATAGCCTCGGTCAAAGGAGAATCAAGCAAAATCTGTCTTATGACCAAAGAAGACAACAACTGGTTATGGCACAGGAGGCTCTGCCACATAAACTTTGACAGTATTGTCAAAGTGAGCAAAAAGAAAATGGTAAGAGGACTTCCTGAAATTACCAAGCCCATCAAGGGCGTTTGTAAAGATTGCCAGTTGGAGAAAGCTGACCGAAACATCCTTCAACAGTAAGTTCTTCTCTGTTGAGAATGTTTTAGATCTGATGCACACTGACCTGTGTGGACCAATGAGAACAAGAGTTACCATGGAGACCGATACTTTATGCTCTTTGTGGACGACTTCTCCAGAATGAAGTGGACACTCTTTCTTAAGGAGAAATCAGAAGCTTTCCACATGTTCAAAATCTACAAAGCTACAGTGGAAAAAGAGACCGGTTAAAGCTTGAAGTGTCTGAGATCAGACAAAGCAGGTGAATTTACCTCTCAAGAGTTCACTCACTACTGTGAGGAACATGGAATGAAAAGACAGCTATCTGCACTAAGGACTCCTTAGCAAAATGGAGTAGCAAAAAGAAGAAACAGAACGTTGATTGACTATGCTAGAACATTGCTAATTCAAAAAGATTTGCCTCATCACTTCTGGAGGGAAGATGTCAGTACTGCAGTCTACACACTCAAGCGAGTTCAAGTAAAAAACGGAACCGATAAGACTCCTTATGAACTTTGGTTCAAACATACTCCCAGTGTAGGCTACTTCAAAATCTTTGGTAGTAAGTGCTATGTTAAAAGAGATATGTACTCTGGGAAGTTTGATCCCAAAAGCGATGAGGGAACATTCTTGGGTAACTCTACCAAAAGTAAGGCCTATTGGTGTCTGAACAAAAGAACAGGGAAGATAGTTGAAAGCATCAATGTAAAAGTTGATGAATCTTCAGAACCAGAAATGAAGACTGATCATAATGATCATAACAGTCTTCAAGGCCTAAACGAAGGGAATGCCTTTGAGTTTAACAAAGCTATGACTGAAGATGACGGAGAAATACACATGGACAAACATCTGGAGCAAGAGAATGTACCTGAACCCAACAGGTTGATACAGGATGGCGAACAAGTTGATGTCCCGAACCATGATGAAGACAATGCTCAATTGGAAGAACCAGACTTCCAAGGTATGTCACATATCATCCTACTGACAATATAATTGGTGACAAACATGGAAACGTCTTGACCAGAAAGAAGGCCAAAGAGAACATCTGTCTGCTTTCAGGTATTGAGCCCAAATCCACCAAAGAAGCCCTGGAAGATGAGAATTGGGTCAAGGCCATGGATGAAGAAATTGAACAAATAGAGAAGAATGATACATGGGAACTTGTGCCTAGACCTCTGGCCAAAAATGTCATTGGGACAAAATGGGTCTACAGGAACAAACTGAATGAGGACGGTAAAGTCATCAGGAATAAAGCAAGACTGGTTTGCAAAGGATATGCTCAGGAAGCTGGACTAGACTATGGAGAAACTTTTGAACCAGTGGCTAGATTGGAAGGGGTAAGAAATCTTCTTGCCTATGTAGCTCACAAAAGGTTTAAAGTTTATCAGATGGATGTGAAGTCTGCGTTCCTCAATGGAATACTGGAAGAGGAAGTCTACATTGAGCAATCGGAAGGGTTTACATCTGCTCAAAAGACTGATATGGTCTGCAAACTAAAAAAGGCTCTCTATGGGCTCAAGCAAGCTCCAAGGGCTTGGTATGAAAGGTTGCATTCATACCTTTTGACCATTGGATTCACAAGAACCGGTGACAACAGCAATATGTATCTCAAAACCAGAAACGATGGAAATCTAATTGTTGAAATCTTTGTTGATCACATCAGTTTTGGAGGAGATGACAGGGTGAGCAAAGCCTTTGTTGAAGAAATGAAGAAAGAATTTGAGATGTCTAAGATTGGGCCCATATAATTCTTTATTGGACTACAAGTCCATCAGCTAAAAGAAGGTATCTTCATCTCTCAGTCCAAGTACATAAAAGAAATTCTTAAGACTTTTGGACTAGAAGAATCCAAATCGGTTGGAAATCCAATAATAACTAATCTCAAGTTATCAAAAGAGGATGATGCCAAAGAAGTAAATGAAACAATGTATCAGTCCATGATAGGAAAATTGCAGTATGCTGTTCACAGCAGACCGGACATTGCTCATGCAGTTGGCATAGTGGCAAGATTCTCAGCTAATCCCAAAGAAACACATCTGGTGGCAGTAAAGAGAATCTTCAGATATCTAAAAGGAACCGAGGAATATGGCTTGTGGTTTCCACACAAGGGAGGATTCCAAATAAAAGTCTACACTGATGCAGACTGGGCTGGCAACATTGATGACAGAAAGAGCACAAGCGGTGGTGCATTCTTTCTAGATGGGATAATTGTATCGTGGACAAGTAAGAAGCAAAACTGCATATCATAGTCCACTGCTGAAGTTGAATATGTTGTTGTTGCAATCAACTGCACACAGGTGATTTGGATCAAACAACTGCTGGAAGGCATTCAAGAATAGGTACTTGAACCGATCGCAATTCACTGTGACAATACCAGTGCCATCAACATATCCAAAAATCCTGTTATGCACTCAAGACCAAGCACATTGCCATCAAGTATCACTACTTCAGGGAACAAGTACAGGATAAAGAAGTAAGATTGGAGTATGTCCCCACCAAAGAACAGATTGCTGATATATTTACAAAGCCATTACCAAAGAGTACTTTTGAGTATCTCAGAGGTAGACTGGGGGTTGCACCCCTCTCAGATCATTAGTAATCATCAACAAGGAGTCATCAGTTAATTATGATTCAACATAAGGTTACACCTTATCTTTTATGAACTGATGAAAAGGATTACTGCTCGTAGGGGGAGCAGGTTACACCTTATCGGATTAGCCTTTTGGCATTATTGTCAAAAAGGGGGAGAGATTGTGGCAATTGGTAAACTGGGGAAGTAATGCAAGACTCCAAATGACCTTCACAGTTTTTGCCATCAATGCCAAAGGGGGAGATTGTTAGCATCAAATGATGGTAACCGATAAGTTCTCTACTAGTCCAAGTATTGTCATTGATTGGCAAAAGAGGATAGAGATTTGTCATCTCTATACAGGGTGAAGCTCTAAGAAAATCTACATCAAAAAGAGGCTGGTTTGGCAAGAAAAGAATAACTGTAATTCATTGTAACCGGTCGCTACACTAAGCATCAGTAATCGGGCAATACACTCTATTAGGGAAGAGAGTATTCCAGTATCAACCAAGAACTGAACTACAATCGGTATAGACAAGTAAAGCTAAAAGCAATATCCAACTAGTGTCTATAACACAACTAGGACAATGCAATTGGTAATCCACTCAAGAGGAAGCACACCAAGGACAATGCAACTGGTAAGACAAGAAAGAAACTGCAACAGATCGAAGGACGAATATATTATAAGACTGGTTTGAACCGAGGAAGTCATAGTCAATTGTCAACTATCTGTTCCAACCAGCTCTTTCTACTAGGATTTATTGCAGTACATCCGGGTGATCTTGAGTTGTCTTGGTGATCGGTTTGAGGCGCAGGTAAAGGAACTTAAGGCGTGGCTGAAGGATTTAAAGCCGGATTCAGTGGCTTTAAATCAAGGTGTTATCTCTTATGAAGGAAGGTTGCCTAACACAACTGTTGTTCTCTTCATGAAGCGGATAAAGCTAGAGCATGCATCGGATGTTTGCTCAGTGAACCATTACTTCTCAGAGTAATGTAATTGTAAGATCTCAGGATTAGGTCATGCATTTGAGGCGCAGTTAGGGCAACAAAACTGTATATATTCTTATACTTGTTGTGAAGAAGAGTTGCCTTCATTCTGCCGAGAAAAAGAGTGAACCTATATGCTACACAAGCAGGGGTAAAAGAAAATAGAGAAAGATAGCAGATTGTGCAAAGTAGCACAACAGTAGATGAGAATACACTTGTGGCGACTGGTGTTGATTCTCAGTTGAGCATAAATAGAGATCTTATCATGCTGAGCAAAGCCATCTGTAAAGATCACACTTCTATTGTTTTCTAGCAAACAACAATAGAAAAATCTCAGTATTTGGGTGGACACTAACAGGTCCCTTGTATCAAAATCCCTTGACCAGATGACATCTTTCAAAAGTGTTTAAAGTCCTTTGACTAGGCAAGTCCTAACAGACCTTATTGTAACAAATCCCTTGATTGGGTCGCATCTAGCAAGTGCGCTTTTATCCTTTAACCAGGAAGGCTCTTAACAGGGCGTACTCCAGGAGAGTACAAAATTTGTGAGGTCTCCTCACACCGTGGTTTTTACCCTAACCGAGTTTTCACGTGATAAATCTGGTGTCACTTTGTGATTGTTTACTTACTGTTGTCATTTGTTTAAATTTGTTTACCTTTTGTGCTGTAAGTTTACTTCACTGGATTTAGTAGAAAAAGCTTTTAGAAGTGCTAATTCACCCCTCCCCTCTCAGCACCGGTTGGGACTGTCAATCAAGACATATTGATTCCAACTACGCTATTCCATTATTCAAAGTAAGGAAAGTTATACATTTACCAAACATATTAAGAAATCTTACTATTTATGATCCTTAATGTCCATGCTACCCTTATTACCATTTCAGTTTGAGAAAAAGATTAGAGCGTAACCAAGTTGCTTAGATACCAATCACAATAGATTCCCTCAAAGCTTATAGATCCAAGCCCTTATCATGTCTTGGGACTATTCCCTCAAGGTTTTAAAGGGACATTGATCCCTACCCTATCTTGGGAATCAACCTACTGGCTGGATTTAGACAGGCCTCTCCTTGGAGACACCTTAGCCCCTTTCTTTTTCACATACTAAAGTAGTACAAGTTCTGAGCATGGACATATATATATTAATATCTCATATATTACCACTATATGTATAAAACATACACATAATTCTGATTTTATTATTATTAACCTACATATATATATTATAATATCAACATATATGTTTACACATCTATGATCTTACTATTTACTATATATATATATATATATATAATGTAACTGATGTATAATTCTGGTATTATGATTAATTATATACTTGTATAACATATATTCACACCGATATATTAGAGTATATAAGGATCTCTGATTCTAATAGAATGTAGATATAATATTCTGCAATTCAGCATTCATTCATAGATAAATTATATCAGTATGGTGTGCTACGATACTTGCCAGCCAAATAATATAATATGAATTCTCTTTTAATAAGCTCAAATGATATGTATTCCTTTTCTGAATACTAAATTTCCTTATTTATCCTTTGGTGCACCCCAGAATGAGATCGGTTTCCAAATTATACCTTGTGCGGTGGGAATGGATGTGATTTGAGAGAAATGTCTCTTCTCTCCATGAATAGTTCACACCTCTTCATAAATACATTTTCATATACAAATGATGTCTTTTCATTGATATGAACTTATATTAGTCTTTGATCAATAGTTATCGCCTATCGGTCTAGCATATGTTAACCTAATCCTAATCAATGTCCTTTAATTTGATCGCACCATACTCAACCTTTAATATCGATTATGGTAATATTTCTTGTATATGATTGTTAATTCAAGGCAAACTTCTTATTCAGATTTCAATTTATTCTTTCATATATATATTCAATGCTGATTATATATATAAATCTCGATTCTAACAATGTCAATGTTTATTTGCAGGAGTAGAAGAACTGAATGTATGTAATTGAAATGAACTTGTAATTTGACTATGATCAAATTGTAATGAAGAAATATATACATGTGTCGCTGTTCAATATACTTTGTACTTATCAATTTCTGTACTTGTATTGAACAGTCTGAGCAATATAAATATGTGCATGGTAATGTGATCAGTCACGTCTATGATAGATCAGTCACGTCTATGATAGACGTGACTCCTTGAGGAGTTCAAGGAGTCACGCCTATCATAGGCGTGACTAATCGTTACACCCTTTGGTAATACAAAGCATTAAAACTCATTATCAGGTTGATACCGATTCCAATTAGTAATCGGGTTTGTTTCATATTCGATCATAAAGAGAATATAGAGCATGATAAAAATCGTATATATTAATATATATATGATGATAATAATAATTATCATATTATATATATATATATATATATATATATATATAGGTATAGGTATACATATGTCTATTTAATCTGATCGATGATATATGCTTCAGTATTATGAATTTCTCTAATTGATATATGCATTAGTAATATGAATTTATCTGATCGTGGCTATATGCAACAACAATGATATCTATTTTTATTGTTTATCCTTCAGTTCTGATTTTGCCATTCTCTGTCATTAGATTGTTTGGTGCTTGAATGGAGTAGTGGCGAAACGATATTCCGCATCATCGTATTTCTCTTAGTCGACCAGTATTACTGATTTGGCTCGCTTGCATATTGTCCTTACCCTATTGATGTATTGACTTGAACGCCTTCCTTGACCATCATCGATATCCTTAACTCAAGGATCATAAGATCATTTATTATTGTCCTCCTGTTCATTGGCTAGATATGATATAAGTCATTAATTGACACTTATACATTAAAGTTTGTAGTGTCGCTGGCTAGATATGATATAAGTCATTAATTGAGACTTTATACATTAAAGTTTGTAGTGTCACTGACCATATAACTTCCTCCATTCGATACTCCTTGCAGTCAATACGATAATCCATATATTCATCGATATACTCTCTTCTAATATTAATGATAGATGCTAGTCCCACTTTGTCAAAATGCTTTGATCGATACCCAATTGATGTTCTTGCCTTAGTTGATATTGCTAATCAGTTTTCTTACCTTATCGCTGCACATAGATACTTTGTGCATCAAATTGTTGATCCTAAGTATTCATCGAGAATCTTTGATGGGCTTTTGTTATTTCTATCGATATCCATGTTGATGTTACTCTCTATAAAGTGATCGGTTATTTTGTTATTATTTATTAAATTATTATTAAATTTTATTTTAGGAAGGGGACATCACAGAGTATCTCTAGCCTTCTCAAATATCTTATAGGTAAACATCCCTACAAAACTTCTCCACTCATAAAACAGTATGAAATTTCTCATAGCCTTTGGCATATGTATCAGCATCAAACTATCAATATTTTAGAATTTCAATATGTAATGATAATCTAATATGAAATATATATTAGGAGTTTTGAACTCTTAGACACAATGACATTTGATATTTGTGTATTTTAAACTTTAAAGTTAATATGTCATGATATTTTCTAGAAATTATTAAATTATATTAAACAAAAAATGGCATCTCCAAGTACCCTTGGCTCCTATTTTTTAAAATTAGCCGTACCAGCACCGGTACTAGTCTGTAGATTCTCCAAGTCCCCTCATCTCTTGGTAACCTTGTCACAAATGGAAAAAATATATAATCCAAAGTTCCTAGGGGTAGACTCTCATTTTCATATGCTCTATATATCTCTATGAGATTAAAATGCCTTAAAATTTAAAAAACAGCAGGTTTTTATCGCTTTTCAGTGTTTTTCTGAATTTTTTGAAAATCTGGTTTTTCCCTGACTAAATGCCAATTATTTGGAAAAATCTTTTCCTTTTGGTCTGCTGATTTATTCCCAAAAACCATTTTTGCTAATCTGGTCTTTGGTATAATACAAAGAACAATCATGAAATAGAGCAAATTGTAAGATGCATGGAACTTTTGGTGATTCAAACTTACATTTTTTTTAAAACCTAATCCAAATTTAGACCTAGAAAATTAACTATTTAAAATTTAGCTGGATTGGTTGATCATCTGCACTTCGACTTAGGTAACCAAAAAGGTGTATCTGGCATTCTTTCGACTTCTTTTAAAAGAACTAAACAAGGTAGGTTTCTAGAGTTGGTTTTTAAAATAGATGGAACAGGTGCACATGGCTTTTGAGATGATTTCATCCACATCACAAGAAGAAACTGTCTAAAATTGCAACTTTGATCATGAAAAGTTAAAACCACCAGACAAGAGTTTCACTGCAGTGGAAAATGGAGCCATGGAGCAAGTTCATCACAAAGACAACCAAAATTGTTCCACATATAGACAAAACAGCAGAATCCAAACTTCCAAAAGGTTGAATTTGTTCCTCTTCTGTCTCTTGCTATCATATCCTCTATTCAACTTTTATGCCCATCCCATCTAATAGATACACACTCATTTGGGTTATGTAAGACAATTCAGAGATCTTGTTTCTTTTGGGTCAGTTCTTGATGAAGTGGGAGATCCATAGTCAAGACTCAAGTCTCAAGAGTGTTTAAGGAAGTCCTTTTGATAGTAGATGCTAGGATCCCCTTATTAGACCCCTAGAGAGGCAGCAGGCTTGTAAAAATGTATATTGATGGCTGAGATAGGAAGCATAGCTTCATTTTTGCTGGATACCCAAAGGGTGATTTCTTGTGTTTGGCTCTCTTTGTAGCTGATTCATTGCTTTCTTATTCAGTTATATGCAAATTGTATTATTACTCAAGCTTTTAGAAAACATATAGTGGTTATGTTCAGTTGATTACGAGCTTAGATCTTGATTAATTAACCACATGGAAGTTTAATTAATTTTGCATTACTTAAGGAAGAAGTGCATAATTATATGTTGCACAATTGTATGGGATTGTAAGTGTCATGCAAATATTAACATAAAAAGCATATGAATAATTATCACACAATGAATGGAGGCCTGTTGGACCATGTCAGCCAGTTGCACAAATGTATATTTGATGCAGATGGCACAATAGAACTGTATTAGCATCATTTGACCCTTTACTTTGTTGATCTAATAAGAACAAAACATAGGAACAACACACAGAAAATACATATCCTTTCTCGATGATTGTACTTCGGAATATTGATGCCAATTACAGCTGTGAAGAATTCCCTATGAGATTACAAATAACTGTTGAGTTTTCCCACAGAATAAATGGTTATATATAGTACAAATATTTTAGAACATATCATAATCTATGCACTTGTGGTTTAAATTCATCATATACAAATAGATTCATTGTAAATGAAAAGCTGAGCTGCTTACAAGAATGACTCAAATGTTCCATAGCTGTGAGTTTGTCAACAAAACAATTGGTCATACACTATGTTACAGGGAAATGTGCTTCCTGTCCCTAAAGGACTCATTTCCGTCCCTGAAATGTTTCAGGGACAGTGGGACAAAAAGGAAACATTCCCCAGCCATCCCCAATTTCAAAAAACAGCAGGAAACCGTAGGAGACATCCCCTGACATTTGGGGACAGTGATCCGTCTCCGAAACACCTAGGGGACGCCCAAAACGTCCACAAAATATTCAGATTATTTTTGGCATTAAAAATTAAATAAAAACACTTTTTTCAATTCTTTTTGCCAAATCGACAATGTGGGGGGGGGCCACAAGGTTCGAATTCGTGCCTGTGGACGATAAAATTCGTAAGTAAATATTCGGCAATGAAATTCATGATTAAATATGTTTAAATCAAGTAATATAGTTTATATATATAAATATATATATATATATATATATATATATATATATATACACATACATACATATATATATATATATACATATATATATATATAGATACATATATATAAACTTTGAGGCCATTGACTTTTAAAATTAAAACATTCATTGGATGATCCATTTCTGCCAGAGGGAGATAGTGACTCAGATAATTCTGAGCCTTTGGATATTTGATAGCTATAACGAGTCTTAGTTTTTAGTTTCATAGGTTGTGCCTGTAGCCTGCTATATTTTGATGTTTGATACTTTTGGCTACATGTTTGAGACATTTTGATTCAGATATTTATATTGATAGACCATGGTTTTGATGTTTGAGACTATTGTTATAATGCTCTTATACTGATTTATACTGCTGCTATTATCATTTATGTTGTTATACTACTGTTGTAACTCGTGAATCGGTGATTTATTTGCATATTGTCTTGTTAATAATCAATTATTGACATATATATCTCTCTCTTTCCCTCTCTCAATCTATAGTATCTTAATATATTTTGAAAAATACACACAGAGAGAGAGATATATATATATATATATATTAAAAATTTGTATACGGCTGTCCCCTGCCATCCCCTATTTTTGGCTCTTTAGGAAACGTCCCGGAAACGCATCCCCCCGCCGCCCCCCTCCCCATCCCCGAAACACCATGGAATATAGGTCATACATAACACGAATGATGTAAAGCATAAACAATGAGCAATAATAGTCTGTATATGTCATATAGAGATAGATTTAATGTAGATGACAGGTAAGCTGCTTACAGCAATGATATAAACGTTACACAGCCTGCTAAGTTTGGCCACGGTAGCTAGATAATAGCATATATGTTTCAGAGCACTAAAAAAGAGTATTCCTAGTTTACATATGTCATGTACATGTAAATTTTGATGTAAATAGAAGCTAACTTTCTTGGAGCAAAGATGTAAATGCCATATAAGCTGCAGAAATCTTGTGTACGGACGATTATAATTTATTCCATTCAGGTTGCACTAAGATATCAATAAAGATATTCAATTTTATTCTAATTCTATCTTAAAATGAAATTTTCGAAATAAGAAGAAAACAGCCAAGGAAAACTTACCTTGGTGTGGTCAAAGGTGAACCAGCACATCCACGTGGATTCATCACAACAGGAAAATAACCATGCTGAAGCACTTTACATACAAAACCCCTGACAACGACAATGAAATTAAAAAAAAATATTACTGATATGCCCTTCTCAGAAGACAGCACAAAATTTATAAAAAAGCACTCAGAACAAGATGATAAAGAAGACATGTGGCCAGAGCTTTAAGTTCTTCAATTGCATATACCAAATAGATGTATTCTGGCTGGGTAAGATCAAGCACACGTACAAAGCTATAGGCTTGAACTGAATTTTAAAGATTAAAACATTTATAAGTAAATTTCATCAATTATTGTGCAAGGGAGATATAAAACGTTACACACAATTTACGCCATCGTAGTCATTACAGATGAACCATTTTGAACTTCCAAAACTTCTTAAAATCATCTTTATATGCATTTGATGTTTCTACAGTGCATCATTATCCACTATTGTGCTTCTGCAGAGCATCATTATTCAATACTGTGCTTCTGATATACATCACTATTTTATACTGTGCTTCTGAAGTGCATCACTATTCAATACTGGGCTTCTGCAGTACATCATTATTCTATACCGAGCTTCCACAGTGCATACTCAAAATTGATGAATATTATTATGTATTATAATAATATTATTGTGTTCCAGTAATGCATCAAGTTCATCTTTTATATGCTCACAAGGGTGGAGCGCCGGGATTGAAAATAACGAAATGAAACATCCCATATTTTCAATCATTACAGCCAGGAAACACATTACTAATATTGATGAAACTGTAGAAACAACAAATGCATGTGAATGAAATACCTAAGGAGCTCTACAAATGAATGGTTGCACAATATTTGTTAAAAAAGCGGAGCAGCAAGTTAAGAGAGTTTGCTTGTGTGGAAACCTGTATACGTATAAATGAAACTGTAGAAACAACAAATGCATGTGAATGAAATACCTAAGGAGCTCCACAAATGAATGGTTGCACAATATTTGTTAAAAAAGCGGAGCAGCAAGTTAAGAGGGCTTGCTTGTGTGGAAACCTATATACGTATAAATGAAAGAGCTACAGAAATCTAGAAGTGAATAGTTGCACACTATTTGTTGAAGGTTTTGCAAATGGGGCAACAAGTTGAGTAAGCTTGATTGTGTGGAAAACTCTATTATGGTGAAGCGTGCTTTAATTGTGTGAAAAAACTCTATGATAAGGCTTGAGCCATAACAAAAACTATACAGAACTTCCTGAGAAATCCTGGCTATATTATCAGTTTCACTAGTTCATCTTCACTCACAGTGTAAAGATGCAGTTGGTTCCCATCAACATTTGATTATCTTCCTAAGGTCTAGCATTAATCCCTAGTTCCATGGGAGGAGGCAAAGTCAGAATTGCTCATCTAATTATGCTGAAGTGTTCCAATGTTACTTGCTAGGCTTAAGCAATAAAGCATACTTGACAAATTCGTCATTGCTTCCCTCTGCTGTTCCGGGGACGAGCAAAACCGCAGTGTCAAGCCCCTGCTCTCCCGTCAAGTCCAAACATGCAGGCCAGTCCAAAGATATTATACCTCCATCCTGCGCATTAAGGCACATTCTCTGATAAAAGAATTCTCCTTCACCAACCTCGTCAACAGCATCACTCAACCCTGATTCCCTTACTTTATTCGGTATCTTTCCCTTACAAGAATATCCTGATAACTCTGCTCCACTGGACAGCTTAACAAAATGCACGTTATCTTTCGTCAGTCTTTCATTAACATCTTCCAGGCCGTCACGAAACGAAATTGAGGGGCAGCGCAGCACCACAAATCGATTAAAAGGTGTGGGAGTCGTGAACAGAACCCAGTCCCCTGCAAATCGTGAACCTCCTACAGAAGCCAATTGCGGCCAAAGTCTTTCAAAGCGTGACACGTAAACCGCCAATCCTGCAAGAAACCCTAGAGCCCCTACAAATAAATCAAAAGAATTAACCGAGTTCATAAAATTTACAGCAAAATCGTCCAAGTTGGACGCCGCCGAGTCCTCCGCCGCCGGAATCATGGACTCCGACGAAAGCTTCAAATTATTCAGCAGCTGAAACCCGGTGTCCAACAGAGAAGAAATCGGTCCCGCTTTCGAGACCGCCAAAGGCCGACTAGACGACCGATGAAAAAGAACACTGCTACTCTGTGCATGGACCAAATTCGTAGCACACGAAGAAGCATGTCTTGATATAAATATCCTTACGGAAGCCCTGGAGAAGCCATAAGTGCATTTCCTATGCAACCCTGGAACTTTCAATTTGCCATAAGCCGGATGTAAATTAATGACCGCCATAGCTAAGCTAGGCTAATCAATCCCTCCCCTTTCATATCTCCTCCTTTATAACTCCTCTGCCGCCGAATTCAAATGTAAACACGGGGCACAAATTCTTGCCTGCCAGGCGGCAAAGTCGCCGTCGGGGACACAAAAACTGCTCATTTAGCTGGAATGAAAGGGAAGCACAGAAGGGCAATTGGGAATCCAACTCTGAACATGTGCTATGGAAAGTTCTGGAGTGACACGGAGAAGAATGTGGAGACCATATCTCCGGTCTTATCATAATTCAGCACTCCGAGTGTGAACAGCGAGATGACGTGGATGGACTTCGACCTGCAACGTGTACGACGTGACATCTGCGACGATCTAACGTCGGTAATTTCGCATATTTCGTGGACATTAAAAATGTATGATTGTGATTCGGGAAGCATATTGAACGCCAGACGTCTTGGTCAAAAACAGAGCTCTCTAAAGTTGCTGCAAATTTCCCGTCAGAAATGTCGTATGCATGGACTCCGAGCACCATTGAATGCTTAAATTGAAATACATTTGCTCGAAAAGGTACTTTTGGCGGCGACATAATAGAAAAGGTTTTGTTTTTTCTGAGGAGAAATGAACGGATGAAAAAGAGCGGCTGCACGATTGACATGGTTGTTCGGCTATTTAGGTTCACTCATTCATTCTCTCGACTTTTGTTTAAATATTTTTTTATTGAATAAGATAAAAGATTAAAAAATTATATTAAAAAAACAATCATCTCAAGAACTCATTTTTCACTTTATATAAATATTTAATATTCATTAAAAACATTAAAAAAATAGAAAAACAATAGTCTAGAGTGAATATTCTTTTCTGTGAATTGACTCTTTAATTAGTCCACTTTTTCCTTTCGAGGCATTGATTCATGATTTCTCCAATTCACTTTGGCAACCTATTTTTGTGGGGCATGGTTTTTGTTGAGAGATTTGCAAATTATGTTATTTTCCAAATTCAACATACATGTGTGGTAGAGATTATGGTTTGAATTTAGAAGCATCTTTTCTAATTAAAATGTCTTTAAATACCTAAATATTTTTGTAGTGTCTTAATGACTAAAGGTAAAACTCTTTGATAGTTCTATTTTTTAAAATAATATGAAAATTTAAATTGAAGAGTTGTATTTTAATAATTGGTATGATTGATCATGTATTCTTTGATTATAATTTTAACTTTAAAAGGAATTTTTAAATTAAATATTGATTTCTTTTTAATATTATAATATAATATATAAAATCAAAATGATCAATACCTATATTACCAAATTATTACAAAAATACTTCTCATGGAAAATCTTCATATTTCTATGTTTTGAGGCTTTTTCTATATGAAAGAGTGTTTTTTTACATTTTCCAACTTAAGAAGAGTTTTTTTTTTTTCAATTGAATTGAAGTGATTTTGTTGAAAATAAGTAAAACTACTTTTGATTGGTTCTTTATTATCTACATAATATATTTTAGCTCTTTACTATTATTTAAAATTTTCATGAAATATAATAACTAAACTTTCTAATTTTGAAAAAAAAAAATTGTATTAAAATTTCTTTAAAAAATGAAGTTTATTTATTTTTAATCTTTTCTATCTAAAAATTGTGAATTATATATTTTAAAAAATTGAAGTTTAAAATTTAATAAAATTAAATTATTTACTTTTTGTTCAAATATTTCAACTTTAATTAGTTACTAAAAACCACACTTTCTAATTTCATAATTAATATTTTTATTATAAAATCTAAAAAAAAATTTAAAAAATAAAAAAAATAAAAATTCTTATTATATTTTTTCTTAAAACCAATTTTCTTATTTTTAAAAACTACACTTTCTAGTTTTTAAACAAAACTCTATTAATATTTGAAGAAATACCTAGTGATGATTTCAAAAACTTGTGGTCTTGCATGACTACAAAAGTTGGGTTGCCTATCATAGAAGCTTTTTTTATATAATAATTTCATATAAACAACATTCTCAAATAAAGATATGTATATTAATATTACTTATTTTTATAAAAAGTTCATTGATGGTGGATTGAAATAGGTAGAGACTTTTGATTAGCTATGTATTTTACTCAAGCTATTTTTAAGATCTCTAGGAATGTTTTTCATGAAAGTGACTCTAATATTGACGAAGTCATTAGAAGATGACCTAGCAAGAGCAAGGGCAATTTGCATTTAATAAATGAGATACAACCAAATGTGTACCAAAAAAATAAAAAACTACTATTAGTAGACTTTACTATATGGTAAAATATTATTATCCAACCAAATTATTACTCCCAAAATTTGTGTCTTTGGTTTTGGGTGAAAGAGAAAGAGTTCTGAAAAATAGTATCTCTATCTCATCCATGGATTTGTCTAAGTATATGCCTGTGGGGAATGTAAACCCTAGCTTATATAAAGATTTGTCTAACCCATGACCTATGGATGTTTGTAACCCTAGCACATAAAATGGTACTTTATTTGGCTTAGAGAGCACTAGGGTTTCGAAAACAAATAATAGGTTTACTATTGTTTCCAACAAATATTTCTCCAAGGCTTTAACAATACAAGTTGCCTTCCAGTTCCACTCGCTTAGGTGTTGGGAAATGCAAAAAATTAGTAGGGCCACGATTTGAACTCTTTGGTGGTTGTTTTATAGATATGGGATGAATCCATCCCTCTATCCAAATTGCAAAGGATGCTTCTTTACAAATGGTGTGGAGTTCTTTTTTCCAAGTACTATCCTCAAATACCTTTTATTTTCTTTTCAATTCTAAAGAGGCTAAATTAAAAGCTTTAGAATGAGACTTCATTTGGATGGGTAAAAATTGTATATTTACATCTCAATGGAACCCCCTTTTCAAACCTCTCAGTTCTTAATGGAGTTTTTTCAAAAATGGTATATTCTCCTGAATCTCCCATATGAATTTCATGATTCACATATTCTTAATAGCCTGGGAGATTCTTTTGGAAAATTTATTAATAGTGTTTGTGTTATGATTAAGGGGATTCTTATGATTAAAATTTATGTTTTAATTTTTACATTTTTAATCATTCCTCGCTCTTGCAATATTAAGTCTCGTTTTGGTATTTGGCATCAAAATATTGTCGAAGATCCTTTGGACTTCCCTAAGGCTGCCATTGTGATTGATTCTAATTTTTTTGTAAGTTGAAGAAAGCTACTTCTAAAGTTTTTTCTCAAACTTCTTGTGATGAGGTTGCTAATTATCTTTAGAATATATCTACTCATATTGGCCCAAATAACCTTGTTGATAATAATCTCATTCTTTCAAATACTACTCTAGTCTCTGATTTTCAAATCTCATCCAAGAATAATTCAGATCTTCCACCTAATGATAAACCAAATCCTATCATGAATGCTACAATTTTTTTAGAGCAATTGTTTTTAATCTCTCAATCCAATTAATAAGGTTACTTTTGATGATAACTTTCCTTGTAATCCTATGGCCCAACCATCTAGTCTAATTTCTCTAGAGATTAGTTTGAATTTTTTGCCCACTACTCTCAAACATTATGTTAACATTACACCTGCTACAATTAACATTGATAGATTGTTTATTATACTAGAAGAGCACTTAATCTCAAAAGTAAAATATATTGTGGCTAAGGCCAATATTTTGTTATCTAATGATATTGCTAATTTTATGGTTGATATTATTGATAATGAATTTTCAATTGGTTGTCTAACAAGGGACATACAACCATGACTATCAACCCTTTTAAAATTTCATCCCTTGATAGAGATTTAGAAAATAATGACAACATATATGAGGAGATTCCTCTTGAGGATAACCTCAAAATGGGATTTGAGCAGTCTAGTCTAATCTTTCAAACCCCCGCCTCTCTGAAGTCCTCATCATCAAGAAAATGTTAGGAGAGGCCTCCAAACAATATAAAAACTCCAAGGGAGTTGGATGTGGGTATTGAATCCATGTTATTTTCTCCTATTGGTCATGGTAAAAAGAATAAGCCTACTTTTAGCCCTCTGCTCACTAGGGCTTCTATTACCAAGAGGAATTTGCAGCTTGAGTATCCTATGGGGGGTCTGTTACCTCAAAAAAAAATTAGAAGAAGAGGGGAATTGATTCTTCCCCTTGAGGAGAATGAGGACCATTTCATGGAATCTTAGGGAATTTAATGACCCTATCAAGAGGCATATTATTAAGAGTCGATGCCAATTAGTTCAATTTGATATTATTATCCTTATGGAAACTAGATTGTCCTCTTTGGTTGATAATCAACTCTCAGGTAATTGGAAATCTGGGAAATTTAGATTGTTTCTCCTGTCTTTGGTTCTTTTGGTGGCTTGGCTAAATTATGGGATGATAATGCAGTCTTAGAGCTAATTTCTCCAGCTCCTAATTGGATGCTAGTTCTTGTCAATACTTGATTTACAAATATGAAGTTTTGGCTCTTCAACATATATGGCCCTTCTGCTATTGTTGATAAGAAGAGATTATGGAACCTTTTATCCTCTTTATTTCTTAAAGGGTGAATTTAATATTTTTTGGAGGAGACTACGATGCTATTGCAAATCTAAAAGAAAAGATAGCTGAAATTATACCATCTAAGAAGGTCATGGATGATTTTAATTAGTTTATATATTCCAACCAATTAATTGATGTTCACACTAAAAGGGGACATTTTACATGGACTAATAAAAGAAGAGCCTTTTGTTAGAATTTTTAAAGGCTTAGCAAGTTTCTCATCTCTAATAATTGTCTTTCTGTAGATATTAATTTTTATTCATCCATAATCCCTAATTCAAGATCTGATCTCTTTCTAGTACTTCTTGATCTTGTTGAAAATAAAGCTCATAACAAATCTTCTTTTAAATTTGAGTCTGTGTGGTTTTGTGATCCTTCTTTCCTACCCTTATTAAAATCATGGTGGATTAATGCCCGTTTTGTATAAGGATCTTAGTTGTGCCAGATTACTAAGAAATTGATTTTTTTTTCAAATAAAAAATTAAAGAATGGAACATTAATCATTTTAAACATATATTTCTTGAAATATTTCATCTAGAATAGGAATTATCTGCTTTAAATGACAAAAATATTGATCATGGCATGGATCAAAACTCTTTCTTTTTTGAGAATAAGGAAGTCCCTTAATGAGGTATTTCTTAGAGAAGAAATTTATTGGAAACACAAATCTTGAGAGGTTTGGCTTACAGATAGTGACAAAAATACAAGGTTCTTTCACGCATCCACAAAACTTAAAAGGTTGAAAAACAAAATTGTTAGGATTGAAAATGATACTAGAACACTGGTAGAAGATAATGGAATATCTATATAAGCCATTGTTTTCTATAAGCATATTTTAACTATTAATCCTATTGAACCTAATGATACTACTCTTAATGTTATTTCAAAATATGTTTTTGATCTGGATAATATTATGTTTATGTTTTCCTTTTCTTTTGAGGAATTAAAACAAGTCACTTTCTCTATGGCCCTTGATAAGGCTCTCGATCTAGAAGGGTATGCATTATTGTTTTATCATAAATACCAGGATTTCCTAGGGAAAGATATCTTACTTGCTCTAGAAGAATCTAGGAGAAACATGACCATGTTAAAAATAACTTAATAATAAATGGATTATTGTTATACCCAAAGTTGATAATCCAAGGACCTTTGTGGATTGTACACCTATTTATTTATGCAATAATTTGTATAAAATATTTACTAAAGCAATCTCTATCAGATAAGCTAAGGTTATTCATAAAGTTATTTTATAAGAAAAATGAGGTTTTGTTCTCAGTAGGGAAACATCAAACTAGGCCATTCTCACCCATGAGATTCTTCATTTAATAGCCTTGGAGAATAAAACATATATGATTATGAATTTGGACATGATGAAGGCTTATGATAGAGATAATTGGACATTTTTGTTTCTGGTTTTGGAAAAAGTTATTTTTTTTCTAAAAGTTGGATTAAATGGATTACTGCTTGTGTCACTTCCCCTAGGTTTTGTATCATCATTAATGGTTCTTCTTGTGGGTTTTTCTCATCTTCTATGGGATTAAGACAAATGGACACCCTTTCATCCTTCCTTTTTATTATTATGGTTGAGGGGCTTAGTTGGGCCATTAAACAAGCCAATCTATTTGGTAGGTGGGAGGGTAATAAGATAGGAAAATTAGATGAGAGTTACACTCACAACTTATTTGTTTATGATACTTTATTTTTGGATAGGCTACTATTAAGGAATCAATAGTTATCAAGAATATCATTGATGACTATTCTAGCTCCTTAGGCCAATTAGTTAATCCTCAGAAGTTTAAGATCTTTTTTTATAATTGTTTGTCCTTTAGTCGAGTAGTGTCTTGTTCTCTTTTGGGGTTTCATGTTTGGATCTTTTCCTTGCAAATATTTAGGGATACCCTTGCTTACTAGGTCAAAGAAGCACCTTTTTAGGGAAAAAATATTTCTTCCATTTCAATCAAATTTTATGTTCGAAACATAAGTGGCTATCTCTTCTAGGTAAAATTTTGATGATCAAATATATACTTAATGTTGTTCCAATCTATTTAATTTGTGTGTACTAAACATGCCAAAGAGTTTTGCTTTATTTTGTTATTGATGATTCTTGTTTTCCTCCAACAATTAACTAAAAGGATTTGTATTTTATCACTGTGTGTTCAAATCTAAAACAAGATCTTAAATCTAAGTTGAACATAAGAACAATTTGTTAGAAACAAGGAAACACACACAATTGAGAGGGGCAAGAGGGTGAATCAGTTGTGTAAATAATTTCAAAAATTCACTTGATACTTAACCATAAAACTTAAATTTGAATGATAAACCTTAAAGCACTGAACTATAAATCACAAGAACACATAACACCTAAATTTTTGCATGGAAATACAGTTAAGGGAAAACCCATCTTGGGGATCAAACCCATAAGATGATGTACTAGCACAATAACCATGTTAAAGGTAAAAAGGGGAATGCGCCTACATTTATCCAGGCTTACAACCTAGATCTCACTGCTCAAATACAATAGAGGGGAATAATCCTGATGGAAACAACCCTAAGATTAGAAAGGGATGCAACCCTAGAATGGACTACAATCCACTAATTTATGAATTGATTGATAGAATCTCTGACATGCCAATACAACTCCAATAAAGTACTATAAATCTGTGTCTCAATTATAGATTCCAATCATACCTCTTCACATAATCTTTGTACATCCACTCACATACATATTGCATCCTTCACACATGCAATTGATTACATATTTAAATACATGTCATCAAATTATTCTCACAAGGTTAGCCATGGAACTAATTACAAGATTTTATATTGAATACAATAGAAACATTAATTTGATCCAAGACATGTATACAAAGAGATAGCTAGGATCCAAATCTCCATCCTCAAATACTCTTCAGATCCACAAATCACACCATGATCCTTCACAACATGCTACACCACCAAGTCGGCCAAGAATAAATAAGAATATCAACACGCCATACAAAATTTTTTTACATCTGATCACATAACCCAATGTGATCCAACAACACAATAGGACAATCTAGCAACACTAACAAGCAACATGAAATGCCACATCAACAACATAAACAACTTTGTCTCATAATTCATAACTATCTCTGCACTATTCATCAAGAACACCAAAGATCAACCTCTATCACTTAAGAATAATATATTTCCATCATCCAAATCATGAACCATTCAAGATAAGGACACACATCTATTTCCTAAAATCACTACAAGGTTAGCAACCAAAAATATTATTTAACCGATTGTCACTGATCCAAAAAATACAACATTGTCACTTCCTAAACAACTAGAAAAACTAGTCTGATATATCACTTGAAACATACTCAAATCATAATGGGAACCTCTATAATTCAACATAGGGAAAATACAGACAAATCCCTTCAAACATATGCAACTTTGCAACATTTGATCTGCAATATAGTAGCCATACCAATCAAAACTCTTCACTTGAACAAATCAGGAACATTTTTAGAAATAAAGAAATATGTTGACGTCAATGACAAAACATCAATGTCAGCACATATATGCAAATATATCTCAGAAATATACAACAATCTCCTCCTTTGGCATTTATGGAAACATATGATGTGAAAAAATAAATCAATGCATAAAGAAACTATATCAACAAGACTACCAACAATATCCACAATATATCTCTCCCTGAAAACTTCTACAACAAAGAACAATCTTAAGCTACACACTCTTTTTGCATAGCTATCTCTTCCCCTTCAGTATCAATGACAAATGAATATATATGCACTAAATCATAGATGCCAAAATAAATTGAACATCTCAAAAACTAACTACTACACAAGACTAACTACTCCCCCTGAGTAGTAGCCACCAAAACATTATTCTAGATTGATGATAATCTCTGTAAAAGAATTGGACCGATGCAAATCCATGCATCTCTAGCTCTGATCAGGAGGGGCTATCACCCCAAGCTTACCTCAAAGATTACTTTTTTTAAAGCCCAGAATTAGGATTAGCTAGACTCAGAGCTTTTTTTTTTAGTGGATGATGCAGGCACATGTACTTCTTTTAAGCATATAAATTTAAATTATAGGCTTCTCTTAACAAATTTTTACTACTAGTTGAGTGTTAAACTTAGTTTAGTAACGATATACTAACAAGGATCTTAGTCAAAGTGTAGCTGTTTCAGGAATGATGGATCAAGAGGCATCCTGAGAAGCTATATTTCACAAGGAATTAAGTTTTGACATCGTTAGAAAAGAATTGCACAGAAACAAAAGCACAAAATCCAGAAGGAAGGTATTTCAATCCTGCCGAATGGACGAAGCATTCAACAATTCGTGACTCACTTTTCAGACATGATTTAGCTCAGCTGATTATGGAATTTGTAATATATAAAACTCTCATGAATATATTATGGAAGGGGATGCCCTCCTAAAAGCACTATGTATTAGAATCTGGACTACGGTCCTAGGCAAGGCTGGAGGGTTTCTCAACCCCGCTCTTCCCTACCAGCGCCTGCACTGAGCGGGACTTTTTGTATATCTATTTATCTACTTAATAAAACTATTGGCCTCAACTTTTTACCCCCCAAAAATTAAATAAATAAATTATGTAATTAATCTAATTAATTGTATATTTCAATTTAAATTAAATCAACCCATTTAAGGGGTACACATGGCTAAACAAATCATTTTAATTCAATTAATAAATTCTTATTTTCCCTCAACACCACATGGGAGGAAAATGTCTCAACCAATAAAATTTAAGGATCAAGCTTACATGGATCAAGCTCACATCAAATCTCAATCACACATAAGGTGAGAGCATCTTGACCCCCCATTTTGTCTTTTTGTCCCAGGCTTTGAGGACAATTCATTTAAATTGTCTCCAATTGTGGAACCATAGACTTAACCCCAATTCAACCTTGATCAACTCAACTCTACCCCTACCCTTGCCAAAAGTTATAAAAGCAAGACATAAATCAATCAATTATGATCCAAAAATCTGAGAATAGCATCAAACCTCTAGCAATTTTGAGCTAAAAAGACAAATTTAGTGTTTTAAAGCTTAATTTCTTTTGGAATTAAATTTTTAGCTTGCTTATCATTTAAATTCTCATTTTAGAGTTGTCATTAATGGGAGCTTGTTGAGAGCTTTGCATTAGCAAATCTAAGTAGAAGTCCATAAAGTGTTTTTTGTCTTCATTTGCTTAAATTAGCTTGCTATTTGTGGTAATTTACTTATTTTAATCATTTATTGACAATACTAACCTTTTGAAGGTTCCTTTCATAGCACACAAAATGGTGCCATGGACATTAGGCCTCATTATTTTATTCATTTATTGACAATACTAACCTTATGAAGATTCTTTTCATAACACACAAAATAGCCGCCAAGTCCTCCACCGCCGGAATCATAGACTCCGACGAAAGCTTCAAAATATTCAGCAGTTGTCCCGCTTTCGAGACCGCCAAAGGCCGACTAGACGACCGATGAAAAAGAACACTGCTACTCTGTGCATGGACCAAACTCGTAGCACACGAAGAAGCATGTCTTGATATTAATATCCTTATGGAAGCCCTAGAGAAGCCATAAGTGCATTTCCTATGCAAACCTGGAACTTTCAATTTTCCATAAGCTGGATGTAAATTAATGACCGCCATAGCTAAGCTAGGCTAATCAATACCTCCCCTTTCGTATCTCCTCATTTATAACTCCTCTACCGCTGAAATTAAATGTAAACACGGAGCACAAATTCTTGCCTGCCAGGCGGCAAAGTCGTCGTCGGCGACACAAAAACTGCTCATTTAGCTGGAATGAAAGAGAAGCACAGAAGGGCAATTGGGAATCGAACTCTTAACATGTGCTATGGAAAGTTCTGGAGTGACATGGAGAAGAATGTGGAGACCATATCTCCGGTCTTATCATAATTCAGCAATCCGAGAGTGAACAGCGAGATGACGTGAATGGACTTCGACCTGCAACGTGTACGACGTGACATCTGCGTCGATCTAACATCGGTAATTTCGCATATTTCATGGACATTAAAAATGTATGATTGTGATTCGGGAAGCATATTAAACGCCAGACGTCTTGTCAAAAAGAGAGCTCCCTAAAGTTGGTGCAAATTTCCCGTCAGAAATGTCGTATGCATGGACTCCGAGCACCATTGAATGCTTAAATTGAAATACATTTGCTCGAAGAGGTACTTTTGGCAACATAATAGAAAAGGTTTTGTTTTTTCTGAGGAGAAATGAACGGATGAAAAAGAGCGGCTGCACGATTGACATGTTTGTTCGGCTATTTAGGTTCACTCATTCATTCTCTCGACTTTTCTTTAAATATTTTTTTTATTGAGTTAAATAAAAGATTAAAAAATTATATTAAAAAAACCAATTATCTCAAGAGCTCATTTTTCACTTTATATAAATATTTAATATTCATTAAAAACCTTTTAAAATAGAAAAAATGATAGTCTAGAGTGAATATTCTTTTCTGTGAATTGACTCTTTAATTAGTCCATTTTTTCCTTTCTAAGGCATTGATTCATGATTTCTCCTATTCACTTTGGGCAACCTATTTTTGTGGGGCATGGTTTTTGTTGATATATTTTTTTTCAAATTTAACATACATATATGGTGGATATTATGGTTTGAATTTAGAAGCATTCTACCTTTCAATTAAAATGTTTTTAAATATCTAAACATTTTTGTAGTGCCTTATAATACGGCCTCTTTGTAGGTAAAACTCTTTGATGGGTCTATTTGATAGTTTTATTTTTAAAAATAACATGAAAATTTAAATTGAAAAGTTATAATTTAATAAATAGTATGATTGATCATGTATTGTTTGATTATAATTTTGGTTAAAAGCAACTTCTTAAATTAAATATTGACTTTTTTTCAATATTATAATCTAATATAAAATCAAAATGATCAATATCTATATTACCAAATTATTACAAAAATACTTCTCATGGAAAATCTTCATAATTCTATGCTTTGAGGCTTTTTCTATTTCAAAGAGTGTTTTTTTTAAATTTTCCAACTTAAAAAAAGAGTTTGTTTTTTTCAATTGAATTGAAGTGGTTTTGTTGAAAATAAGTAAAACTACTTTTGACTGGTTCTTTATTATCCACATAATATATTTTAGCTCTTTACTATTATTTAAAATTTTCAAGAAATATAATAACTAAACCTTCTAATTTTGAAAAAACAAAAAAATTGTATTAAAATTTCTTTAAAAAATAAAGTTTATTTATTTTTAATCTTTTCTATCTAAAAATTGTGAATTATATATTTTTAAAAATTGAAGTTTAAAATTTAATAAAATAAAATAATTTACTTTTTGTTCAAATATTTCAACTTTAATTAATTACTAAAAACCACACTTTCTAATTTCATAACTAATATTTTTATTATAAAATCTTAAAAAACTAAAAAAATAAATTCTTATTATATTTTTTTCTTAAAACCAATTTTCTTATTTTTAAAAACTACACTTTCTAGTTTTTAAACAAAACTCTATTAATATTTGAAGAAATACCTAGTGATGATTTCAAAAACTTGTGCATGACTAAAATAGTTGGGTTGCCTATCGTAGAAGCTTTTTTTATATAATAATTTCATATAAACAACATTCTCAAATATATATATATATATATATATATATATATATATATATATATATATATATATATATATATATATATATATATATATATATATATATATATATATATATATATATATATATATATATATATATTACTTATTTTTATAAAAAGTTCATTAATGGTGGATTGAAATAGGTAGAGACTTTTGATTAGCTATGTATTTTACTTAAGCTATTTTTAAGATCTCTAGGAATGTTTTTTTATGAAAGTGACTCTAATATTGACGAAGTCATTGGAAGATGACCTAGCAAGAGCAAGGGCAATTTGCATTTAATAAATGAGATACAACCAAATGTGTACCAAAAAAATAAAAAACTACTGTTAGTAGACTTTACTATATGGTAAAATATTATTATCCAACCAAATTATTACTCCCAAAATTTGTGTCTTTGGTTTTGGGTGAAAGAGAAAGAGTTCTAAAAAATAGTATCTCTATCTCATCCATGGATTTGTCTAAGTATATGCCTGTGGGGAATGTAAACCCTAGCTCATATAAAGATTTGTCTAACCCATGACCTATGAATGTTTGTAACCCTAGCACTAAAATGGTTACTTTATCTGGCTTAGAGAAGACTAGGGTTTCGAAAACAAATAATAGGTTTACTATTGTTTCTAACAAATATTTCTCTAAGGCTTTAACAATACAAGTTGCCTTCCAGTTCCACTCGCTCAGGTGTTGGGAAATGCAAAAAATTAGTAGGGCCACGATTTGAACTCTTTGGTGGTTGTTTTACAGATATGGGGTGAATCCATCCCTCTATCCAAATTGCAAAGGATGCTTCTTTACAAATGGTATGGAGTTCTTTTTTCCAAGTACTATCCTCAAATACCTTTTATTTTATTTTCAATTCTAAAGAGGCTAAATTAAAAGCTTTAGAATGAGACTTCATTTGGATGGGTAAAAATTGTATATTTACATCTCAATGGAGCCCCCTTTTCAAACCTCTCAGTTCTTAATGGAGTTTTTAAAAAAATGGTATATTCTCTTGAATCTCCCATATGAATTTCATGATTCACGTATTCTTAATAGACTAGGAGATTCTTTTGGAAAATTTAATAATAGTGTTTGTGTTATGATTAAGGGGATTCTTACGATTAAAATTTGTGTTTTAGTTTTTACATTTTTAATCATTCCTCGCTCTTGCATTATTAAGTCTCATTTTGGCATTTGGCATCAAAATATTGTCGAAGATCCTTTGGACTTCCCTAAGGCTGACATTGTGATTGATTCTAATTTTTTTGTAAGTTGAAGAAAGCTACTTCTAAAGTTTTTTCTCAAACTTCTTGTGATGAGGTTGCTAATTATCTTTAGAATATATCTACTCCAGGGATAACTTTAAGGAACCCCCCCCCCCTCCTGAAAAGTATAAAATTATGGCGAATCACATGTGATTTGGGTGAAAAAAAATTAATAGTGTTGGCGAATTATGCGTCAATCTATGGATATTTGGTGGCGAATTTTTTAATAGTTTACATAATTTTTATAAAAAAATGGCGATTAAATTTCTTTTTTAAAATAAATTTATTAATATTGATGGCGAATTATGTTTTGAAATATGGGTATTGGTTGGCAAATATTTTAATAACTGATACCATTTTTATAAAAAAATGGCGAAATTATTTTCCAAATAGTTGAATTATTTTCTTAAATTGGGGTTTTCTTCAATTGGGGTTTTCTTAATTAGTTAGTTAACATCGGGTTGAGGAACAGGTGTCAACCAGTCGCATGATCACATGTCAGAAAACTCTAACATGTGATCATGCGACAGCCACCCACAAGATGCCACATAACCGCCAGTGGGACCACTGCCCTCCCCTCCAACGGACCCAGCACAAGAAGTAACTAGTCGCTTGGTCACATGTCAGAAATTTTTGACATGCGAACATGCGACAACTGAACATTTTACCAGCTCAGCCAATCACAACCTAACACCTCGACGATGAATCATCACGTGGTCCCATTGCAGACAAACCAACGGCATCTAATCAGACGGTGGGTGCATGATCGCATGGGGAAAGAATATTCCATGCGATCACATGCTAACCATCGATCAAAATCTCTAGCCCAAGCCCCACTGACCACACTCCATCTCTTTATTTCCTTCGGCCAATAGGGGAGTGTCATTTGTGCATCAGGGATTTTTTTAGTGGCCAATAAGGGAGCACCATTTGTGCATACATGTCACCATGGCCCATAGTTTGAAACCCTACACCGTAAAGAAGAATCAACGGTCGGTGTGATTTCACATATCTCTGGCAACTCCCTTACGCTTTAGTGACCACTATTGATGCTCTGACATGAAAAGACTGTCTGACTCATCCAGAAACTAGGCCCCACCATTGAGATTTAGCAATAAAGGCAAACTCCCATTCGCTGGAGACTTTCTCCATTCCCTGAGCTAGCGATGACTAACATGATGAAGAATTGGGCCCCTCACAATCGCAGCAGCGCACATACTCAATGATGAATCATCACGTGGTCCCACTGCATACAAACCAACGACATCTAATCAGACGGTGGGTGCATGATTGCATGGGGAGAGAATATTCCATGCGATCACATGCTGCTTGTCGATCAAAATCTCTAGCCCAAGCCCCGCTGACAACACTCCACCTCTTTATTTCCTTCGGCCAATAGGAGAGTGCCATTTGTGCATACATGTCACCATGGACCCACAGTTTGAAACCCTACACCATAAAGAAGAATCAATGGCCGGTGTGATTTTGCAGATCTCTAGCAACTCCCTTACGCTTTAGCGACCACCGTTGATGCTCTGACATGTCAAGACCTTCTGACTCATCCAGACACCAGGACCCACCATTGTGTTTTAGCAATAAAGGCAAGCCCCCATTCGCTGATTTAGTGGTTAGATTCAATGAGCTCCGTTGAAACTCTGCTGACATCGGATAAAATTTTCAAATTTGTTCCTCTAGCTGCCAGGTCAACCAACTCATCCGCTTCATTAATATTCATTAGTGTATGTTAAATTAGTAATATTTTAAAATCATGACAATCGTTAGATTATGATAGATGAACGACTGAAGTTGTATTTCAGAAGTTCTATGGGTTTCAAAAAGCTTTTCTGAAAACTCGCTCTGAAAATGTGACACGTTGAAAGTTGACGTGTAATGTTTTAGAAAGATTACGAATGTTTATGTTACACGTGTATGATGTAGAAAGATTACTTTACCATATAACGAAAGGTTTTTAACATTTACTTTTTTAAAACCTATCGACTCGTACTCGTAGCAGTAGAGTTAAAAAGAACTGTTGAACGAGAACAGTCACTGGAGATTTGGAAATTGAGACTGTAATTTGTGAGAGCCTTAGCCGTTCGAACTTATATCTATCCTGATTTCAAAATTCAAAGTTTAATTTCGGGTAAGTACTAAGTTTAACTTGATTTTGAAATTTTAATTCTTGCATGTTCTATTGGGGTTTTCTTAAATTGGGGTTTTCTTCAATTGGGGTTTTCTTAATTAGTTAGTTAATATCTGTGATATTATTACTATTAGTAAATATCTGTGAATCTTTGTTTTTTAATTTTTCTGAAGAACAATGGGGAAAGCGAAAACTCAAGGCCTAGGGCAAGCAGAAGGGAAAACTGTAATGGACTTCAGAAAACTAGTACAAATCCCTAGTTTCACCGATGAGTATCACGATGTTTATGATCCTATTATCGAAGGTGAAAAGAGAGTTATAGCAATTAAACATACATTGCGCAGTAAGGCAACTGGGCCAAGGAGGTCTGAATTTATAAAATTTAACGCAGTGGTAGGTGCAACAACCAATAAAGTTGCTTCCTAGGATGTTGGTCTGGGTAACATGCTATTACCTGAAGTTTTCCCTTGCCCAGAAATTGTCAAGATTTGTGCAGAAAATTATGATGAAGAAAAAAAATCAATTGTGAATAAACAAACTCAGGAAGAAATTTTAACAATAACCCAGGAAGAATTTGTCAGTTTGCTAGACCTAGGGTTTGACCCACAAAACTGTAATGCCAAAATCGACCTGGGAGTGCTGGCAGAGCAATATGAGGCAGTCCCGCAAGATGGAAAAAATTCTTTTGTAAAGGGTCTAATAGTTGTAGAGGCAAAGGCTTCATTGGGTGAGAACCATAAGCCTCCTTATGATTTTAAGGTTTTTGTACCATGGGTTCAAGATACTATATCCTCACTATCATTTTGCCTGGGACTAGAAAACAATAGGGAAGTGAGTGCCAGCATTCTTCAATTCATTTGGGATATCCATTGTCTAAATGAACCAGTAAGATATAATTTTGTTGGACACGTGGTTGAATCGGTGCAAGAGCAATTAGCATTGATTAAAAGAGGCAATTCTAAGACATTTAGGTTCAAAACCTACTTGTGCTATCTTCTGCTAGCCAAGAATGTTGCAATATTAATGAGCAACGACAACAAGCTTGAAATTCAGAGGGGGATAGGTACTCCAAATCCAATATATAACTGGACACCTCAGATAAGATTGTATGATAACAGAAGGAATTACAATAATTTTGTAGACTTCTTTTTGGCCCCATTGTACAAAGAAATAACAAGCACTCCAATGCCCAGATTGTTTGCTTCATGTAGGGATTGCATCCAACTTGGAAGCACAACTCAATTGGCTGACTGGTACTTAATGGAAGATTACACTGTGCTAAGGTTTTACAGATCATAACTGCAACCCCACAAACTTCCAATGCATTTGACAGACAGGGTGTTTGCAGTAGAATATGTAGTACAACTAGAGAGCACAGATAGACTCTTCTCTGGCCAATCGAAGAAGAGCATATTCCCTTCCTTACCTTTCTCAATTGGAGGGTTAACATTTGAGAGAAAGGCTTTCCAAGTGGCACAATTTTTTAAAGATATTTTTCAATTTGATTTAGAGCGGTACTAGAAGTATAATCCACTCTACGTCATTCAAGAAAGGCTTGTTGCTAATAAGAACTCTGCAAACTTATTTCAACATGAAAGTAAACCATTGCTAGAGAAGTTAAAAAATAAGGATAGATGGGATGACGTTAGAAAAGAGATGGAGAAAATTTTCATTGAGGAAAACATTTTAGTTGAACAGTTGTCATCACAAATTATGACAACAATAAATTAGGGCATTGTACAGCCTAGGATGTCCTTCAATTTCTATGACAAAGCTGCTCAGCCATCAAACATAAAAATAACAAAGAGAATAGCAGAAGCTTGTAAGGATAGAAAATGGACTAGAATGAAAATGGATGATTTTTGGAGTATGAGAAAGGCTCTTGGTGAACCAAAGACCAGTGCAGATCTGGATGACATAAATGAGGATATAGAGTTTAGCAAATTGTGGAATATGGAGCATCCTAACTCCACATATGAAACTGATAGTAGTGATCCAGATGATCATGATATTGATAATGCATGTACTCCACAGACTGGGAGTCATTGTGCAATCTCTGAGGACCAGAAAAATGTATATAGCAAAGGGGCAGTCATTCTTGAAAAAATGGGTTATAAAGGTGGTGGTTTGGGTCCCACAGGAGAAGGCGTCTGGAATACAATTCAGACAGAAAAAATTGCTCATGATCGTGGTGCAGGACTTGGCTCTGATAGTGGACCTAGTGGTAGTACTAGTGGCATTCGTGGGACTGACATTGGTAGGAGTGGGCACCTTATATAACAAGTTCCCTCTCTAAAGAGGCCACTAGAATCTACACAAAATCCCATACAAGAAGATAGTGTCAAGAAGCAAAAGTTTTCCATTTCCATTTCCAGTTCCAGAATAATGACATTAGATCATAAAGAAGTGTTGCCAATTTCAGGTTCAGCAAAACCCTCTAGAAGTTCAAATCCTCAAAGAGCATTAGTTAGATCAACAACCATTGCAAGCTCTGTCTCTTCTTCACCTTTCAAACATTCAAATCCTTCAGCAACACCAGATTTTAATTACAAGGATTTCTATAATAATTTTGCAGAAACAAAAATAAAGAATAAGGAATCAAAGAAGGCATTGGAGTCTGGTGCCCTTACTGCAACTGCACAGGAACAACCTGCATCCAACAAGGTTTTTCCAACATATGACCCAAAGAGAGACATGATGGAGTTCATGGTTGTTATTCCACCAAACAAAGATGGAAACCCACTAGAGAGTCAGATAGATCACTCTGAATTTGAAGTTAGCACTCTCCAAATGGATTTTTCCAAAGTAAAAAATGTGGACAAAATCAATGTCTCAAAGTCTACAAACCAAGTGGTCTACAGTGCACTGCTAAAGGTGGAAAGAGAGAAAAGAAAGCTCGAGAAAAATATAGAAAAGTTACAAGCAGACATTGGCAATGAAAAAGCAAAGAGGAAAGCTTCAGAGAACAGTTTGAAAGAATTGCAAAAAAAGATTAAAAAATCAGCAGATACAGAGCAAGGACATGCTGAGGTGGTAGTGAAGGAACAGGAGCAGGAGCAGGTGAAATTGAAGGAATAGGAGCTAGAGGAACTGAGGGGAAAATTGGCACAGGAGTAGGTGAAGGAATAGGAACTGAGGGGAAAATTGGCAGAAATGATAAAAAAACTTGACGAAGAAAGAGCCAGTTCAGAAAAGTTATTTAAAAATTTGGAGAGTAATGCTGCCTCTTAGGTGGATAAAGCCAATCATTGGGAACAAAAAGTAGTAGAAGAGAAAAACAATTGTGAAAAAATGGCAGAAGAACTAAAGAAGGCCAATTGTACAATTAAGACTTTAACAAATACTAGTCATAATTTAGTGAAGATTACAAAAGAACACATTTGGGGCCAAATATTGGCGATGTCTAATAGCTTGTATGACTGGTTTGAAATGCTTCAAAGTATGAGAGTATGTTACTTGAAGCTCCAAAACAACATTCAACAGAACATGGATGTTGTCAACAAAGAAAAGATAGCAAAAAATATTATGCAACAACTCTACAGTAAGAGTGATAGTTATCTATCAAACAAGGGAATTAGCAACCACCTTGATGCATCAGTAAAGGTACCAAGTATCATTCACAAATGTGAGAAACTACGGGAAGCACAAGAATTGGATGACAAAGCTAAGCAGAAGATCACAAAGATGGAACAAAGGAAAGCGAAAATGGAAAGTCTTGGTTTGCCTAAGGGATTTGAAGCAAATCAGTTCATTGGACGAGAAAATTACAAAACAAGGTTGCAAGACAAAATAAATACTGATGTATGCTTTCTCCCTGCAGACATATCTTGTGATGCAATCTTGGATTTCATCAAACCAGTGAGAACTTTGAATGGACTTTTAGAATCAACAGTGCTGTCAAGTCACACTTCCAAATATGAATTACTAACAAAGTTGCAGGAGTGTGACTATACTATGAACCAAATTGTTTTGCCATCAGAGGATGTTTGGAGTGGCCTACAAAGATTGCTCTGAATTTTGAACTACTTTAAATTGTAATATATTGCAAATGAATACAAAAAAAATTGTGCTCTATGATTCTATCTAATTTTCATGTTTTCCAATTCAATGTATGTTGAGTTACTCTATTTTATTCATTTATTCTTAGTTGAGTTTAACTAAGAATACAAAATTACTTTGTTATATGCTATTGGAATACAAAATTTCATTCAGGAATTTCAAATTCAAATATGAATGATCATTGATGACATGATATAAACTACACTCTATAGTAATAATACTCTTTGTTCTCAAATTTTAATGATGAAACATAATACATTCTTGCTTTTCTAAAATGAACATTGAATGATAGGATATCATATAGTAGTTAATAAGTTCAAAAAATACCTATTGGTTGCCACTACTAATTTAACATAAATTTCCTAAATTTGCCAATTCATCTCTGTGTCATCATCATCATCCAATTCTGGTATTGCAGTTGCTTCATTGTTCTCTTCATTTTCATTTGTGTCTTCTTCAAGTTCACTCTGACCTCCGCTTCTATGACTCCCAATCCCATCGGTAGTGCCACTGCCAACTGTACTTGTCCCACTTGGAGTCACTATAGGAGATTGGTTAATGGTGTTGCCCACCCCTCTTCTTTTGCATCTTTTCTTCCAAATTTCCATTTCTTTTTGATAAGGAAAAGTATTGACATCATACCTAGATGTGTATACCCTCAAGCATGATTCCAAATTCTTGTCTAGTTTGTTTCTTAGCTTTGATTTTAGGAAGCCCAAAGCACTGAAAACTCTCTCATCCTCCACTGAACCCAATATCATGGTTTGACATAGATCAGCAAGCTTGAAGTACTCTGAAATTTCTTCACGCAACATTGTGCTCTGTTTTAGTTCTATCCAAAGCTTTTTTGCCGAGCCCTCTTCATGTGGGTTATGCATTAATTGATATTGATGCTTCATAGTCCTTGCAAAGGTGCTTGATTGCTGTCTAAGAAGACTCTCATCTAATATTCCTTTGATAGTCACTCCATTGAATTCTATAGATTTGCAAAATTCCTTTATCAAAGTCAACAACCTTTTACGATAATCTTCCTTAGAGTTGAAGGACCAATATTGAGGAAACACAATTGCCATGGCCTCAAGTAGTTGATCATATGGGAATCATGATCTTATTTTAGAGGAAACTCTATAGGCTATGTCCCTTGCATTAGCTGTTATAGACTCGATGATCTTGTTAAACTCTTCCCTTGTAACTCTTGTAGCTCGCTTCTTTGGGGCACTGTAGTACATTGGTATCTGAAATCCCCTTACACAAACACATAAATCTCCATTTTCAATGATCTTTAAATAATTATCAGGATCATCCAAATCTATTAGTTTCCGCCAGTGATTAAATCTATCATCGGATAAATTTAGGTCAGTACGATAGAGACTATCAAGGGCTTGGCATGACATTTTACGCAAGTGAGCATATTTTGCAATATACATGGCTCTTTGCTGGGCTTTTTTCATAATTAACGTCATTTCTTCTAGCATGGGAAGAAGAGATGCCAAAGTAAAAAATGTCTCTAAATTGCTCAACCTCCGAAGCAGGTTGCCACATCTTTGATTTTCTACATTGTCCCGATTTTCGTACATCAGTCCAATCAAAGATTGATATTCAGAAAATACTCGATGCGCTGGTCCATCCAAAGAGATCCATCTGGTATCAACATCTTTAAGAAGCTTGTTTCCATCGGTAATTCCATCAGCAAAGTGATGAAATTCCCTAAAATGTTTGGGACTTCGACAAAAATATGCATACAACTCTCTTACTAAATCTTCAACCTTGTTTACTGAAGGAAACTTCTTCATAACTCTAAAAGCAAGATTCATCCTGTGGGCCATACAGTGAATGCCAACAACATATGGTGAACAAGAAGCTTGCATCTTTGTGCAAAGACCATTCCTTTGACCTTGTATTACTGAAGCTCCATCCGCTCCAACACAGATCAACTTCTTCGCTATTGTCAATTCATCCATAGCTCCATATTCAATTAAATGGCTCTTTACTAACTGAAATAAAGTTTCTGCTGTCGCATTGTCTCTCAATTTAGCAACAATTAGTAGATGTGGTTGGCAGACATTATTCTGTATAGTATAAACATGCATGCATACCCACGACATATTATCTATTGCCGTAACTTCATCTGAGGACAATGCAATAAAGGTTGACTCTTTTATTTTTCTTTGTACATCCTCTATTTCAACTTGCACAATACAACTTGCCCATTCCCATCCACTGTTTATCGACCAATGACTGACATGATAGTTAGGAACTTTCAGAAACTGTAACAAACCACTCATTTCTAGATAGTCTGTCATTGGACGCCCTCTGCTCAAAATATGTAAAACATTACTTAATTGAACAGCTTTTCCGCGTTCTTCTACTTCACTTGCTTTTGCAAAAATAGCATTAATAGAACCTTGAACTTCACCAGGCTTCGTCTTAAATTTTTGAAATGAATAATAGTCCTTAGCATTCCTTTTATGTTGACATTGCTCCTTTGTTTTATATCTTACCACCTTTATTTCCCTTCCATCTACAGTTGAGGTTTCGTAAATCTTACCAACATGTTTCTCTATGGTGTCTAGTTTAAGCTGCAACCGCTTTTCCTTTTTATACTTCCAACTACAAATCGTACATCTGCATTCTACTGGCGGCTCACCTACAATTGGATTTTCCACAGGCTCAATGAATGGATACTTTGTTGCCCAATCAAATTTAAATCTCCTGGCCATCTCCCATCAACGATCAGTTTTTTCTTTCGATTTTCCTCTCCCTTTAGTGTTACTGTTAATTGCACCATAATCATCACCGAAGTCAATTGATTCATCCTGGTACTCGTTATTTATTAGATATTCTTCATCAAGGTCATCTTCATTAGAGATATCAGGTTCTGCAACTTCGTCACTAGATTTATTAGGGTCCCTAATTTGTTGAATAGACTCCTGTGTAGGTTGAGATTGTATAGGTTCCTTTGATGATGTACCTTCCTCACTTTGACCAACATTGTTGCGTCTACCCCCGCCAAAGTATGAAGATATATTTATGCATTTCGTTGGCCTCTCTTGGACATCTCCACCTTCATTAGTCCTCTTCCTGTTTAAATTTGACTATGACATCTCCATCAAATTAAGGTTGCAATAAAATACTATGTACTCGTAGTCGTAGTCGTTCCGGTTTGCTATCGATCGCAATTGTGAGCTCTAAGCTCAGAATCAACTGAATTATTATGCTACTAAGTACTAAATGAAAATATCTCAAAGGCTCCTTTTCGGCATGTTTCAATAATGAAACTCATATATCTTAAATAGACAACTACAAATAAACCATTTTCATATCAGCCATCAGATTTTGCCTCATAATCGGCATCGTCCATTTTGGCGAATGGGCCGACCGTTACATCTGATAAGAACTAATATTTGGTGAACCCCACGTAATTTCAAGTAATCAAGTGGGTGAATAGGGTGGGAACTTGGGACCCCATTGCGTGTGATGCATGGTGAATTGGGTCCTAGGACAAATAAAAATTTCACATAGGAAAATGGGAATTTGGCGAATGATGATCCTCGAAAGAGACACTCAATTTAATCCGTGGCGAATAACAGTAAACAGTAAAGAGAAAAATGGGCGAAGAACCCAACTACCAAACTGAAATTACGTAATAATAGTGGCAAACATTCCGACCACTATATGACCATTTTATAAAATTTGGGTGAATGATCTGACCTGTATTTGATTGTTTTATTCGCCAATTTCTATCACCCGATCGTGACATATTTGCCAATTGGTGAATATTTGCCACTAAAAAAATCCCTGATCTACTCATATTGGCCCAAATAACCTTGTTGATAATAATCTAATTCTTTCAAATACTACTCTAGTCTCTGATTTTCAAATCTCATCCAAGAATAATTCAGATCTTCCACCTAATGATAAACCAAATCCTATCATGAATGCTACAATTTTTTTAGAGCAATTGTGTTTAATCTCTCAATCCAATTAATATTTTGATGATAACTTTCCTTGTAATCCTATGGCCCGACCATCTAGTCTAATTTCTCTAGAGATTAGTTTGAATTTTTTGCCCACTACTCTCAAACATTATGTTAAAATTACACCTACTACAATTAACATGGATAGATTGTCTATTATACTAGAAGAGCACTTAATCTCAAAAGTAAAAGATATTGTGGCTAAGGCCAATATTTTGTTCTCTAATGATATTGCTAATTTTATGGTTGATATTATTGATAATGAATTTTCAATTGGTTGTCTGACAAGGGACATACAACCATGACTATCAACCCTTTTAAAATTTCATCCCCTGATAGAGATTTAGAAAACAATGACAACATATATGAGGAGATTCCTCTTTAGGATAACCTCAAAATGGGATTTGAGCCTTCTAGTCTAATCTTTCAAACCTCCACCTCTTTGAAGTCCTCCTCATCATCAAGAAAATGTTAGGGGAGGCCTCCAAACAATATAAAAACTCAAAGGGAGTTGGATGTGGGTATCGAATCCATGTTATTTTCTCCTATTGGTCATGGTAAAAAGAATAAGCCTACTTTTCCCCCTCTGCTCACTAGGGCTTCTATTACCAAGAGGAATTTGTAGCCTGAGTATCCTGTGGGGGGTCTGTTACCTCAAAAAAAATTAGAAGAGGGGAATTGATTCTTCCCCTTGAGGAGAATGAGGACCATTTCATGGAATCTTAGGGAATTTAATGCCCCTATCAAAAGGCATATTATTAAGAGTCGACGCCAATTAGTTCAATTTGATATTATTATACTTATGGAAACTGGATTGTCCTCTTTGGTTGATAATCAACTCTCAGGTAATTGGAAATCTTGGAAATTTAGATTGTTTCTCCTACCTCTGGTTCTTTTGGTGGCTTGGCTAAATTATGGGATGATAATGCAATCTTAGAGCAAATTTCTCCAGCTCCTAATTGGATGCTAGTTATTGTCAATACTTGATTTAAAAATATGAAGTTTTGGCTCTTCAACATATATGGCCCTTCTGCTATTGTTGATAAGAAGAGATTATGGAACCTTTTATCCTCTTTATTTCTTAAAGGGTGAATTTAATATTTTTTGGAGGAGACTATGATGCTATTGCAAATCTAAAAGAAAAGACAGCTGAAATTATCCCATCTAAGAAGGTCATGGATGCTTTTAATTAGTTTATATATTCCAACCAATTAATTGATGTTCACACTAAAAGGGGACATTTTACATGGACTAATAAAAGAAGAGCCTTTTGTTAGAATTTTTAAAGGCTTAGCAAGTTTCTCATCTCTAATAATTGTCTTTCTATAGATATTAATTTTTATTCATCCATAATCCCTAATTCAAGATCTGATCTCTTTCTAGTACTTCTTGATCTTGTTGAAAATAAAGCTCATAACAAATCTTCTTTTAAATTTGAGTCTGTGTGGTTTTGTGATCCTTCTTTCCTACCCTTATTAAAATCATGGTGGATTAATGCCCATTTTGTAGAAGGATCTTAGTTGTGCCAGATTACTAAGAAATTGATTTTTTTTCAAATAAAAAATTAAAGAATGGAACATTAATCATTTTAAACATATCTTTCTTGAAATATTTCATCTAGAATAGGAATTATTTGCTTTAAATGACAAAATTATTGATCGTGGCATGGATCAAAACTCTTTCTTTTTTGAGAATAAGGAAGTCCCTTAATGAGGTATTTCTTAGAGAAGAAATTTATTGGAAACACAAATCTCGAGAGGTCTGGCTTAGAGACAGTGACAAAAATACAAGGTTCTTTCATGCATCCACTAAACTTAAAAGGTTGAAAAACAAAATTGTTAGTATTGAAAATGATACTAGAACACTGGCAGAAGATGATGGAATATCTATATCAGCCATTGTTTTCTATAAGCATATTTTAACTATTAAGCGTATTGAACCTAATGATACTACTCTTAATGTTATTTCAAAATATGTTTTTGATCTGGATAACATTATGTTTATGTTTTCCTTTTCTTTTGAGGAATTAAAACAAGTCACTTTCTCTATGGCCCTTGATAAGGCTCCCGGTCTAGATGTGATATGCATTATTGTTTTATCATAAATACCAAGATTTCCTAGGGAAAGATATCTTACTTGCTCTAGAAGAATCTAGGAGAAACATGACTATGTTAAAAATAACTTAATAATAAATGGATTATTGTTATACCCAAAGTTGATAATCCAAGGACCTTTGTGGATTGTACACCTATTTATTTATGCAATAATTTGTATAAAATATTTACTAAATCAATCTCTATCAAATAAGCTAAGGTTATTCACAAAGTTATTTTATAAGAAAAATAAGGTTTTGTTCTCAGTAGGGAAACATCACACTAGGCCATTCTTACCCATGAGATTCTTCATTTAATAGCCTTGGAGAATAAAACATATATGATTATGAATTTGGACATGATGAAGGCTTATGATAGAGTTAATTGGACATTTTTGTTTCTAGTTTTGGAAAAAGTTATTTTTTTTCTAAAAGTTGGATTAAATGGATTACGGCTTGTGTCACTTCCCCTAGGTTTTCTATCATCATTAATGGTTCTCCTTGTGGGTTTTTCTCATCTTCTATGGGATTAAGACAAAGGGACCCCCTTTCATCCTTCCTTTTTATTATTATGGTTGAGGGGCTTAGTTGGGCCATTAAACAAGCCAATCTATTTGGTAGGTGGGAGGGTAATAGGATAGGAAAATTAGATGAGAGTTACACTCACAACTTATTTGTTTATGATACTTTATTTTTGGATAGGCTACTGTTAAGGAGTCAAGAGTTATCAAGAATATCATTGATGACTATTCTAGCTCCTTAGGCTAATTAGTTAATCCTCAAAAGTTTAAGATCTTTTTTTATAATTGTTTGTCCTTTAGTCGAGTAGTGTCTTGTTTGCTTTTGGGGTTTCATGGTTGGATCTTTTCCTTGCAAATATTTAGGGATACCCTTCCTTACTGGGTGAAAGAAGCACCTTTTTAGGGAAAAAATATTTCTTCCATTTCAATCAAATTTTATGTTCGAAACATAAGTGGCTATCTTTTCTAGGTAAAATTTTGATGATCAAATCTATACTTAATGTTGTTCCAATCTATTTAATGTGTGTACTAAACATGCCAAAGAGTTTTGATTTATTTTGTTATTGATGATTCTTGTTTTCCTCCAACAATTAACTAAAAGGATTTTTATTTTATCACTGTGTGTTCAAATCTAAGACAAGATCTTAAATCTAAGTTGAACATAAGAAAAATTTGTTAGAAACAAGGAAACACACACACTTGAGAGGGGCAAGATGGTGAATCAATTGTGTAAATAATTTCAAAAATTCACTCGATACTTAACCATAAAACTTAAATTTGAATGATAAACCTTAAAGCACTAAACTATAAATCACAAGAACACATAACACCTAAATTTTTGCATGGAAATACGATTAAGGGAAAACCCATCATGGGGATCAAACCCATAAGATGATGTACTAGCACAATAACCATGTTAAAGGTAAAAAGGGGAATGCACCTACATCTATCCAGGATTACACCCTAGATCTCACTGCTCAAATACAATAGAGGGGAATAATCCTGATGGAAACAACCTTGAGATTAGAAAGGGATGCAACCCTAGAATGGACTACAATCCACTTATTTATGAATTGATTGATAACATCTCTGACATGCCAATACAACTCCAATAAAGTACTATAAATCTATGTCTCAATTATATATTCCAATCATACCTGTTCACATAATGTTTGTGCATCCACTAACATACATATTGCATCCTTCACACATGAAATTGATTACATATTTAAATACATGTCATCAAATTATTCTCACAAGGTTAGCCATGGAACTAATTATAAGATTTTATATTGAATACAATACAAACATTAATTTGATCCAAGACATGTATACAAAGAGATAGCTAGGATCCAAATCTCCATCCTCAAATACACTTCAGATCCACAAATCACACCATGATCCTTCACAACATGCTACACCACCAAGTCGGCCAAGAATAAATAAGAATATCAACACGCGATAGGAAAAAAACATTACATCTGATCACATAACCCAATGTGATCCAACAACACAATAGTACAATCTAGAAACACTAACAAGCAACATGAAATGCCACATCAACAACATAAACAACTTTGTCTCATAATTCATAACTATCTCTGCACTATTCATCAAGAACACCAAAGATCAACCTCTATCACTTAAGAATAATATATTTCCATCATCCAAATCATGAACCATTCAAGGTAAGGACACACATCTATTTCCTAAAATCACTACAAGGTTAGCAACCAAAAATACTATTTAACTGATTGTCACTGATCCAAAAAATACAACATTGTCACTTCCTAAACAACTAGAAAAACTAGTTTGATATATCACCTGAAACATACTCAAATCATAATGGGAACCTCTATAAGTTAACATAGGGAAAATACAAACAAATCCCTTCAAACATATGCAACTTTGCAACATCTGATCTGCAATATAGTAGCCATACCAATCAAAAATCTTCACTTGAACAAATTGGGAACATTTTTAGAAATAAAGAAATATGTTGACGTCAATGACAAAACATCAATGTCAGTACATATATGCAATATATCTCAGAAATATACAACAATCTCCTCCTTTGGAATTTATGGAAACATATGATGTGAAAAACAAATCAATGCATAAAGAAACTATATCAACAAGACTACCAACAATATCCACAATATATCTCTCCACGAAAAGTTCTACAACAAAGAACAATCTTAAGCTCCACACTCTTTTTGCATAGCTATCTCTTCCCCTTTGGTATCAATGACAAATGACTATATATTCACTAAGTCATAGATGCCAAAATAAATTGAACATCTCAAAAACTAAATACTACACAAGACTAACTACTCCCCCTGAGTAGTAGCTACCAAAACATCATTCTGGATTGATGATAATCTCTGTAAAAGAACTGGACCGATGCGAATCCATGCATCTCTAGCTCTGATCAGGAGGGGCTATCACCCCAAGCTTACCTCAAAGATACAAAAAAGTATCCTTTGGAAAAGGCTTCATTAAGATATTTGAATTCTATTTTTTTGTACAGACAGATTCCATTTTGACTTCCTTTTCACTCACCTTGTCTTTCAAGAAATGATATTTGATAGGTATATGATTTGTTTTTTAATGCAATATAGGATTCTTTGAAATATTGATAGCACTTGAGTTATCACAATAAATAGTAATAGGATCATCAATAATCACTTTGATATATTTAAAAAAATTCTTCATGCAAACCACTTGTGTACACTTAACAACAACAACAAAATACTCGACCTCAATAGTAGATTATGATATACAACTTTTCTTTTTACTGGACCAAGAGACAAAGCTTTTTTCTCAAGAAGAATGCTCCACTTCTTTTACTTTTTCTATCATACACATTACCTTCCCAATCTACGTCATTAAAAGCACTAAGTGTAAAATCATCATCCTTTCCATACCATAAACCATAGTCAACTATTTCTTTCAAATATTTGAATATCATCTTAACAACAACATGTGATTCCTTCGATTCTGCTTGAAATCTTCCAACAATGCAAACTGCATTTTTTGTCAGGTCTAGTTTGTGTTAAGTATAGTAATCCACCAATCATCGATATGTATCTTGTTTGATTTTCATTAGGAGAATCATGACTCTTTGTCAACTTGCAACCAATTACCATAGGAGTACCAACTAGTTTTGAATCATCCATGCCAAATTTATTCAATAGATCTTTCACATACTTAGACTGTGATTTGAAAATCCCTTTTTCAAATTAAGTAATTTGTATACCAAGAAAGAATTTCATCTCACCTATCATGGACATCTCAAATTATTTTTGCATCCCATCAGAAAATTTGTTGCTCAACTTGTCATCACCACCAAAAATGATATCATCCACAAATACTTCAACAATCAAGACATTGTCATGATCAATTTTGAAATATAAATTACTATCAACAATACATTTACTAAAACTGAGTCTCAAAATATATTTGTCCAACCTTACATACCAGGTTTTTGATGCTTATTTCAATCCATACAATTATTTCTTCAATAGACAAACCATGTCACCTCAATCAGTCAAAGGAAAACCATAAGGCTGATCAACATAGACTTCCTCTTCGAATTCTCCATTCAAGAATGCAAACTTAAAAATAATTTCATCTCACCTATCATGGACATCTCAAATTCTTTTTGCATCCCATCAAAAAATTTGTTGCTCAACTTGTCATCACCACCAAAAATGATATCATCCACAAATACTTCAACAATCAAGATATTGTCATGATTAATTTTTAAATATAAATTACTATCAACAGTACCTTTACTAAAACTGAGTCTCAAAATATATTTGTCAAACCTTGCATACCAAGTTTTCGATGCTTGTTTCAATCCATACAATTATTTCTTCAATAGACAAACCATGTCACCTCAATCAGTCAAAGGAAAACCATAAGGCTGATCAACATAGACTTCCTCTTTGAATTCTCTATTCAAGAATGCAGACTTAACATCCATCTGATATATCTTGAAATCTTTGCAAGTATTATATGCAAGAAAAATTCTAACAGCTTCAATTCTAGCAATAGAGGCAAAGGTCTCCATAAAGTCAACACCTTCCATTTGTGAATATCCTTTGCAAACGAGTCTGGCTTTATTCCTTACTACTTCACCATCTTCATTTAGTTTGTTCCTAAATACCCATTTAGTTTTGATCACATTCTTATTTTTCAATTTGGGAACTAAAATTCATATTTTTTTATTTTCAATATGTTCTAACTCTTCTTCCATTTCCTTAACCCAACTTTCATCTTTGCATGGTTCATCAACATCCTTATGTTCAACTTTAGAAATTAAAAAAAAATCATCTCTATTTCTAGCATGTCTTCCTCTAGTCAAAACACCTTGATTCCTATCACCAATAATCTGATTTTTTGAATGATTCATTATTACATAGCTTGAAGTCTTTGAATTTCCTTTTGTAGAAGACTCGTGTGTTTCCACTTCATCCTCATTTGCAATTTATTCATCCTGCTCTACCAATCCATTCAAATTCAAACTTTGATTCTATGCTTGCACAATTTGATTCCCTTCGTCATCATCTGATTCATAACTACAAGATCTGGCATGTTTCTGATAACTTTCATCAACTTTCATATTAGCACTTTCAACCATCTTTCTCAACCTATTTTTATAACACTTTTATGTTTTTCTCTTTGTAGAATAACCAAGAAAGATACCCTCATCACATCTAGGATCAGATTTTCCTAAATCTTCATCTCTCTTGATATAACATTTGCTTCCAAAAAATTTGAAATACTTCACTATAGGGACATGACCATACAAAAGTTCATAGGGTGTCTTACCAATACATTTCTTTATCTAAACTCGGTTCATTGTATAGACTGTAGTACTAATTGCTTCTCTATAGTAGATCTATGGTACATTTCCTTCCATCATCATAGTCCTTCCAATGTCAAGAATAGGTTTATTCCTTCACTCTGTAATTCCATTTTGTTGTGGGGTTCATGGAGCTAACATCTATCTCTTTATTCCATGCTCCTCAAACTATGCATTAAACTCTCCTAAAGTAAGTTCTCCACCTATGTCCAATCTCAATCATTTCAGCCTCATTCCTATCTCAGTCTCAACCATAGCTCTAAACATCTTAAATTTATCAAATGTTTTAGATTTCTCCTTCAAAAATGTAACCCACATTATCCTTGAGTAATCATCAATGAACAATATGAAATATTTATCTCCATAATAACTCATCCTAGTGGGAACACTTAAATTTGTATGCACCAAATATAACAATCCACTTGAAGAATAAGTCTTTCTTTTAAAAGTAGACTTAATTATGTTACCCAACTAAAATTCCTTACACATCACATTAGTGGGATTCAACAATCTAGGCAAATATCTTAGAACATTTGTAGTGCTTATCTTCACAATATTATCAAAGTTTACATGACAAAACATTTTGTGCCACAACCAATTGTCATCAATTTTAGAAATCAAGCATCTATTATATATTTTATTCAAATTAAATACACTACTTGTAGTCTTTGTACCTAATGCAATCTCATTTCCAAAACTTGCCATGATCTTACAATTTCCATCCTTGAATTATAAGATGTAACCTTTATCAACAAGTTGTCCAACACTCAAAAGATTATGTTTCAAACCTTCAACATATAAGACATCATCAGTTTTATTCTTACCATCAAGTGTAATTGAACCTCTCTATTTGATCATACAAGTAGTATTGTCACCAAATCTAAAAACACCATCATGCCTTTCCAATTTCCCAAATTTTTTCTTATCTCTAGTTATGTGATGTGAACAACCGCTATCTATCACACATTCATCTTTAATTTCAACATGTGTAGCTAGGGATTTTTATTCATTCAAGAAAGTAGGATTCTCATCTCTAACAACAATGAACATAAACTCATCTTCACTCTTTTCAGACTCATCATCAGTAACACCTTCTCTAGAAGCTAAATAAAACTTCTTATGATATTTAGGTTGAAACTTTCTCGGCTTATGCTTTGGTACTCTCTTAGGACATTTAGAGGAAAAATGACCAATCTTATTAAACATGAAAAACATTTCAAAGGTATCTCACCTTCATACTTACCATCTCCCTTAGGCGCCCTCCTTGCAATTAGGGCTTCTAACTCTTCCATCTTTCTTTCATCTTCTTCAATTTCTTCCCATTCCTTAGCATATCCAGATCCATACTTAGAAGAACTTTAACCAAAATCATATTTTTTATTATCCTTAGAAAGAATAACTTTAAATGAAGATTCAACTTTAGGAAGACTATCACAAAATCTAGTCATTTAAAAAATAGACAACTTGCCAACTAATGTATCCCTTGTCATAGTAGACACAGTCCTAATTTATTCAATAACAACAACTTTATTTTCATAAGAACGAGGCAAGGATCTTAGTATCTTAGAAATAATTTCATCTTCCTCCAACTTTCCACCATCACTTCTGATTCCACGAACAAGGTCAATCACCTTATGAACATAGGCTTGAATATTTTAATCCTCAAAGATTCCAACTTTCCTTTTAGGCTTTGAAAATTTTCTTGCTTCACAAAGGAATCTCCTTCATGTAAGGCTTCTGATTTTACCCATATCTCATGTTCAATCTCTAGCTCCATAACATAATTTTTATATTCAACATTTGATAAGGCACTCAACAAGGCTTATTTTTCTCTCATATTACACTCAAATTTCTTATTCTCATCAACAGTAGAAGTAGATAGATTTGTAGGAGGCATGTATTTTTTCTTTGTGATTGTCCAATAATCTTCTCCGATGCATCTCAAATGTGTAATCATTCAACCCTTCCATATAGCATAGTTTGTTCCTTCAAATCTTAGACTCTCTTTCTTAAAGGTTTTCATCCTAGATCACCTCAAGCAGTCAAGCTTCAAAAGAGGATCTAGCTCTGATACCAATTGTTAGAAACAAGGCAACACACACAACTGAGAGGAGGGGGGGTGAATCAACTATGTTAATAATTTCAAAACTTCACCCAAGACTTAACCATAAAACTTAAATATGAATGATAAACATTAAAGCACTGAACCATAAAGCACAAGAACATATAACACCAAAAATTTTGTGTGAAAACCTAGTTAAGGGAAAAACCATGGTGGGTATTGTTACCCTAATTTTCCTGTGCACACAAATTTGGTTGATATCTATCCCAAGGTCTCTGTTTTTATCCTGCCAGGCGTCCCTGAAAATTTCATGAAGTTGTGCCTTGTCCTCTGGCCTTTGCAAATTGTTTTATCCCCTGGTCTGCAGTTAAAAATTCATAAAACTAGGCATTACCCAAAAAACCCTAAGGCCCTATTATAATTTGTAGTTTACTTTATCGGCCACTTAAGTTCCATCAATTTCCATGTGTGCAATTAAATCCTTCAATCGCCAAATCTTCGATTCCCGGCGGTCAACCCCTTAACACTTAGCGATTTGGTGAGCGGTTGCTATTTCAGTTGGCGGTCTCTGCTTGGCGGCTAAAGTCAAGATTCTAGATTTGATGGTTGTTGCATGATCTCATGGCCCCGAAAGATTCCATGAGATCTTGCGACGATTGTCGATCTTCCTGCTTGCAGAGTTCATTTGTCAGTGGGTCTTGCCATGTAGTCCGAGGTGTCTGCTTTTGGTTGGCCGCGAGTTTTGGTGACATGGAGAGGTGTCAGCAGGGCCCGGTGGCTATATTTCCTCAAAGATCTGACGATTGTCGCGTGTTCACAAGGAATATTCCTTGCCCTTGTGATGATGCGACAGCCATTGATGCTGCTTTATTGTCACGACTCTAATAGTGGGTCCTCTTTTCTAATGTGCTCACTCCTCATTGGTTGGGGTTTTGAACAGGTGGAAGTTTGTCAGTGGGGTCAACTTCCTCAAAGGATTAAGTTTCGAGCAAGATCGACGATCGTCGTTATATCGCCAAGGTAAGATGCATGCTATTTAAGCTGGCAATATAACGAAAACCATCTGATGCTCTTTCAGAAGGCCGTGGGTCAGCGTTGTCAGATGGGCTGATGTGTAAAGTTTGTGATTGGCTGGTTGGTATGCTACGTGGTGGTTGTCAGTGGGTCCGTGGGGTCAGGGATTTGTAAAGAGATTAACATTCGGTTTGATCTGGCGATTGTCATTATACCGGGGATCCAAGATGCTCAACTTTTAGCATCATGGTATAGCGACAACTGTTCGATGCTCTTTCCACAGGTCATGGGTCCAAGTATATTAGACGTGCTGATTTGCTCGTGTTTCATTGGATGCTGACTTCCAGGTGGCAGTTGACCTGTCAGAGGGGGAAGTTTAAGCTATTTTTTGAGTGCATCACAACTGTTCATTTGTCGGGAAGGGTTTCTCATCGACGGTGATGTTTTAAATTTCCTGCTATATGTTATATTTCAAAAATTCAAATGATTTCTGCTGGTTTTGCATTCTTTCAGCCATGCACAACGTCGGGTAGCTCAGGAATTTAATTCTCAAGACATTTGTGGGTGGGGAAGTTGATGGAGATGACTGTTGGCCGGTGTTGCAGGGTACTGTGCCACATTTTCACACCATGAGATGCTAGAAAGAGTTGGCGCCACCTTTTGAATGGTACTGTTACCCAGGGAAATATGATCAGATTTGAAGCCTTCATGGAAAGGTCGAGTTGTAGGTGGGTATTTGAGTCAAGGTTGATGTGTCTACAGGTGATCTCAGTACCAAGATCAACACGTAAAGAAAAGATATGATTTGATCACAGGTGTTCTCAGAGATTTTCATAATAGGTGATCAGTACCCTAGGGTTTGATGTTGTATTGCTATACCTATGTAACCCTAGTTAGGTTAGTTTTGACTCCTACCTGTAGGTAGTTGAGTTGTATATAGTTCTTTTTGGAGCCTTAGTGTGGAGGGAGTTTGGAAAATTGTAAAAGAATTTCATTTTTCTTAAGGGTCATCTATGGTATTATTCCTACCCTCTAGCCTATACAGTTGTAAAATCTTTCATTGATAATTAAAATATTGCAGAGGTATTTTGTGACAATTCTTCATGTCCCTATACTTCCTTGTTCTGATTATCTCTTATTGAATTAAAGTATATGATGTTTTAGTGATATCTTAGGGTTCCTGATCCCTCTCTCTTTCTGCAACTATTGTGTGTTATTGTGGATGATTGTATGTGAATGCTTTTGTGGGTATGCTTCAACCCCCTAACAATCTTGTCTCATTCCTATGCTGAGTTGTAGAAGTGAATGTTTGTTTGCAGGTCATAGATTGTGTCTAAATCCTCAGTAATGCTATTGTTTGTGAAATCCTCTTTTTCCCTGAATAGCCTCTTTCTATTGTAGACCCTCCTATGAAGCACTTATGCAAGCCTATTCAGTAAGTTGTGACCTACTAGACCTAAGCCTTTCATTGATTCTATCCCTCTATGCTGCAATTCATACCCTAATTTCGGTGTATCACCTAGTAGGTAGTTTGCTTTCAAGTTATTTCCCTTTCAAGCAGTCCTTCTATCCCTTTCCCTCAAAAAGTTTACTTTTCATGTCAAGAAGAAAATTAAGGTGATTATCCAAGAGGAACCAGCCTAGAACCTAGAGGTCTCATCTCAGTTAGCATAGGTTCCACACCTGGAGATGATTCCCATGTTATACTAAGTTATCAAGACCAAGAGAGCTTGAAACAAAGGTGCAAAATTAGTGTATAACAATTCTGGCATGCCCGGTGGGACTAAAGATCAGATTGAAGTCCAAAGGTGCTCCTGTTGGTTCATCTGCAAAAGGATCAAAGAAGTTCAATACAAAAGGACTATCAGTATAGGCTCAAGCTCAAGTACACCCCACCTTGGTGCCAGTGTATAACATTCTAGCACACCCAGTGGGACTACTACAAACAAAAGAAGTTCATTGTTTGAAGTTATGTTATCTCTGATATACAGATCGCATAATATAGACCTTTAGAGGTTGTTCTACCAAGTATATCTGGTGACTCCATTGATTTCAAAGATCCAGGCCAACCTTGTTTAAGGTTTATGAGAAAGATTGAGACTAGGAGCTCAAAGCCCACTAAATTTTTAGAGTTGCCCTTGAAAGGAAGTCATAAAGGCAGGTCAACTCAAAGAACATCCCCTACAAGGAGAGTTTAGTCTACGCCTCCTAATACTGCAGAACGGAGACCTTTTCCCTTTCATTCTAAAAGAAGAGGTAGATCTCTAACCAGAGATCTAGAGGAGGATTCAAATCCAGCAACAAATACAACCCACATAGTTGTTAACCTTTAGATTCCAACTCCTACAATGGCAAGATAGTTTGCTTTTGCACCTTTCAACCAAGGGAGTCCATTAGCCTTTGCTCAACATCATGATGTTCCCTTGGTGGCACTAAAGAGTATACCTAATTTCACTGGTGAAGGGAAAACAACTGCTTTTGAACACATAAGAGATGTGACCACCATCTGCAACATACACAACATTACTCAAGAGGATGTGGCCACAAAATTATTAGCAGCCTCTCTAAAAGGTAAGGCTCTTGAATGGTTTAGAACTCTAACTATTGGTTCCATTACTTCATGGGATGAGTTAGGAGATGCATTAAGTAAGCATTTTGAGGATAAATTAGATAACTTGTCTCTAGTTGAGTAGTTGACAACCATTAAGAGAGACCCTCAAGAGCAAATGACAGATTACAATAATAGATTCCTCAAAACATAGAATAGAATTCTAGTTTCTGTGATACCATCAGCTGACCATGCTTTCCTTTACTACTTGCAAAGTTTGAATGGTCAAATTTCTGTCATGATCCAATCTATGGGTGGTACTTCTTTACCCCAAGCCTTTGACATAGCTATCAGGGCCAAAAATTGTTTAATCCAAGCAGGCATAATACAAAGAAGGCCTCCAATGCCCATTTTTCCTAGCCTTCATCCCTTTGCACCTGCAAAAGTACCCCCATTTACCCCTATTCCTACTATATTAGCACCTCAGGCTAGTACCAGTGGTCAAGAGCTAACAACAAGTTTCTCTCAAGAGTTACAAGAAATAAAGAATAGCCAACAAAGCAGTCAACAAGAAATGACAAATTTGTTGCAGACCTTGACTAAAGAGGTCACAAATCTAAAGAAACAAGGTCAAGGAATCAGACCATCATTTCAGCCACAAGGCTAAGGTTCTAATCAATCCTATCAGAATCAAGGACAACCTTATCAACAAAATAGGCCACCATACCAAGGAGGCTATCAAGGACAAAGGCAAAGTTTTAATCAGAGACCATTCCAACCATATAACCCTGCACCCCTCAATTCTGCAAATCCAGTGAGGAATATGGTCCCTAGTCAAAATAATGTGGCTATGGATAATGAATGGTGTTTTCCTTATAATCAGCCTCATAATCAGGCTACATGTTCAAATGGATGGATGAACCAAGCCCTAATGGTTCAAAATGCCTCACAAACTCAATTAGAGGCTTCATCCAATGGGTTAGTTCCTCAAGAGGAACCACAAGAAAATGAGACTACTCTTTTCAATTGGGAGCAACCAGAATTCAATGGAATCAATGATGAAGTTGCCTTTGTTGCCTATACAAGACCAAAGAGAAGAGCTCAAGACATGGAAAGAGTAGATTCTGGTGCTAAGGCCACTACATCTACAGAGCCACTGCAGCAAGCTAATCCCATCACACCTAAAGAGGTTCCTATCATCACAAGCAAGGAAGGCCAACATTCCAAAGAAGTGGAGCCCATCATAGTGAAAGCACAATAAAGAGTACACACTATGACACCTTTCAATATTGTAGACAACATGAAGAAGGTGAATGTCACCATGTCCATGTGGGACTCTTTGGCTCTTCCAGGACAGCCTGAAATTTTGAAGAAAGCCATGACTAAAGTAACAACTCCTCAACCTACAAAAGAAGTTGTAAAGCCAGTGTTGGTTAACACTGATCAAGAAAAGGAGGCCCGAAGTAGCAACTCCAAAGGCAATGCCACACAAGGTAGGAACTCAAAGCCACCTCCCTTTTATGTATCTCTAATTATTGGAAAATCTTTAGTGCATAATTGTATGGTGGATAGTGGAGCTACTAGCACCGTGATGCCTAAGAAAGTAGCTGACCAATTAGGACTTAAATATGAACCCTTCCAAAAGAAGGTCACACAAATTGATGGATCCTTAGTCAATACTATAGGTGTGGCCAAGGATACCAGTCTAATCCTACATGCTAGTCCTAATTTTTCAATCCTCCTTGATATATATATCATAGATCTCCATGTATTATTTGCTATATGTCTTTCAAGGGAGTTTACAGCCAAGATAGGAGGCTACCTATCTTCTGACTGGTCTCACATGCTTTTTCATACAAGATATGGTACCAACGTCACCATTAAATCAGAACCATTGGTAGCACACCATATAGAACCATATGTATCTAATACCATCAATGTAAACTGCCCTATATTTGATAACAATGACTTCCAAACCATTGGAGAAGCAGACACTAAGATAGAGAATATCACTGATATTCTACTAGATGAAAGAGCTTCAGAGGCCCAAGAAAATCTAATCTGGGATTTTGGTTTGGGAAGTTATTTAATACAAGAAAGTGGAGCCATATAACCAAGCCTTCTCAAAGAAGACACCGATTCAGAGGATTAGAATAATCAGGTTTGGGAACTATTTTTTGATGGAGCTAGAAGTAGACATGGTTCTAGTGGTGGTGCTATGCTAGTGTCCCCAGAGGGAGAAAGGTATTATACTACCTTTAGATTCAGTTTCTCTTGCACTAGCAACACTACAGAGTATGAGAGTCTAGTCAATGGACTAGAATGGGCTAGAAAAAGAGGGCTTAAGGCCCTAAAAGTTTATGGTGACAGTGAGTTGGTTGTCAGCCAAGTAAGAGGGATAAGTGAAACCAAGAATGACACCTTGAGAGCATACAAGCATAGGGTTTGGGATGCAATTGAAGATTTTTGTGCTTTCAATATTGTTGCTATCCCTAGGAAGCTAAATCAGAATGCAGATAGATTAGCTACTATCAGATCTCAGTATGATATTCCCAATAGCATTTCAAAAGAGATAGATCAACAGCATATCAAAGTGATTTTCAGACCCTCTATTCTTGATAATAATGTCAATTGGCAGGTGTTTGATAATGATGAACAAATTCTGCAGTTCTTGTTTGAAGAAGATGTTTTTTCAGAGCATAATCAAGATAGGCTATCACAAAACTATGGTGATCACGTGATACAACTTAAGTCTAATAAGATTCCTAGAGGTCTTGTCACCTTAGAGACTATCCTCAACAAGGATGATGAAGTCAAGAAAAATAAAGCTGGCCTGGTAGTCCAACAAGAACATTGTGTTGAACTAGAGTTGGAACTAGGTAAGAGCCTACAATTTGGAAAAGTGAATACTGATTTGGAAAAGAAAGATTACACACAACTTTTCAAAGAATTCAGTGATGTTTTTGCATGGCAATATGAAGACCTTAAAGGTTTTAACCCAGCCCTTGCTCAGCACACTATTAAATTGGAACCAAATGCCAAACCAGTGAGGCAGAAGCAAAGGCCTGTTAATCCCAAGCTTGAGCCACTCATGCATAAAGAAGTACTCAAATTGATAGAAAGTGGTATCATCTACCCCATCAAGCATACTAGTTGGGTTTCCAACCTTGTTCCTGTTAGGAAGAAGAATGGGGAATTGAGGTTATGTGTTGACTTTAGGGATCTTAACAGGGCCTCTCTAAAAGACCACCATCCACTACCTTCTATGGAACAAATCTTACAATGTGTCTCGCGGATTTGAGAGATTTTCATTATTGGATGGCTATTCAGGATATAATCAGATCTTGGTTAATGAAGAGGATCAATACAAGACTGCATTTACAACCAAGTGGGGAACCATGGCTTATCAAAAGATGCCCTTTGGTTTGTCAAATGCAGGTGCTACATTTCAAAAGGCAATGGATATGGCCTTTAAAAGCCTTATGTACAAGTTTGTACTAGTCTACTTAGATGGCATAACTGTCTATTCAAAACATGCAGTAGATCATATCAAACATTTGAGGAAGATTTTTGAAAGGTGTAGAGAGTTTGGGATATCTCTTAATCCCAAGAAATGTGTGTTTGTAGTTCATGAAGGAAAATTGTTGGGATATGTAGTATCCAAAGAAGGAATTACAGTGGATCCTGAGAGAATTGCAACTATCCTAGAGCTACCCCTACCACATCACAAGAAAGGTCTCCAATCTTTCATAGGAAAGATTAATTTTGTTAGGAGGTTCTTGCCTAACATTGCAAATTTACTCAAGCCTTTGACAGCCATGCTAAAGTAGCTTTTAGTTGGACTAAGAAAGGGAAAGCCAATTTCCAGGCTATCAAAGAGGCCTTAATAGAAGCCCCTGCTCTCCTAAACCCAAATTTCAATAAGGATTTTATCCTTTATGCTTATGGAGGTCATGATGCTATATCTACAATGTTGACCCAAGAAAATTCAGAAGGATTGGAGCAGCCTATTGCTTTCTTTAGCAAAGGCTTAGAGGAGTATGAATAGAGATACTCTTTTGTAGAGAAACATGTACTCACTGTGGTAAAGAGCCTTAAAAATTTCAGATATCTATTGACCCATAGCAAGGTACATTTAAAAGTTACTCATCCAAGTGTCAAAGAGTTTTTGCTTTCCAAGGACCTAAATGAGAAAAGAGCTGGTTGGATCACCAAGGTGATGGAATATGACATAGATATTCAAACTGCCAAGCTGGTTAGAGGAAGAGGTCTTTGTGAACATTTGGTAGAGGATGAAAGTTTAAAGAAAGTAGAACAAATTGATGCATCTCTGGTGGTGCATTCTATAGAAGAACAAGCCAAGGCAACAAGCTGGTTGCCTAATATGATTAATTATTTGATGACAGGACAATGTCCTGCAGATCTTGATTCAGCAAAAAGGAGGTATTATAGATTACAATCTATTCCTTTTGTGTTGATAGATGAGGTTATTTTTAGAAAGGATCATAGTGGTGTCCTTTTAAGATGCATAGATTAAAAAAAGATAGCTGATGTCTTATTTGAGTTTCATGATGGACCTTTTGGAGGTCACTTTTCTCCTAGGACTACTGCTTTTAAAATCATGAGGGCTGGATACTACTGGCCATCTATCTTCAAGGATAGTCATGAGTATGTGAGGAAATGCATCAAGTGTGCCATGTTTGTAGGAAAAGAAAGGCTTGCAGCCTTGCCCCTATAGCCAGTTAGAACAAAGCAACCTTTCATGAGGTGGGGTATAGACTTCATTGGTGTGATCAATCCTCCATCTAGTGCGGGACACAAGTGGATAATCACTGCAACAGATTATTTCACTAGATGGACAGAGGTAGTTTCTTTGAAAGAATCAAATGAGAGTGTTGTATTAAGTTTTTATGATGATTTAATTCATAGATTTGGCACTCCAAATTCCATAATATCAGATAATGCATTGGCATTCATAGGCCTCAAAGTCTCAGAATGGGCAGTCAAGAATGGCATTTATTTGAATACAAGCTCAAATTATTATCCCCAGGGTAATGGCCTAGCAGAATCAACAAACAAGAATTTGATTAGGATAATCAAGAAGACTCTACAAGAAAACTAGAGGGATTGGCATACTAAGTTGAGGTCTACCTTATGGCTGGACAGAATCACTCCAAAGAAGATTATTGAGAATTCTCCTTATGTGTTAGTGTATGGCAGAGAGGCCAGGTTGTCCATTTCAACTGAATTACCAACTTTGGACTTAGCTACTTAGTATGCCCTATTTGAAGAAGGAGATCCCTTACAGATCAGACATGCTCAGCTCATGGAGTTGGAAGAAATCAGAGACAAATCTATGAAAGATATGGAGTTCCATCAGATTCAGACAAAGAAATGTTTTGATAAAAGAGCCAGGATCAGAAATTTCAAGGTTGGAGATGTAGTCCTCAAGTGGGATGAGTTCAGATCTAGGCCTGGCAGACATACAAAATTTGATTCATTTTGGGGTGGACCATTTGTTATCACAGAGTGCAAGGGATCCAATGCTTTCTAGCTATCAACTCTTGAAGGAGTTCCCTTGCCAATATCAGTGAATGGGTTCCACTTGAAGCCCTGCTTTGAGGTTAATCCCTCTCTATAAATTCTTGTAAATATGTGTTTCTTGCTTTCTTTCCCTATTTTTCTAGGTTAGTTTCCTGCTTTTCAAGAAGTGCCCGTGCACAGGTTCATCCTTCTATTTTAGTTTTGTCCCTCTATCAAGTTTTGTGCTCAAATGATGACTCCATGCCCAATGGATATGGTAAGGCCACTGATCCATGTCTAGCAGGCTGACATCCAGCAGAAATCACCAAAATGTTACCCTAATTTTCTTGTGCACCCAAATTTGGCTGATATCTATCCCAAGGTCTCTATTTTTATCCTGCTAGGCATCCCTAAAAATTTCATGAAGTTGTACTTTGTCCTCTGGCCTCTGCAAATTGTTTTATCCCCTGGTCTGCAGTTAAAAATCATAAAACTAGTCGTTACCCAAAAAACCCTAAGGCCCTATTCTAATTTTTAGTTTACTTTATCAACCACTGAAGTTCCATCAATTTCCATGTGCGCAATTAAATCCTTCAGTCACCAAATCTCTGATTCCTGGTGGTCAAGCCCTTAACACTTAGTGATTTGGTGAGCGGTTGCTGTTTCGGTTGGCGGTCTCTGCTTGGCGGCTAAAGTCAAGATTCTAGATCTGACGGTTGTCGCATGATCTCATGGCCCTGAAAGATTCCATGAGATCTTGCGATGATCGTTGATCTTCCTACCTGCAAAGTTCATTTGTCAGTGGGTCTTGCCACATAGTCCGAGGTGTCCGCTTCTAGTTGGCCACGAGTTTGGTGACATGGAGAGGTGTCAGCGGGGCCCGGTGGCTATCTTTCCTCAAAGATCTAACGGTTGTCACGTGTTTGCAAGGAATATTCCTTTCCCTTGCGATGATGCGACAGCCGTTGATGTTGCTTTATTGCCACGGCTCTGACAGTGGGTCCTCTTTTTTGATGTGCTCGCTCCTCATTGGCTGGGGTTTTGAACAAGTGGAAGTTTGTCAGTGGGGTTAGCTTCCTCAAAGGATTAAGTTCTGAGCAGGATCGACGATCTTTTTTATACCGCCAAGGTAAGATGCACGCTATTTAAGATGGCGGTATAACGAAAACTGTCCGATGCTCTTTCAGAAGGCCGTGGGTCGGTGTTGTCAGATGGGCTGATGTGTAAAGTTTGTGATTAGCTGGTTGGTATGCTACGTGGCGGTTGTCAGTGGGTCCGCAGGGTCAGAGATTTCTAAAGAGCTTAATGTCCAGTTTGATTTGGCGGTTGTCATTATACCGGGGATCCAAGATGCTTGACTTTTAGCATCACGGTATAGCGACAACTGTCCGATGCTCTTTTTGCAGGTCGTGGATCCAAGTCTATTAGACATGCTAATTTGCTCGTGTTTCATTGGTTGCTGACATCCAGGTGGTAGTTGACCTATCTGGGGGGGAAGTTTAAGCTATTTTTTGAGTGCATAACAGTTGTTCATCTGTCGGGAAGGGTTTCTCATCGACGGTGATGTTTTAAATTTGCCACTATCCGTTATATTTCAAAAATTCAAATGATTTCTACTAGTTTTGCTAGGGTTTTGCATTCTTTCGGCCATGCACGACATTGGGTAGCTCAGGAATTTAATTCTCAGGACATTTGTGGGTGGGGAAGTTGATGGAGATGACTGTTGGCTAGTGTTGCAGGGTACTGTGCCGTGTTTTCACGCTAGGAGATGCTAGAAAGAGTTGGCGCCAGCTTTTGAATGGTACTGTTACCCAGGGAAATATGATCAAATTTGAAGCCTTCATGGCAAGGCCGAGTTGCAGGTGGGTAGTTGAGTCGAGGTTGATGTGTCTGCAGGTGATCTCAGTACCAGGATCAACACGTAAAGAAAAGATATGATTTGATCACCGGTGTTCTCAGAGATTTTCATAATAGGTGATCAGTACCCTAGGGTTTGATGTTTTATTGCTATACCTATGTAACCCTAGTTAGGTTAGTTTTGACTCCTACCTATGGGCAGTTGAGTTGTATATAGTTCTTTTTGGAGCCTTAGTGTGGAGGGAGTTTGGACAATTGTAAAAGAATTTCATTTTTCTTAAGGGTCATCTATGGTATTATTCCTATCCTCTGGCTTATACAGTTGTAAAATCTTTCATTGATAATTAAAATATTGCAGAGGTATTTTGTGACAATTCTTCATGTCCCTATACTTCCTTGTTCTGATTATCTCTTATTGAATTAAAGTATATGATGTTTTAGTGATATCTTAGGGTTCCTGATCCCTCTCTCTTTCTGCAACTATTGTGTGTTATTATGGATGATTGGATGTGAATGCTTTTGTGGGTATGCTTCAACCCCCTAACAATCTTGTCTCATTCCTATGCTGAGTTGTAGAAGTGAATGTTTGTTTGTAGGTCATAGATTGTGTCTAAATCCTCAGTAATGCTATTGTTTGTGAAATCCTCTTTTTCCCTGAATAGCCTCTTTCTATTGCAGACCCTCCTATGAAACACTTATGCAAGCCTATTCAGTAAGTTGTGACCTACTAGACCTAAGCATTTCATTGATTCTATCCCTCTATGCTGCAATTCATACCCTAATTTTGGTGTATCTGCTAGTAGGTAGTTTGCTTTCAAGTTATTTCCCTTTCAAGCACTCCTTCTATCCCTTTCCCTCAAAAAGTTTACTTTTCATGTCAAGAAGCAAATTAAGGTGATTATCCAAGAGGAACCAGCCTATAACCTGGAGGTCTTATCTCAATTAGCATAGGTCCCACACTTGGAGATGATTCCCATGTTATACTAAGTTATCAAGACCAAGAGAGCTTGAAACAAAGGTGCAAACTTAGTGTATAACAGGTATCAAACCCAAAAGATGATGTACTATCAGAATGACCTTGTTAAAGTTACAAAGGGGAATGCACCTACATCTAGGCTTATAGCCTAGAGCTCACTACTTAAATACAACAAAGGGCAACAACCCTGAGATTACAACAAGGGATACAACCCTAGAATAGACTACAATCCACTGATTTATGAATTGACTAAAAGAAGATTTGACATGCCAATATAGCTCCAATGAAGTACAAAAAATCTATCTCAATTATAGATTCCACTCATACCTCTTCGCATAATCTTTATACATCCACTTGCATACATCTCTCATCCTTCACACATACAATTGATTACATCTTTAAATACATAACATCAACTTATTCTCACAAGGTCATCCAAGAACCTAATTACAACATATTATATTTAATTAAAATACAAATATTAATGTGATCCAAGACATGTCAAACAAGACATAGCTAGAAACCAAATCTTCATCCTCGAACATGCTTTAGATCCACAAATCACACCACGGTCCTTCATAACACACTACACCACCAAGTCAGTCAAGAAAAAATAATAATATCAACACATCACAATAAAACCAATGAATCCAATAACATAACCCAATGCGATCCAATAATAGAAATAGGACATGATCTATAAAAAATGGCAAGCAACATGAAATGCCACATCAACAACTTTGTCTCAAAATTCATAACTATCTTTGCACTATTCATCAAGAACACCAAATCAACCTATGTCACTTAAGAAGAATAGATTTCCAACATCCAAATCATGAACCATTCAAGCTGAGGACACACATCCATGTCCTAAACTCACCACCAGGTTAGGAACCAAAAATATTGCATAACTGATTCTCATCGATCCAAAAATTGTAACACTGTCACTTCCTAAACAACTAGAAAAACTAGTCTGATATATCACCTAAAACATACTCAAATCATAATGTGAACCTCTTTAAGTTGACATAGGCCAACTACAAACATCTCTTTTACCATTGTTAACTTCAGAATATCTGATCTGCAATACACTAGCCATACCGATCCAAACACTTCACTTGAACAAATTGGGAACACTGTAAAAAATAAAGAAATATGTTGACATCAATGTTATCACATATATGCATTATATCTCATAAATATCCAACATAATTATCTAATCATCTCAAGAAGATCATTTTATTTCGATAAAATCCAAAACATGTCAATATTCAATAAAAGAGGGATATGAATTACTTATTCAGTCTATTCAAGTGGGTTCATGGCCAACCAAGTTGCTTTGGGGTTATGCATGTCTTCCTAAAGATGACGCCTTTTTCCTAGTTAGCTATTCAAGATCAAGTTTTGACTAGTATGGGACTAGACATATTGGGGTTCCTTGCACTTTTTGTGGATAAACTTCATGGAGTATTATGATAATTTATTTCTCCATTGCCCCTTTACTATGAAATGTTGGTATTGGCTCTTTTCCACACTTGGTTGACAATCTAATGTTGGTTCTAACCTTATGAAATTATTTAAGACCTAGCCCTTGCTTCATAAGTATTCCCTTTTTCCATGCATGTGGGAGCTTAGCCCCTCAATTGTTATTTGGAACATTTGACTTTAGTGGAATAATAGGATTTTTAGGAACAATTTTTTGTTTCTATTTGATGTTATTTTTAAGATTGAACAATCTATTTTAGGAGTTACTATGAGTTTTATTTATTAAAATGTTAATCATTTGAACTCCTGTGCCTCCTAGGACAATTTTGTTACTCATAATTGGTGCATGATTAAAACTATTCCTTCCCAAGGAGTTGTGTCTATCATATCTAAATCTCTGATATGATCTCAGGTTAAATGGTCCCCTCCCCCTTCATATATATACAAATAAAACTTTGATGGGGCCTCTCATGATAATTTGATCTTATCTGGCATTGGTGCTTTCATTAGGGACAACACAGGAAATTTTTTAAAGTTGTATGTAAAAAGATTCCTATGGACTCAAATAATACTTAAAAAATGGAAGCTTTGAGCTTGGGTATCGATAAGGATTTATCCCTAAATATTAATAGGATAATAATTGAAGGTGACTCAATGGTCATTTTTTATGCATTTTTAAACAAAAGAACAAATTGTCGCCACTAGTAATATCTTTTAAACATTTTTTTTCTACAAATGCAAGCTCTTTCCTATTTTGAGATTAAACATTGTTATAGAGAGGCTAACATGAAGTCAATTTTTTTTTAGCAAATAAAGCTATTGATGATTATTCTCATCTTTGGGAGGTTCTTGAGGAATGTCTTTCGTCCCTTTTTTGAATAACATGATTTAATCCGTCTTAGATGATGTTCCTAATAAATTGAATAATTCATATATTTTCAAAACGCTTATAATATTAGTTTGAATAGTATTCCTCCATTGTTTTCCATTTCAGGGATAAATAATGTGCTTTATATATTTATGCCAAGTTTTGACATGTTTAACATTTCATTCATGTCTAATCTGGTGCTAGATAGAGGTGGATGGTGTGTCCTACATGTTCTCTCCTTAGTATTGATAATTAATGCTTATGTTATTTAATCTTGGTTTTGATTTTAATGTTTGGATGCCATAATATTATTTTCCCTTTTAATGCTTTCTTTTCTACCATACTTAGGGTTTAAAGATGTGTGTAATTGCATTTGTAGTTTTCTCTCCGATCACACTATTTTGACATTTGATATCATGTAACTTCATTCCCCTTGGCATTTGGAACCTTTTTTCATAAAAAATTGAATTGATCTTTACTTGGGTTTAAGTTATTATTTGATGATGTTGGCATATTCGTACTATTCTTGGAGTCTAATATGCTAGAATTCTTAATTAATTGGGTATCTTTGGTTGTTCTTCCTTCATGGAAATTGAATTTATCTCTTCTATATGGTTGTACCTGGATTATGTTTCATTGTCCTTTGGCTGATAATTGGGTGACCTGTGGTATTAAGGTGACAAGTTTATTATGTTTTTCATTTGCAACTGACATTTTTCTCTCATGATTAATTGTTGTGGCTTCTTCTTGGATGCATATTTTATGTTCTTTGATTTATCTATACATACTATACAAGGATGATGCTTTAACATAAATCTTAATCATTTCCTTATCTGGCTATCTTTCCCTTGTGCGATTTAGGCTTACTTAATAAGCTACTCTTCCGTTTAGTTGTACTTCTATGGTTTTGGATTATCATTTGAATGATGCTTGGTGATCTTGTCTTAACTGGAAGATTTGGTTTTTTTTTGGCTTCCCACTCATTTTATTTGTGTTAAACGTCTTTCATTTTGATGGCCGACTTTGATCTTTATATTTGCAATTCTTCATCTCCACACAATATATAAAGACGTGTGGTTTTTCTCTAGGCTCAATTTTACTCTCGCCCTCTGCTTATTTTTGGTTTCCTCTATGAAGTTTCTTTTGTCTGTCGTAGCCAACTTTGTATTTAGTTTTGCAAGATATTTTCACCTAATGGAATATAGGGTAAATTTTCCACAACAATAGTGGGAAGTCAAGCTTGAGGCTCATCTCACTCTAAGCACTTTTGTTTGATTTTTAACATAAATTGTTCCCATGTTAAAGAGATCGTTAGGGATATTATTGGTAATGATTGGCTACTCAATACTCTATCTAATTTTCCTTCTGAGGTTGTTGCCCATTTTCTTATTATTTATGTGGATTTATTGCAAGATGTTGAAACTATTTTCCTTATTGCAAAGAAGTATATTATCTCTGATTTATTTGAGGAAGATACTCTTAGATTCATGTTGAAAAATTATAATATGAACTCTGGATTTTTTTCCAATTGCTGGCTTAATTCCATTCAATAAATTCATGGCTAATGTGTGTAAATGTGAGATCTTTTCTATTGTTAGGTTTGGTGTTTTGTCAGGTAATTTCAATGTTGCTCTCAAAGATTTTAGTGCTTCTCTAGAGGAAGTTTCACCTTCTTTGGTTTTTGGTGTTGTGGACAAGTTTGTGGGTCTACATAATCTATCTGAACATACTGAGGTTTTTTGTGGTTTGTTTCCTGAGTGCATCTCTCCCCTTTATGTGGCAGATCCATGAGATGTTGATCATTCTACTGATCATAATGTTGAGGCATGTGTTGATCCTCCTCATTCCTTTTCACCCGAGGACTATATTGTTTTGATTTTGATACCTAGTCTAATGTTGGGGTCTTCTCTCCTCTGGGTGTAGACCCAAGCAATTGGTCTTATTTTACTATGTGATATGTAACTAGTACTTTGAACTTTGTTATGTTTTTCCATTGCTAGTTATATCCAACAATGGGGGTTGGTGGGTGGTCTTAAATTTTGTATCTTTGGAACTTGTTTTGCATTATGATTAGGGCTCATTCTGGTTTACATCATGTTTTTCTATGCATACGAAGATCTAAAACATTTCTCTGTAAACTATTTTATTATTAATATAAAAAAAATTTAGTGGCTTAGGCCACTTTTGTTAATATTTTTTTGAAATTTAACATTATGTTTTACATATAATTTTTTTACAAGATACAATTTTAACTTTTTAATTTATAATTATTATCATTTATCATTATAAATATTTTAATCAACTATATTATAATTATAGTTTTAATTCATTATTTTCCTAAATACATAATTATCTTTAAAAATAACTAAATAATTATTAATAAAGATTAGGACAATCAAAATAATTAAGTATAATCTTAGTTTTCTCAAATGATTAAATTATAATTATAATTTTAGTTATTATTAATCATTATAATTATAATTAAAGTCAATAATTATAACTTTAGTTATTAATAATTATTGTACTAAAGATTAAAGTTAAAATTAACAATAGATAATTTATTATTATAAAAGTGGTCGAAGCAACCAAACTATTTTATTAGTAATAAAATAAAGTTTTACAAAATATCCTAGGTAAAAGCACAATGTTGTGTCACACTTTTATAACGGACAAGGCTAATAGCAAAAAACTGTTCAACTTTGAGGACATAAAAGTGATATTGTGTTTAGAATTTGAAGATGATGTAAACTGATGAAATGTGTAAAACTAGATGAAGTTTATGTTGGGATTATGGAAATATAAGTACTAAGAGTAGAGGGGTGAATCAATACCCTGAAAAATTTTAAGACTCAAACTTTGTAGTAGTAGATTGCAATTAACCGACTGACTTCATTTTCTAAAACATACATTCAAATAATTGAAAATGTAATTTACATGCAATCTAAACAATAAATCATATATGAAACTTCAAACTCATAACAAATATATTTTGGTATCACAGAAACCCTTGTAAGAAGGTAAAAATTGCAGTGGGGATGACACCCACAAATCCTCACTACTGCAGTAATAAAGTATGCCGATTAAGGCTACAATTTTGATCACTTTTGATGATCTTACCCTGTTAGGAGTAACAATAAGATCGACTAGATCTACCTGGTTAGAGGATTTTAACAAAACAATACATGTGTGTAGTCGGTTAAGAGATTTAAACAAGAACTATTAAGTCTACTCTATTAAGAGATTTTGAATCTACTACAATGATTATAAGGTAACAATAAATGTATCTATAAATAGCAACTTAATCTTGCCTGATTCAGATCTATGAAATATCAAATAGATGTCACCTCATAGTGATGTATGTGTCCTTCTATTCTGCTTGGTATCCTTGTGTATGTTCTGAAAAATTGATTCTTTCTTTCAAATCTTCTGTCAAAAACCCTTTGTCTAATCTCCTGATGTCCTTAGTGCGGCTACTCCTTCATGATACTTATTCATAATGACATCTTTACGAATTTATATCAAATTAACTTGACCTAATTAGGGTTTACAATATCTTAGAAAACCTAAGATAAATGGTATAACAAAATAACCTAGATCTAACATTACACAGGAATCATTGAAGTAATTTAATGATTACATCCATATTAAATATTGTCTCAATCTTGGTAAACCATGTTCCAATTGGTGTGAACTATTTGCATAGATGTATGTGCCATTTTAGATTACTATGTCATTTCCTGGTTTACTCGGTAATCACTCCATTCTTCATTTGGTAATTACTAGTGCTCGGTTCAAATGAATGTTCAGTGATCACTAGCTCAGCACTCTGTAATTGTCTGTCTCTCGGTGAGTGTGCTCAGTCAAAATTGTATTCGATTAACTTAGAGATTTACCTTGTCTTTGCTCGGTGTGTAGGCTTTATGTAGTTGACCGACTGTCCTGTTTATCTCCTTTACCGACTGAATAACTGATTGATACTAATGAAAATCCTTTAATGCTCAAATATGAGTAACATTCTCCCCCTTTGGCATTAGTATCAACACCTTATGTATATGTATTGACTGCCAAACATATATACAAACTTAAAAAATGTATTGACTCCCCCTTTGTGCATGCTCTCAGTGTGAAGTACATAATGGCATATATAATATCTATATACATAGACTTTCCCCCTTCTTGAAAATAATGCCAAATGGAAATAATGTACTTACAACTTATCAAAAATATGTTGGTGGGTTTTCTTGAGTGATGCCAAGAGGATTTCCCATTCCCCTTTTAGGTTTTTAAGAGCAATGTTTTCTAAACCAACTTGTGCATGCATGTCAAAAATGTTTTCCAGTACATAAATCTTGGGGGTGGCAACTAAATCTTTTGCCTTATTTACATGACGCTCCATGATCTTCAGATGTGGAAGCAACTCAGCTTGAAGCTCGGTGATGTGATCACTTATTGCATCTTCTTGCTTCCTCAAATATATTCTCAATCGCTGAAGTTCTTGAACCTTTGAAATATGCTTATGAAAATTTGTTGGCTCAGTTAGAGAATTATTTGCATTGACCTTGATCTATTCATCTAGTTTCTTGAGCTTTTCACTAATATCGGTAGTGAATTGGTCTATAGTGCATAACTTGTACAAAATTTGAATTATTCTCAGAATTATGGTTTCAAGCTTGGTAATAACCTCAGAGAGATTAACCTTATTAATTGCCACTTCCTAGCTTATTTTCTCTGCCAATTTTAATTGAATCTTTTCTTCTGCCCATTCCTCCATTCTTTTCTTTGTATCTACATCAGGGTCATTTATGTAACCGGTTAGAGTTGTAAGTTGGTCAATGATGGGAGTTGCCTCATCAACATTGACGTCAGGAACCACTTACAATAGAATATCTCTAACATCCTCCAAAATTTGTTTACTCTTATTCTCCTTTTTCATTTTCTCTTGTGTAGCCTTCCTTATGCACAATTCCCCATATCTTCTCAATTCTTCAGGGTCTAATGTCCTAGGGTCACATTCAGGTATCTCAATAACCTCATCAAGTGTGACAAGACCCTTACCATGTTTCTTTTTTCTTCTTCTTCTCCTATGTTGGTGATTGAGTATAAGGAACTAGAGCCTTAGTCTCTGGATTTGTCTTTTCTATATCTCGATAGACACACTTTATTCCTTAGCTTTCCCAGTGACCAGTGTCTCGGTAGCTTGTCCTTGGGTGTCTGTAGTGGTGTCTGCTATTGTTGATTCTACTGATTTATTATCTTCTGGTGCTTGTGTTTCTTCCTCTATATGTTCAGGCTCATTTGAAGATTTCTGCTTAGTTGTACCATGTCCCTCAGGTGTATCCTTTGGTTTCTTAGGGGTTGAGCCTTCAGGTTCCTCTTGTGTGACAATGTCAACTGCTTGTGCCAAAATTGGTAAATCACCTGGAATTTCACTTGTTGCTACCTCATCAGGTATATTTTCCTCAGTGGTGTCTGCAGCAGTGTTAATATCTTCATCATCCTTTATGTCATCAAGATCTCCATTAGTGATGTATTCAATTAATATATCATTTGTCCCTATTATCACTAATTGCTCAGGACTATCCTATCTTTGTTCTTCACTATATCCGGCCAAGTAGAAATCAATAGCAATGGTTTCATCTGCTACCCCGGTGTCAGATAATTCAATTAGCTCAGGTTGGTGGTGAGATCTGCATCATCCAAGTGAACTCCTTTACCTTTCTTTGTGTTCTTCTTCTTGGGAATTATTGCCAATGCCAGTTGATCTTCTTCTGCTCGGGCTTTTAGAATTTTTGTTCATAGAAGCTTGTTGTTTTCATCAACCTCTTCAAGATTTCTAGCTAATATGTTAAGGGATCTACCCTTCATTAAAAATCTTTTTGAGTATTGTTTCATCAGTTTTTCTATCTTGGGAATCGATAGAGTAGGCATTGCCAATATCAATGAATGTTCCCTCATTTTCTTTTTAGTGTGCAAGGTATAAGTCCATCTTGCTAACACTTTCTTATATAACTCTTTTGGAATATATTTAGAAAATTCAATAGGAACTTGCTTGAACTTTATCATCATTTGTATAATAGCTTCTTCAACCTTTTCTTGATCCTCGGTAGACATGTAAACATACCAACTCATTTTGGGGTGAGCAACTCTACCCGTTGTCTTTATGTTCTTAGCTAGCTCATCTACGGACTGGCTTTTATGTACCACAGCTTTGAATTTATCTTGACTTTCTTCTTCATCATCTTCATCAACATCATCTTTTGCCCTTATTAACCTTCTCCTCTTTTTAGGTTGCTCAAAGGTGACTTGTGCACCTCTATTTTTATTTTGATAGGTTTTTGTAGGAGTTGGCCTTGAAATTTTCACTACTCCTTTCTTTGGGGGTGGAGAAGCAGCTGTTGTGGACCTTGACCTTTCTCTTGTAGGTGCTTCTACTTTCTTTCTCTTCCCTATGGCCTTGACCGGTGTAGATTGAATATCCTTATTGGACTCGATCTCTCCCTCATCATGTTCACTATTTCCAATTAATAAATGTTCCTTAGTTGCTTCTTCAACTGGATTAGCTTCAAATGCCTCAAATTCTTCTGCATCATCACCAAACTATTTTACCAAGGTATCCATCATTTTCTTGGATTTCTTATTTACTTTTACTACAATAATAACCATCTTGATTCTTAGTTTTGCCTCTTCATAGGTACCAAACCTAGTTGTCGTAGGATCTTTGGTCTCGGCCAATAATGCATGTATTGACTTGGAAGCTTGGTCAATATATAATTCGTAGCCCATAGGGGTAACCAAGCAGTCCTTGGTTCAACTGCCTTGATTAGAGTGGAGTAAGTGTCCACTAGGAAACATATATCCTCCTTATGCTTCTCTGCTAGATGACCTAGTATCTTGCTCCTTTGATGCATTATTTCCTTAAATTTTTCAAAGTAAACATCCATCGCACTAATGTAATCTTGACCCAAACTTTGAATAAAATCACCAATTTGCATAATGACCGGTTGGTCAACATCTCAGTCAACATTACCGACTGAGGGAAAGAAGTTTTGTACATAGAAAAATATAAAAATTAGTAGTGAACCAAACTTACAGGTATTTGTGTTTTCCAACCTGATGGTTCTCATATTTTCTTCCAACTGTTTTAGTAATAGCTTAGCTAAGTCATATTGGAAACCTTTCTTCACAATTTTGTATGCTATGTCCACAGCTCCACACGGTACACTATTTGGTCTGCTTGATTTGTAGTTGGTTATTTATAACTGACTACGTATGCTATGAACCTTATCTCAGGATCAATAATAGTGTTGACTCTCATGCCTCTGTCATCCCATTATGCTCTGGTTAACTTCTCAATTTTGGTCCTCGGTGCATTCCTAATGGCTTTGTCCTTATCAATAGCAGGATAATCAGTGATTGCATGAATAATGTCTTTAGTGATTTTTATTGGTTCATCCAACCATAAATTCCCTTCATGCACTCGATTCAATACAACCCTTATCCACTCAGTTTTGAACTCCCTCGAGAAATATAGGGTGTTCATTAAACCCTTCACCTCCAAGTGTTTATGCTCATCCTTGAGCTTTCCATCAACACTCAGCTCTTGGTAGATGGATTGAAGCTCAAAATCTCCTATTTTATTGATTTTGTAGTGAATGTACACACAAATATCTTGGACCAGTAAAAACCTAGGCAGAATGCTTGAAAATGCACCGATTTGGTCAAATTGAGATGCAATCTTGGGGTGTAACTTGTATTTTGGCTCATTATAGGTTGCAGACTTAATTAGGGTAACCTTCTTATCACTCCTGAACTTGGATTTCATAACCTTAGATGAGGATTCCATTGCTTCTAAAATTTAGGGCTTCATGAATATACTATGAAATAACTCAGTGGATGTGGAACTTACTTGTGATCGAGAATAACTTGCTTGGAAATCCTTCAAATCTATGATAAAATGCTCTGGAATTTCTTTGCTCAAATCTTCTCAAAATCACTCTAGTTCTTTGTAATTTTTGTGTGGAAACAAAACTAAGTCCTCAATGTATTTATACCCAAAAATTCATTTCCCACTCAAAATTTTGCAATTAATGCTTGACCTGCCACAACTCGGTAGAAGTAGTTACCCTCAGTTTACACTTTAAAATATCTTAGCTCGGTTAACACTTAGATATTACTTGGTTGATACCACAACTTGTTTAACCTTGGAAATATTTACCGACTAGCAAACATTTACTCGGTTATGCTTTTACCAACTGTACACAGTTTAAGTTCTAAACATGTAATCCCATAGTGCATCTTGTTTCATGCTGATTTGGTATGCAATCACTAGATATAAGGAAATATTTGTAAAATATAACTGATTTGAAATTTAGTTCCGTACAAACCCTCTATGATTTAGGTGGAGGTGGTGACATCACCTAATCCAATGGATGAGGTGTCACCGACTGCAGTGCTTGATCCAACATTGTCACTTGATGCTTTTCTCGACATTTGATTCCTTATCCTCATGATTTCTTCAATTGTATTTCCATTTGCATTTGATTGTATCTCTGGTGCTCGGTCTCTGCAATCCTTGCTGAGGTGACCGACTTTGTGACATTGCAAACATGTCATACAAGTACTTGTCCAATTGCGAGATCTTCCTCTTTAGTTATTTCTCATGCAATTTGCTGCTACATGTCCATACCTGTGACATGTTGTGCAATTAACCCATGTGTTGTAACCCCAAGTATATGCATTATCTTGCGTTCTCGGTTGGTAGGATTTATTATGTTCCTTCAGTGTCCAGACTTGCTTCATTTTTGCACTGCATTCTTATGACATATGTCCATGCATGTTGCAAGTGTGACAATGTTTCTTTGTGTAAGGTTTCATAGGTGTCCTATTCAACTTTGATCTGTACTCATGTGCCTAATGTCCATACTTATTACAGTTATAGCAGTAACCATTAAACTTGGGAGTGGATTTTGAAATACCTTTTACTTTACTCTTGAAAAAATTTCATGTGTGGCCCAATTTTCCATAATGATAACATGATAGCTTCTTTGACCTTTGATTAATATAGGCATTCTTCTGTTCACCTTGTCTTGATGATTCTCCCTACTCTATGTAGCCTAAACTAGTTGTGCTACCAAGTCTTTTCTGACTAATCATAAAATCATCCATTCTTTTAGTACTATCTTCATCTTTCTTAATCATCTCATTATGTTGTTGTTATATCTTCACCTCATTCTTAAATCTTTCATTTTCCTCTCTTAGTTCACTGATGTCTTCTAGTTTCCTTGCAAGCTCACTGTTTACTCGGTTGACTTCCTGACTTATGAAAACCATCTGATTAGAGATTTCAAAGTGATGCTTGGTGATTCTCAATATCTCAGATTCCTTCTCTTGTAACTTATCAATCATTTTCCTCCTATCTTCAATAGCCAAGTTTCTTTATTGTTCTACTTGCCTAACATTGTTCATGACATCAATCATCTTAACCATTTGTGTCTCTTGACCGATCTGTAGAGCTTTCACTTGTTTAGTAAGATGTAGATTATTTTTTGATAGATTTGATATGGTTCCTTTAGGTGCATCATATTTTCTGCCAGATTCAGATCTCTCAAATGGATCATCTATCTCTTCTTCATGATAATCAGTCTCATTATACCGAATTGCCATATCCTTCCCTTCAATCAGTAACTTCTTCAGTTCTTCTTTGGCTTCCTTGAATTTCTCAATAAAGATCTGCATTTGTATTCTTTGATTCTCAATAGTCTTATCCAACTTATATCTTTCCATCCTTAGATCTTTACTCTTCAGTGGTTAAAATTCCTTAACAAGAGAACTAGCTCTGATACTAATTATTGGGATTATGGAAAGATAAGTACTGAGAGGGGAGGGGTGACTCAGTACCCTCAATACTTTTAAGACTAAAATTTTTTAGTGGTAGATTTCAATTAACCGACTGAATCCATTGTTTAAGACATACATTCAAATAATTGAAAATGTAATTTGCATGCAATCTAAATAATAAATCATACATGAAACTTCAAACTCATAACACTGATATTTTGGTATCACAGAAACCCTTATAAGAAGGCAAAAAATGTGGTGGGGATGACACCCACAAATATTCACTACTGTAGCAATAAAGTATGTTGGTTAAGGCTACAATTTTGATCACTTTTGATGATCTTACCCTGTTAGGAGTAACAATAATATTGACTAGATCTACCTAGTTAGAGGATGTTCACAACACAATACATGTGTGTACTTGGTTAAGAGATTTAAACAAGAACTATTAAGTCCACTCTGTTAAGAGATTTTGAATCTAATACAATGATTAAAAGGTAACAGTAAATGTATCTGTAAATAGAAACTTAATCTTGCCTGATTCAGATCTGTGAAATATCAAATAGATGTCACCTTATAGTGATGTATGTGTCCTTCTGTTATGCTCGGTAGCCTTGTGTATGTTCTGAAAAATTGATTCTTTCTTTCAAACCTTATGTCAAAAACCCTTTGTTTGATCTCCTGATGTCCTTAATGTGATAATTCCTTCATGATACTTATTCATAATGACATCTTTACACATTTATATCAAATCAACTTGACCTAATTAGGGTTTATAATATCTTAGAAAACCTAAGATCAACGGTATAACAAAATAACCTAGATCTAACATTACATAGGAATCATCAATAATTTAATGATTACATCCATATTAAATATTGTCTCGATCTTAGTAAACTATTTTTTGATCGCTGTGAACCGTTTGCATAAATTTATGTACCATTTCAAATTATTATGTCATTTCTTGGTTTACCTGGTAATCATTGCATTCTTCATTCGATAATAACTGGTGCTCGGTTCAAATGAATTCTCAGTGATCACTAGCTCGGTACTCAGAAATTGTCTATCACTCGATGAGTGTGCTTAGTCAAAACTGTATTCAGTTAACTTAGATATATGCCTTGTCTTTTCTTGGTGTGTAGGCTTTATGTAGTTGACCAACTGTCTTGTTTATCTCCTTTACCGATTGAATAACTGATTGATACTAATGACAATCCTTTAATGCTCAAATAGGAGTAACAATTTATGCCTATAATTTTTGAAAAAGAAATTGAACAAGAATTGATATATTTTTAAAATTTTTAAAGTCCACATTTAAATTGCTGAAAAATATTCCAAATCAGGGGGTCTACCTCCTGCCAAAAATCTATATGTAAAAAATATTATTTTCCTCTGATTTCAAAATATGTTTTAGATGACATATATATCCAGTGCAGAAAAAAAAAGGTTTTTGATGTATATTTTATTTGTTATAACTATTCAAATTCCAGCACACCCAAAATCGATAGTTTTCATCTCCCACCTTATTTCCCCTATCAAAACTATACCAATCAAAAAACAAATTATATATTCTTGAAGCAAACTCTCTCTTCTATTGTTCCATATAAATTTTAAATCTCTCTGATACAATTTACCATTTTTTTCATTTTCAAAATCAAAGTCTTCTCGAAAGTTAATATACCTACTTGTAATATTTTATAAATTTAATATACTATTTCTAATCAAAATAATATTAAAATTATATGCCCATGTTCTTGATTCCGAGCTCTACAAAATGGTATTTTTAGTTTTTTCAATATGTGTATTTTTTATGGAGAAATAAGTTGCAGAAGTCCAAATTTCTGCAATTTTGTAAATTTTGGGGAGTTGTTTGCCACATAGAAAGACTCGACCAAGCAGGATTCAGCCAAATCCTACTCGGGCAAGCACTATTGACTGTTAGCCTCCCTATGAGTGGTCGTGTGATCCTCATATATATGATGAGTTATTTTTTATGTTTTTAAATCAAAACAAATGTGCACATAAATCAATTCTATTCAAGCTAATTGAAAGTGATTTTTTGTGAACCTGATTTTGAAAGTGATTTTTTCTGAAGGAGTTGGAAAGTGATTTTGTATGAAGGAGTTTGAAAGCAATTTTTTCCAAAGGAGTTTGAAAGCAATTTTTTTGAAAGATTTTAAAAGTGATATTTTTTTGGAGTAGTGAAGCAATCTTTTCTTGCATTGAATTATTCAGCTCTCAATTTGAATACTTTGTGTAGTGGTGAATACAAATAGATCAAGAAAATATGATTGAAAAAGGGATGGAAAAATGAAAGGTCATACAAAATATTATCAAGATAAAATTGTTCATATTGAAGAAGATCATGTTGATGTTGAAGAAGATGCAACTCAAGTAGGGGAAGAAATCGATAGTATAATATGTTTTTTGGCATACAAAATTTGATGGAGATAAATGAGGATTCTCTTTTTAGTCAAATTTCATCTAAACACATGGTACTTGAAAGAACACTTAAATTGTATCTCAAAAACATTTGGGAGGAATATTTTTAAAATAAATCTCTATTGGGAAGAGCACAATTATTTTCCAAGTAATTCAGGAAAAGAGAAATGACTCTAGTTATGGAGTTGTTGGGTGTTAATAATAGTAAAATCTTAGGAGTGTTGGAAATCTATTGGAAAATGTGATGCTAAGAGGGGGGGGGGGGGGTGTGGTGAATAAGATATCACCTATTAATCCATTTTACATTATAGAAAACTTGCATAGCATTATCACAAACTTCATCAATGTAATGAAACTAATAGACTAAAAATCATTCATGAAAGTACTCATAACACAGTAATTTTGGTTACCCAGAAACCCTTGAAAGGTAAAACTAGGGTGGGGATGACACCCACAAATCTTCACTACTGTAGTATAAAGTTTGCCTGTTAGGGTTACAAATTTGATCACAAAATATGATCTACCCTGTGAGGGGTCTACCCTGTTAAGAGCTAAAAGACTTATACAATCTACCTTGCAAGAGGATTTATAACTTACAACTAAGTAAGCACTCAGTTAAGAGATTACATAAGGTCTATTAAAACCACTTTGTTAAGAGATTTACCCTGATACACTTGTTAGAATGTCTTAGTACCTAATCCTTTAGTCTGCACTGTAAGCTGATTACAGATCTTCTCCTTCTAGTATTGATTTGATCTTATCTATCAAGTTTATCTTTGTTCTATCCCTCATTGCTTTACTCCATTACACTCGGTCACTGAACTCTATCAGGATACTTGACTAGTCTAAAGATATTCCCTCTTTTCTTTCACATCCACACACACACATATTAGGGTTTAAATCTCATATTATATAGACAATTTGAGTTCATCCAAGGTTTGAGATCTACAATCTAGATTAACTCATTTTCTACTTAACCTTTCCCTAATTCTGATTGGCTCCAAGTGTTGCATAGGGATTAATGATTACAAAGTAAAGGCGTAATCACCTCCGTGATTTCCTCAACAAATAGTAAACAAAATATGAATGTCAGCCAAAATATTTTACCTCAATGATTATGCCTTAAAAAACACATATGTCAATTCTGGCATGCTCGGAAATTGATATCTCTTGCACTCAGCATTCATTGTTCCTTATACTTTGGCACTCAACATTGTCTTCTTTACATAAGTCGGCAAAAACTTACTTGGGTAATACAAAAGTACTCGGTGACCATAGGTTTACTCGACAATGACTACTTCTCGGCCTATACATGATGACTCGGTTGCAGTGATGACCGACCAACATTACCTAGATAATGACTAAGTGTGTAAGACACTAATAGACAAGAAAACTATAGGGATCTACAATCTCCCCCTTTGACATGAGTGGCAAAAATACTTTGTCATGACATTTACAATACATTTACATAGAGTACTTAGTAGTAACAGATTACTCCCCCTAAGATATATGCATATACAAAACTAAGTATATTATACCATTCTGCTTCAACTTCTGCTCTTTGATTCTGGTACATCCCTATGTGCCATGATATGTCATTTACTTGTTTCCCCCTTGTTTTTGGCACTTATGATTTCTTCGTTAGTAGGGAGAGTGCAATATTTTTCCAAAAATGGTTTGTGAAGCATCATAACCATATGCAATGTAGATTCCCAACCGGATGTTGCAACTTTCATGACCTCTGATTGCACTTCTATCTCGGTAGCTAGGTTGACTAGGCTCTTGGTAGTAGAAAGATGAGGATCTTTTTGTATTAGTTCCTTAGCCTTTGCTAACTCTCTTTGAATGACCTCTAGGTGATGTGTCAACATTGTTTGAATAGAGAGTAGATGAGCCCTTATCTTACCATCATTAGCCATTAACTCAACTATCCTCCATTGACTATGTAGAAGCTTGGCATAGTGTCTGGAATTGGAAATAGCATCCAAACCCAATGATTAACCAGTAGACTTTATTTCTTTCTGTAGTTTATATACCAATACCTGGTTATCCTTGGTAAAATCATCTACATTGCACAGTTTCATGTACAAAGATTGTGCATTGAGTACAACTCCTTCTGATTCAGATATTTTGGTAGAAAGTGCTACCTGCTTCACTGCTATCTCTGCAGAGACCTTATTGAGTACCTTTGTCTCAAATTTCCTTTCTAACCACTACAACAACTTATTGTTTCCTTCTCTTTCTTCATTTGTCACTTTCTTGACTATGTGGACAAGTTGTTCCAGTATGGGATCAGAGTCATTAACATCAATCATGTCAAAAACATCGATAAATATACATTATATCTCATGTAGAACTTGCTTTTGCTGATGTTCCCTTCTCAATTCTTCTTGCTTTCTTTTCCTCTTCAAAAAATCTTGCAATATCTGTATCTGTTCATAGGATAAGTTATTTGTGTCCCATTTTGGAATCAAAATAACTTCATCAATTGTCACCTCAGGTGTAAAAAATTTTCCTTTCTTTTTTTGTGCCTTCTTCTTCGGTGTACTTCCACTTGGCATTTGTACAAGAACTTTTATTGCCTCGTTCTCCTTAGGCTCTTGGATGTCAATATATTTTTCCTTCTCTTCTTTTCCCTTATCCTCCACATGAGGATTTACAATCACTAGTGCAGAGTGATTTATGTTTTCCTTCTGTGACTCCTTGATAGATGTAGACAAAAGTGTTGTTGTCGACTGATCTTGTTCCTCGGTAGTGCTAATATTGGCTAGCATGTCAACTATAACAACTTGAGGATTAATAGGGGTGATGTTAAAAATTGATGTAGAATCAATTTTTGGATAATCCATGACTTGTAGTAGCACAGGGTTACTGCCCGACAAAGATGTAGCTTGTGCTTCCTCTGCTTGTATGTCTTCCTTGGTCAATACCTGATTTTACACTAGGGTATCCTTGGTGATGTCAACAATAGTTACCTCGGGTAACTCCTAACATTTTTCTTCCTTGGGAACTTCCTTCTCCTGAATTTTAGGATCATTTGCATCTTCTTTATTATCTAACTCAACACCCTTAGATGTGCTAGCTTCTTGTTGTCTACTTTTATCAATTAACAAATTGAAGACAATATTCCAAGTCCTAAGAATTTTATTGAACAACATCCTCAACCTTGTGTTGAAGGATAGAGTAAGCTCTTTTCTTAGGATCAAATATGTTCCTGTACTATTCTATAACTTCTTGAATACTAGCAGGGGGTTAGGTTTGGTGCAAATTGAGCTAATGTGCTCTCCCTTATCCGCTTCTTGGTCATTAGGGAAAATTCCCATTTCTATGCAACTCTCTCATATAACTCATTAGGGATCAACTTCCCCATTTGTATTGGTAACATCTTGAAAGTGCAGAGCATCTGAAGTATAGATTCTTCAATTTTCTCCTTATCTCCTATACTCATGCTCTTAAATCTTATTTCTTTCAAACCTTCAAGTCCAGTAGAGTTCTTGATGGTGTGTCATATTTCATCCACACTTGGTGTTTTACTCTGTACTTGTAACTTCTTCTTCTTTACCTCCTCATCACTCTCTATTTCCTCATCATCTTTCTCCAAAATAATTTTCCTCCTAGGCTTCTTCCTTGATTGGCTTGACATTGCCTTAGGGTGAATAACTTTCCTTTTCCCTGATATAGGGGTTTTCTTTTGTGGCTCGACAGCTATAGCTGTAGAGTCTGCCCTTGTTCTTGGCCTAAGAATAGGTGATGAAATAGCCTTAGGTATTTGTACTATCTTTCTCATAGGCTCGACAATTACTACCTTCTTTCCTTTCTTCTCCACTACTTTCTCCTCTTCTTCACTTTTGCTAGATTTACTTTCTTTGTCTTCTCCTTGTCCTTGTGTTAGTTCAAGAGGTGCATCTACCTCTCTCTCTCTCCTATCATTTTCACTAGGTTCTTTACTATCTTTTTCCTCTTTCTCTCTATGCTAGAAAACTTCAATCCCATGGTTATTTTAGACTTAGCCTCCTCACATGTTCCAAAGTAGGGAGCCTTCTGATCAATTTCCTTGAGTAACAAGACTATGATTGTTGTTGTGGTCTCATCAATATTAACCTTGTAAGGTAATGGCATTAGCCATGATACCATCGATAAAATAGCTTGTGCATATGTAAAGTCAATATCTACTAAGAAACAAATGTCCTGATTTTACTTCTCAACTAAAGACACATGAATCTTACTTCTCTTCCTCATTTTCTTCTTGAATTCAAAAAAGTAGTTTTCCATTACACCCTCAAAATTCTCTCCTATCTGACTTACAAAATCATTAATTTGAACTGTGATTGGCCTGTTCTTATCGCATAGTACTCCTCCAATAGTAAGAAAACACTTCTGAATGTAAAATAATAGACAGACGAGTAGGGAACCGAACTTACACATAGAATTCTTTGCTTTTTGGATAGAAGTAAGGTTCTTAGAAAGTTGAGTCAGTTGGAGCTCGGCGAGGTCATAAGTATGGCCCTTCTTGATGATTTTCCAAGCCTGGTCCACTACCATACACGGGATGCTGTCCAACCGACTTGACTGATAAAATTTGTGAGCAATTACTCTCACTGCAAGCTCAATCTTTGGATCAGTGATAGTGCAGATTATTGTGTGTGTGAATTTTGTACCTAGCTATAGACACAACACTTCAGTAAAACATTAGAGGTTAGCCAAAAACCAAAATCGTGCAATGAAATTGAAACTAAACTAACCAAGCAATTTACTGCCTTCTAGTAGGTGCGAGTATGATACTCTCAGATCAGACTAAGACTAGTGACAATGCAACACCTAAATGAAGGATTTGAATGCAAAATATGAAAGATTATGAATGCAAATTAATCTATATTTTTGTATTTTCTGCAATAAGATGAAGGAAATTGATATGAATCTATTCTATATGAAAAATTGATATGATATGCAATTAATCTAAGAATTGATATGCTAAATGATATGAATGCTCAAAAATAATGAAAATCTCACAACAGCTTTGATTCACAAAGATAGATTCTTCGATCACCAATTCGCCAACGTGAGGATGCAATTTCGTGGATCCTTTTAGAAGAGCTGAAGCCTTGATTTTATAGAAATCCAGGGCTTTGGAGGTGCATGAGAAAAACCATAAATCACTCTTGATAAATTCAGGTTGATTTTTGAGTTATCAGAAAATTAAAGATAATTAACTTACAAAAATCATGCAAAAGCAAAGTTTTACTCAAAATAGAGTTTAGATCAAATTTCAACTCATCATCAGATGTTGAGTTTAAATTTGAAATTGATTGTTAATTTCTAGTTGCTTGCTTTTCTGATTGTGCATGATTTAATTATAAATTACTTTAAAAATAAAGTGATTTATTCTCAACTTTGACTAATTTTAAAATTAAAACAATTGATTTATGGGTTAATCAATTATTAAATTAAACTTTTATTCAAAAACTATATTATTAAAAATTGACAATTGACATGAATTAATTAAATAGGAATTTAATCAATTAGTCATGAGATTTTTGATTTTATTGTCAAAATTAAATAATATAATTTAAGAATAATTTAATTAAATTTAATAAAATAATTAAGTGGCAGAATTAAATCTAATTAATTAAATATTCAGAATATTCAATTAATCAAACTTTAGGATAAATAAGATTTATCACCAAATAATCATTAAATTAAAGATAATTAGGATAAATAGGAATATTGCTAAGAATATTCCCCGATGCAGAATTTAGGATAATCAATTAGGATTCGATAATGTGCAGATGTGCCTTAGGTTAGGACTTTTGATGTCAATTTCATTCGAATTGTTGATGTAGGAGGTTAATAAACCTATAGCCCATTTTTGGGGTATTACATTTTGCCCCTCTTTGAATCACTGTGCAAAGTGTAGTGGTTCAAAGAATAGTCTGTGTTTGATATATGTATGAAACTGATTTGAAAGATTTGAAAGATTAACCGATTCTAAGACAGAAACTGATTGAAAGATTTAAAGATTTAAGATTTGAGATTTTAGGTCCTGAATGACTAGAGATAATGTCAACTATAGCAACAATGAACCGGTGATTACGAAAAAGTGTTAAAATGCCTAATTCTGAACCTTATGATTGTGAAGAAGTGAGTGACCGATTCCAGACCTGAATGTCCTTGTCTGAATCATAGTGGTATCACATCCTGAACCCATAAGTTACGAAGAACCAAGGAAATAACACTAATGAACCAATGGTTATGAAAAGCTGGTACAGTTTACAAGATAGATTTAGGATACTAGATGAATCTGATATGCCCCAAGAGATGATAGATTTGCCCCAAGTGATGAGGACTTTAGATGAATCAACAACTAGATGTGGTTGTTGTCTTGATCACTGAGGAAAGATTTGATTATAGATTTAGAGTTACAGACTTGAATGATGTGTAATACCATGCCCCCTTCAGGATGAAAATTGAAATTTGACAAGAAAAGTCAACATTTGAATGGTTTAGAAGCATGTTAATTGATTTGAGAAGTGGTTATACACGCTTGAGAACACGTTCTGCATCATTTGGAGGTCTAGAAGACCAAGTTTGACTAGGTTTGACCATGAGTTGACCATGGTTGACCAAGTTGAAATTTTGATAGATTGATGTAAGATAATCAGTTAAGTTGAATTCTAGATTTCTATGATGATTGAAGGTTGATTATGTAAGCAGTTAGACATCCTGGGTCTGAAAATTTTAAATCACAAATTTGACATAGTAAATAATCTCAGATTTCAATTTTTATCTCAAAAATGGGTTCAGAATGTCGAAATTAGCCAGGGGTGCAATTTTCATGAAAAATAGAGCACTTTTGAAAATTAGGTCAAAAGCTATATAAAGGCCAGAAGGGTCATTTTCAATTCATTTTCACCGGTGACTTTTGAAAACTTTGTGGAGCCCTTTGAGTGAGAAAATGGAAGAAATGAAGGTACCTGTGTCTTCTCACCATTTTGAGCATAGCCGGAGGCATCAGAGACCTTGCCAGTATGGACATCCAATAGGTGGACCTCTCTGCTTCTCTGAATAGTCAATTTTTCTTTGTTTATAGCATTTTTAGCATTTGTTTCATACGTTTTCAATTTTTAATTTTTGCATGCACGAAAAATCGTACGACTGTCCATCTGGCTCGTATGAATTTTCACTTCTAGGTAGATTGTCATTTCATTAACCCCTGAGACTTGTATGAGAGGGACCCAAGAGTCGTACGACATTTTATCAGGTCCCTCCTAACTCGTACGAGGAGGTATATAGTGTCATATCATCATGATTTGTCGTATGGTAACCTGTGAAAACTTGTACGAGTTTTTCTGCTAGTCTACTTTGTTGTTTGAAAAATAGTGAGCCCAAAACTCTCTTCTAGGGAAAAATTTTGAATTTTATGAACTCTAAGCTTGATTACTAAGTCTTTGATCTACCTTCTGAAATAGCAAACTGTTCTATTCCTGTATGTGTAGCCTATTTTTCAACCAAAATACTGATAGGGTTCCCTATTTTTGTGCTGTGTAAGTCATATATCCTGATGTGCATGTACGTATCTCACATCCAACCACTCAAAGACTCTGTGTCTCCTTGCCTAATCTGATGAGAGTACATCTTGCTGCTTGTAGTTTTGAGTATTTGATTCATTTACTTGAGATTAGGGTAAACCATGGTCTTTTGACGACATTGATAAAGAGATTCCATTCAGAGACACATACATTTCATCTTCCTAATGGAGAGCTCACTGTGACTCCAGAGGATGAGTACATGATTCTTCATATTCCGTTCCATAGTAGTCAACGTCCACCTTATGTGAGTTCGGGGAACTCTGGATTATTAGCCTTCAAACATCTCTTTGGAGATGACACTTAGTTGACTGGGTCTATTTCATGGGAGACCTTGGTGCAGCGGTATGGACAGTCTCACAGACTAGAGGGTATTATTGCCGGGATGGTCAGTGGTATCATCATGTTTGACCGTCAACATAATAGTTTTCTGATGGACTAGGCCCCGATGGTTGTACATCTGATGGCGACTCCTTTCACGTTAGCCTAGGGTCAGTGTCTTTTGGCCCACATGTTCTCTAAGATGCATGAGGTAGTGTATCATTAGAGAAAGACATTTTCTGCTAGTGCTATTGTTATAGATCTGGGCGTGGGAGCATATCCTTGTTTTGAGACCAGTGTGTTAGTCACAAAGGCAACCATAGGAGCCTGTGATATATATTTATGCCAGATATGTCATATAGGGTGCATGGGCCATGTAGAGTATTGGAGACAATGTCTTGATGACATGACATTTGTATGATGGAGGCCCTATGTATATATTGAGCCTTGGCCTACTGCACAAGAGAAGTTTGGTTTCTTCTTTCGGAGTTGGGTGCTGATAGGATGATCTTCCTCTGTTCTAGAGAGGTTTCTTACCACCAGGGTGTGGTGACAGTATGGGCGAGTGTAGGATGCCCCACAGGATTATACAACATATGCTCAGATAGCTCATGAGCTCAGACTTGGATGGACCTTGAGGCTTTCTTATGCCTTATGTTCATAGGAGTATAGTGCTATCATCGATAGAGATTGGGAGTATAGACCACAGGTTGCAGATGCCAGAGTTACAGATGGATTTATTGCATGGCTTGCTGATCATCCTGTACATAGATTCTTTGACCCTACAAAGCTGATACCCTCCATGGAGGAGGCGATGGATGTCATAGGTGCTTTGATGAGATAGGGTCCTAGAACCACACAAGTTTTAATTGTACACTCCACACCTCCAAGACCGAGAGTGATGGCTCCTCCACAGAGACCATCAGGAGAAATGAGGCCCTCTCATCCCACTAGTTCCACAATAGGTATATCTATAGGTGCAAAGAGATAGACTAGGGGAGAAGGTAGTACTTTAGGGAGTGTTGGTACTGCCAAGGAGGTACTTATAGCTGAGCATGTTGTAGGTGGTGATACTGATCCCATACAGGAGGATACCGATTTTGATCTGGTTGCAGAGGTTAGATGCCATAAGGCGCAGAGAGCATAGACTACAGAGTAGCCTGCTGAGGATACTGATATTCCTACAGTAGACACTGATCCCAGTGTCCCATTTTCTACACAAGAGATCACGATGAGGCTCAGATTACAGGTCCGGGGCCTGAAGGTGCACAGTGCTCATTGGGAGGAGAGATACCTAGAGGCAGATAGACAATGCACTGAGCTTCATGGTGAGGTTCAGAGATTACAGGTGGAGGTTATCCATTAGACCTCTAGATCTTCTTACTATGTTTCTGCATACTACGCTGTGGTACCACTTGCTCAGAGAGGTCCTTCGTACTCTTAGTATATGATATCATCAGAGGGAGCGAGAGCACCTAGAGCCGAGGGAGTACCAGATGCACCACCACCACCCTCGCTAGACGGAGAGGATCAGGCTGACAACTGATCTATCATGATATTTGGATATTTTCTTTGTTTCTCTTTTGATATTGATACTGTTCTGATAGCTCACATGAGCTCATTCTTGTGTACATTGTGCCAATAGTGCACCCCTGACTATTCTGAGTTTTATGATATATATATGAGATCGAGATTTTTGGTTGTGACTTCATTTGTACTTGTCATTTTTTTTATGTATGATGATATCATGTGATGTAAATGCTATGAGTAGAGTAGAATGTATGTATGGATTCATGCAATGCAATGATTTTCTTTCATATGTATGAATGTTATGCAAATGTACTTGATTATGGAAAGTGTATGTATGAAAATGTATGTAATGCAATAGATGGAATGAATGATTATGAATATGTAATGAAAATGCAATGATTCACATGATATGTTTTGCAGGTATTGATGAAGACAAGTACTCAGTCTTATGTCAAAAAGGATGTTTAACCCAAGATTGTGACTACTTGCATTTCTGTGAGAAAACCTTCGTATGAGATTCAACTCTTCATTTGCAGTTTATGTATAGTTTTAGAAGGATTGTTTAAAGATTGTCAAGCAATTTTTGAGATCATGCAATCATGCAAAGTGTAAAAATGTCATGCAAAAATGAAATGCAACTTAAGACCTAGGACCTAGTCACTGATCATGTGTTGGTCATTTGTCATCATTGAGTTTTTTAGGTAATTGGATAAATCAATACAATGCTCACTAGTTATGAAACCATAGACATATGAATATCGATTTGTATGTGCTTGAATCAATACAACACCCACTAGTTAGGCAACCATGGGCATATGAATATTGATTTTATTTTTGGAATGTTGGATTAGATATAAGCACCAAGGCACAAATGCCAAGATGACCTGACTATCATGTCCATTTTGATATTGCAATTTGTATAAGCATCAAAAGATAAATGTCATGATGACCTAAATACACCTTACATTACAAACACATCAAGCAGTCAAGAGATCATTCAAAATCCAGTGTGAATTACCCGTAGTGACCCTTTATCATTCACATCCTTAGGTAAGATCGTGTTCCACAGTAGGAGTAAGAACTTTCTCAAATAGTTAAATCAAACTTCCTTGAATTTTTGGGTATCAATGGTCAAGGTACTCATGGCCATCCAATTCAAGATAGAGGCTCTTACAGATGGACACCATTTCAATCCAGAATTTCCAAAGTTGTTAGATTTTCGCATACAAGCAGAAAACAAAGAAAAGATTATGCCCCCAGTCATCACTCTCTAAATCCTGTAAAGAACATCATCAAAGAGCTCAAAGGGACACCATATGCAAAAATATCAATGCAAATCAGTAAGCATACAAGGAGATAAAAGCATGTAAAAGCATATATTGTTTTCAGTTTGATGTTTGATTGCATTGTTGTAGATGCAAAATCCTTCCTGGAGACGAGACAGACAGACTGCCTCAAAATGAAGCTTCAAAGGACTTTGACTAGATAGGACTCATCTAAAGTATACTAGAGGCCATAGGATATGACATTGATTGCCCCCAAGTGTTAAGCATTGATAGGATACAAACGCTTGAGCTGATTGGTGTACAGACCGATTTATTGACAATAGGAATGCTAGAACAAACCAAGAGATATGTATAAACTAAAGCAAGACTGAAAGTTAGGAAAGACCAAGATTATGCTAATAGATGGAACATTTTGAAACAAGTGGTGCCTGTTTGCTGGGTTTTCACCATCTTGGTAGAGATTCTATTTTTGCTACCAAGGTGCCTATTTCCAGGTTTTCGCCAAGGCACTTTTTCTTTTTCCATTTTTTTTGTATTTTTTATTTTTCAAATTTTTTTGTACTTTTGATATTTTTTTTTGTGAATCACCAAGGCACCCATTGCTAGGTTTTCACCAAGATGTTCATTTTTTCTGGTCTTTTTCTAATTTTAAAGATTTTTTTAGGACATTTTACCATAGACTGAATGCCCTAGGTGTAGAATTTCTTCAGATGGAGAACATTGATTGGTTCTTAGAGCTATTCTCCTTCAGTCATTGAGAGTTGATAGGCACCAGAGCCAAAAGTAGCAGTGATTACAAAGGGACCCAGCCAATTGGGTTTAAACTTCCCCTTGCATTCTCTATGTGATTGATTTTTAAGATTCTCTCTCAAGACTAGATCACCAACCTGAAATTCTCCATGTTTGACTTTTTTGTTGTAACCTCTAGACATTGTCTTCTGATACACTCTGAGATGATCATACACTACTTATCTACGCTCATCTAGTAGTTCAAGTTCTTGCAACCTAGACACTCTATAGTCATCATCAGTTACTAGACCATGCATTCTAATTCTTAGTGATGGGATTTCAACCTCAATAGGCAATACCGCTTCAGATCCATAAACTAAAGCGAATGGAGTAGCCCTAGTGGGCATTCTGATACATGTTCTGTAGGCCTAGAGAGATGGATTGATCATGAGATGCTAGTCTCTTCCTATCTTATTAACTGTACGGTGCATGATTTTCAATAGATTCTTGTTAGAAGCCTTTGTTTGTCCATTCCCTTGAGGATAGTAGATAGATGACCAATGTTGTGTAATCTTGAATTTAGCACATAAATCATCTAAGTCTTTATTCTTGAATTGTCCACCATTATATGTGACTATGAAATGAGGGATCCCATGTCTGCATATGATATAGTTCAATATGAACATAGATATTTGTTTCCTAGTTGCTTGTGTTAAGGGGACTGCTTCTACCCATTTTGTGAAATAATCTATAGCTATGATTATATGGGTATGTCCATTAGAAGAATGAGGATGTATGGATCCTATAAGATCAAATGCCCATTGATGAAAAGGCCATTGAGTGGTGAAGGGAATTAGATCTCTCCCTAGAGCGTGAATTAAGTTTCCATGTACTTGGCACTTTTGATAGTTCTTAGCAAACTTGGTAGACTCTTTCTCCATTTTAGGCCAATAGTACCCAGCCCTAATAAGTTTTCAAGCTAGTGTTAAACCATTTGAGTGTGACCCATAAATACCATCATGGACTTCTTTTAACACATGTTGAGACTCTTCCCATTCTAAACATCTAAGTAGTGTACCATCTAGACCTCATTTGTACAGATCATGACCAATGATGACATATCGGGAGGCATTACAGACAAGGTATCTCTTTTCATGATGGTTAAAGGTATCGGGAATGATTTGGTCTTTAAGATAGGAGAATAGGTTTTTATAGCGGGAAGAATCATGACCTACAATAGTGTAGATCATATGGGTATCAGGGGAGTCATATGCAGGATAAGATAGTGCTTCCACCAAGAACTCATAGCATAGCTCATGTTCAGGCTGCTGCAATAAAGTAGATAGCATTGCCATTGCATCAACAAACTTATTTTCTGTTCTAGGTATTTGCTCAAATGTGATATATATGAAGTATTTCTTTAGATCATCTACCAATCTCTTGTATGGAATGAGATTTTCATCCTTTTTTTGGTACACATCACTGACTTGATGTATTACAAGTTGGGAGTCTCCATAAATGTGTAATTCTTTTACCCTCCACTCAATTGCTATTTTCATACCATTCAAAAGGGCTTCATATTTAGCAATATTGTTTGTACAAGGAAATTTGATTCTAAATGCCTTAGGAATGGAGTATCCTTGAGGAGTGATAAATAAGATGCCTGCTCCAGATCCATTCCATGTATAGGAGCCATCAAAGAACAATTGCCATTCTCTAGAAGAAAGATTCATGATAGAGGAATTTGGAAATTTTGTTTGCATTGGTGTGTCATCAAAAAAAGGTGCATCTGCTAATTGATCAAAAATTACCTATCCTTTGATAGCTTTTCTTTCAACATATTCAATTTTAAATTCACTTAAGAGCATGACCCATTTGGCTAATCTATCCATGAGGGTAGCTTTGCTTAGCAGGTACTTTAGTGGATCAATCTTAGCTACTAAATGAGTTGTATGAGCTAACATATAATGTCTTAGTTTCTATGATGCAAAGATCATAGCTAGACAAGCCTTTTCAATCATAGAATAGTTCTTTTTGTATGCCACCAATGTTCTACTAATATAGTATATAGCTCTTTCCTTTTTATTCTCATCATGTTGTGCAAGCAATGCCCCCAGTGATGTATTTGTTGCAGAGACATATAAGATCAATGGCTTCCCCTAAATAGGAGGCATCAAGATAGGAGGATTTGATAGATACTTCTTGATGTGATCAAAATTCTTTTCACATTCCTCGCTCCATGCAAATGTCACACCTTTATGTAATGCCTTTGTGAAAGGTTGTGATATGTCTACTAGCTGAGATATGAAGCATCTGATAGATTGAACTCTCCCTTGTAATGTTCTCATTTGACTGATGTTCTTGGAATCTCCATGATAGCTTTAACTTTAGCTAGATCTACTTCAATTACTTTCTTTGAAACTATGTATCCTAAGAGCTTTCCAGAAGTGACACCAAAAGCACACTTCTTAGGATTTAGTCTGAGACTAAAATTTTCCATTCTGTCTAGTATCTTGCTCAAGTCATTTAGATGTTTAGCTTTGATCATATATTTTTCTAAAGTATCATCAACATAATCCTCCATAGTCCTATGCATCATGTCATGGAAAATGGATGTCATAGCTCTCTGATATGTAGCACCGGCATTCTTAAGCCCAAATGGCATGACATTCCAATAGAAGGTACCCCATGCACATGTAAAAGTAGTTTTCTCTTGATCTTCTGGAGCAATTTTTATTTGATTATATCCAGAAAAACCATCCATTAAAGAATACATCTCAAAGCCTGTAGTCATGTCCACTATCATATCAATGTTAGGTAATGGAAAATCATTCTTAGGGAATCCTTTGTTTACATCTCTAAAATCTATGCATACTCTTATTGATTTGTCTGGTTTTGAAATAGGTACAATATTAGAGATCTATTCTGCATAATCAATAACTCAGATAAATATGGCTTTTAGGAGCTTCTCTAATTCAACTTTTACCAAGAGTGCAACATGTGGATGCATCTTTCTCAATTTTTTCTTAATAGGTTTAAAATTTGGAGCTATAGATAAATGATGCATTATGAGATCAGGATCCAACCCTAGCATATCTGAATATTTCCATGCAAAGTTGACACTTTTTCTCTATTAAGAATGTTGTAAATTTTTGCTTCTCTTCTTCTGATAAGGACTGTGCTACATGGATCAACTATGGTTCTTCTGCTATTCCCAAATTGATAGATTGAGTGGGATCAATTAGAACTGGAGATCTGTCTTGTAAACGACTTAGAAGGACATCAAATATCTCATCCTTAGGCACCTCAGAGAGGTTTTCACCTTTGGATATGTCTTTTATTTTTACTTTTGTAGGTTCTGAGACTGCCACAAAGTGGTTTTCACCCTCAGAACTCCTTTTCTTTTTATTCTTATTCTTATTTTTCTGACTAAGATACTTGATGTCTGACTCCATCATCCTAATGCTCAGTTCACTGATGGAAGTCCTCATAGGCTCAATTGCATTTAGGTAACAAGCAAGGGCATAGTCATTGGGAAAGGTATAAATACCTTGGTTCAAGTTGGTGGATGTTATGTCAAGAAGGTCAGGGTGTTGGATAGTCAAAGTGGTGAAAGATTGGGAAAGAGTGTTTACGAATATGGATCTATCATCATTGGTCCTAATCCGGTGCTCGAGTTCAAAGGTGATATTACAACTTAAGACATTCAACTCATGAATAGGCTCAATGTCATTGTGGAAATCCACTTCAGCCATCGATGGGTTAGACTCGATAAGTTCATCATTTCGCTCTAGACTTACATTGGGTGTAGGTGCATATTGGTGAATAACATCAACATGCTTTTCTGTAATAAGTTCATCCGGTTCTGGAATGAATCCCCATTCATAGTCATTTGATTCATCTTCTATTTCTTCATCTAGACCTCTAGGAAATCTAAGAACATGAGTAAAGTCGGGATGAATACCCCAAGAAGGGTTTCCCTCAGATTCTGATTTGAATTCATACTCATGGGAATCTGTATTATAATAAATATGACCTTCCTCTTTGTATGTTTGATTACCTTCGAGATTAGCTGGTTCTTGTGGTACAACCATCTCTTGCTCTATAGTAGGTTCTTGTGTTTCTACTACATTAATTCTTTTTATTGGATCATCTTCAACTTCAAGGAGGTCTTTTATTTCTTTAGGCAATGCTCATAAGGAATGAGCTCGTCAGTGGTTTCTAAATCATCACCATCAGATTGTTCAGTTATTTCCCCCTTTAGTTGATTTGCTATGGAAGGCTCAACCTATTCTAAAACATGTGGGGAGTTCTTGCTAAGACAGAAAGGTTTCTTTATGTATCCTAGACCTATTGTATTCTTTTTTGCTTGACCATGATGATCAAGGGGTGACAAAAGACCTTTACCCTGTAGTCCTAGAGGTCCTTTTCCTTTATACCCCATCTTTGTGATCAATTTATCCCTTGGGCCATATGACTTAGAAGGGATATTTGGTATTTTAGCATCACATTTTTGGACAACTTGAGATTTAGGTTCATCCTTGTATAGCCATGCAAGCACAACTTCATCCTCTTCAAACTCCTATTTAGATACTTGTTCTGCAACAAAATTTCCTTTATATGCTTGAAGAGGTTCTTTAGACTCTGTTTTAGATTGTTTCAGAGTTTTCCCATAAGACTTAGGAGAGATAGGGAGAGATGTCAAAGATAAGATTGGCTCTCTAGTATATTCTCCCATACCTATTTCTTTGATCTTAACTTCTTTAGCAATGTCTTCCATCTTAGATGTTGAAGCAATGTCTAGCTCCTTAGTGGAAGATTCTCTATTATTGGGAACAAGTTTATCAACACTCTCCTTCAAGGTATTGCAAGTTGTATATAGATCAGCTAGAATTGTCACCTCAACTCCTTCATAAGGAAATTTCAAACATTGATGGAATGTAGAGGGAATGGCTTTCATATCATGTATCCATGGTCTTCCTAGGAGGATATTGTAAGCCAAAGGTAGATCAAGAACTTGACATATAGTATCTCTGATGATAGGACCTACTCTGATAGGTAGGACAATAGTTCCCTTAGAAGATCTTTCTTGTTCATCATATGCTTTGATAGTTATCTTTTTCCTGGGATCAATGGCCATTTATGAAAATCCCAATTGTGTAATCAAGCTGAAAGAACAAATGTTTAGGCTAGCACCTCCATCTATCAACACACATTTGACATGACGATTTTGGATCAAGACTTCAATATGCAAGGGCTGGTTATGTGGATGACTCAAGGAGTTATCATCTTCCTCTAAAAAGGAAATATATTGTGGAGATGTAAGATGACCAACCATAGATTGGAATCTATCTAAATCAAGGTCATCACGAATATTGGATCTGAGTAGAGCTTTGTCTAGAATGGCCCTATGAGCTGGAGATATCCGAAGCAACTCAAACATGGAGATTTTAGCATTTGTATGCTGGAGTTGTTAGACAATACTGTATGAAGTAGGCCTCGTGTCTTTAGGATTTGAAGATTTAGATGTAGCCTTTTATTTAGAAGTAGATGAAAGATTGAAAGGAACCTTAGGGACACTTGACAAATCTAGTATTTGTCCTTATAGGTGTGTCTGAGCTTGTGATCGGGTAACTACATTAGCTAATTAATTTTCTCTATCTCTTCTTACAATTGTGATGACATTGCAATGCTCAGATAGGCATGGTTCAACCATGTTGATAACAAAATTGTTTCTAGAGTAGGCGTAATTGACTTTAGCACCCATATTAGGATGAGAAGAATAATCTTCTTTACCATGTTTAGGAAATGGTTCTGTGAATCTTGTATGATCATTATTGCTCTTATGATTGTCAATCATGATGTTGCCATTATCAATTTTGTCTTGTATAATGTGCTTCAAGTGAATATAGTTATTAGTCTTATGACCTTTATTGTGATGGAAGTCACAAAAATTGTTCTCTCTCCACCATTTCGGTTTAGGTTCATGATCAAAGACTTTTATCTTAGGCAAGTAGATGATTTTGTTGGCCAATAGATTTTTCATGGTAGATTCCAAGGATTCTCCGAGAGGAGTGAATTTGCGATTAGGATCTGTAGCCCAAGGTTTGTAATCAGATGAATTTTTGTTGGACTCTATGGCTTTAGCTTCAGAAGCTTTGATGGCTTGGGTACCAACAATAAGATCAAAAGTAGGTGCCTTAGATGGGGCATGGACATTATCAGCAATGCCATCTATGAGAATGCCTTTATTCTTGTTCCAATTTTTGTTCTTGTCCTTAGAACTAGATCCAAATTCATACTTGTCCTTTTGAAGTGTGATGTCTCCCTTTTTCATAAGTACTTTCTCAAATTTGATCACATTATCCACCATCTTGTCAAAAGATGTATGATTTTTCATTTGTAAAGGGTAGTTGATTTCTAGAACAAGATTGTTAATGAAGATTTCCAGCTTCTCAGTTTCTAGAATGGGTCTAGCATATAGAGAAAATTTCTTCCTCCACCTCTTGAGAAATGTCAGGAATGGTTCTCCTGGATATTGTTTCAGATTACAGATGTTGATCATGGTGACCGGATGTTGAATATTGTAGGAGTATTGTTGATAGAACAGTTTGATTAACTCCTCAAAAGTTTTGATAGTTGGAGGCATTCTAGAGAACCAATGAATGGTTGATCCTCCCAGAGATCGAGGGAAAATATGCATTAAGTAGGTTGGTTCATGCATAAACTCCATAGATTGAGTACAAAATTCTCTGACATGATCTTGAGGGTTAGAGTTTCCATCATACTTATCATATTTAGGCATCTCCACTCTTTTAGGGAATGGTGACATGTAAAAGTGTTTATCAAATGGAAAAGGGCATAGGGCCTCCATGGAGAACTCCTTAGGTTCCTTTTCTTTTTCAATTTTATTAAGTTTGACTTGCATGGCATGCATTTGTTTCATCATAGCCATTATAAGAGTTTCTTCCTCATGTGTAATGATATCTTCCACATTAAAGTTTGGAGGAAGTTTAGCTCCTTGATGAGATAAATCTAGAAAGTATGCCTCTCTATCTTCCTTCAAGAAATGTTTCATCATTCTTTTGAAATCATCATCATTTTGATATCAAACAATTTCAGAAGGTGTAGGTTCTTGATCCATACCGTGTTGAGATTGGTGTCCTTGAGACCCATGATGTGTCCCTCTGTGAGACATGGTAGGATTTTTAGGGCTCCTTGAATTAGATTGAGGAGGGGTTTGTTGATTACCTCCATGAGTTGATGGAGGGGGTATGTAACCAGTTTTCAATCAAAAATTGCCAAGACCGTCATCTTCGTAAAGACCAAAATTGTAGAGTTGTTCAAGAGTTGGGGCCTGGAGAGTATTCAGAGGTATTGTATGGGATACCTCTCTAGATTTCTTGTGTGAAAAAGCTCTAGTTTCTACCATTAACCTTGGGTGAAGCAAAAGAATAAGATGAAGACAACTGAAGAATGAATTGATTCTAAAAGATCAAATGACGCAACCTTGTCAAGATTGAAGTGATTAAGGATTAGATCAGATGTAAATGAAGGATACTGTGCCACAATAGTGTGGGTAGACACCCAAAAGATGGTGGGCATGAGCTCACAACACTTAGCCGCTTTAGCAAGAAGACTGAATTTGAAGATAATTTTGACACAAGATGAAAAAGACTCAAATCGATAACCCAGAAGGCAAGATCAGACCCAAAAGACCACTTTAGAAAAATGAATGGATTCATTCTAGTTTCTACTCTGTTCCTGACACAGTGATTGGTTCAACAGATTCTGGAAATAGGTTGTAAAAATTGAGTTTCTAACAATTCAGACTAATTTCTAGCAATTTTTCTCAAACAAATTTCTACAGGATCGTATGACAGTGGGTATGAAATGAAATGATAGTTGACAAACTCATATGACAATTGTAAAGCTCACACAATAGTTGATAGTAGGATTTTGAATTTTTGCTTTTGACTTGTGGAAAAAATCGTACAACACTATAAAAGCTTTCATACGACAATACAGGGGTTCTGAAATGATAGTTGCCAAAACTCGTATGACTTTCTGACTTGATGGGATGACTTTTGAATCTAGAAAGGATTTTTACTTTAGATTTTGCAAATTTTTGGTTTTCAATTTCAGATTGTTCACAAATTTCTTGGTCCAGGTTTGAAGACTATTCTAAGATCGTTCATTTTCGGTAGTCAGATAGATAAAAAAGCACACAAAATAGCAAGAAAGTGATTCCAAGCACGTCTAAAAACAATGAACAGGGGACAAAGCAACCCTGTGCATGAAAAATCAAGTGACTGAATGTGCTATTCCCTAGGAGTGCTAATTGTGTATGTTCCAAAAAGTTTTTCAATAACGCACCTATTCCTAGAAAAATGAAAATTTGGCCTCACTAGGGTTTATAGTAATGGTTTGACTCTGCAACTTTTGTGATCTCAAGAGGGTGAACTCCAATCCAGGTGCATCGGGGTTTTGACATAGTCCAAGAAATTAATCAATCAAGAGCTGCTAGGGAGATCTGATAACCCAACAAGAGACCACACCTGTGAAGATTTCCTCCACAAGGACATTTATATAACGGCTGCTACTACCAAGATGAAAATGGCTATTACCGCTTGAGGTTCCATCCATGTGGTTGACCCAATTAAGGGAATGTACACTATAGTTAACCCTCTCTAAAGGTGACTCACAAAAGATACCACATGGAGACTGGTTCTAGATTCAAGGATCTGAGTTTCTGATACTACCCAAAAAGGGAGTAGAGAATAGTCCTCTAGCCTTTTCACTTTTAACCAAAATAAAGCAAATAGATTAATCTTACACGCTAAGACCAAGATTATCTCACAAAGATCTATGATGTCAACTGCTTATGATCTATCAACCTGTCCGGAGAGAGAATGTATCAATCAAAAGTTGAAGACACATGAATCTAGTAGAACGTGAGACTCTCTCAGTACCTTCCCTACCTACAAGGGGATCCTTCATCAAGAGGAGCTTCACATGAATAAACAAGCAAAAGAAGCTCAATCTCTCAAGATCATCCACAAATAGTGTTCATAGGGCCTATTTACTATGTGTAACAGATATGCAGAAAGCAAATCTATGTTTGTTTTATAGCCCAAAATGAAGTCTGTGATATGAAAGAAAGAAAATCACACAAGCTTGACACGTGAGGGTTCGTTTTAATCCAAATTGAAATGTTATCAGCTTGAGAAGAATACCTGAATTCCTCACAATGGGCTAAGTAGATTTTTACCTATTTTAGCAATTTAGTTGCACTTTTTCCAATCAGATTCAACAAGTATCAATAAAAAATAGAAGATTTCAATTGTTAAGAGTAGCTGTTAGTCCAAATCTGAAAATCAAATCTAAAAAACTACCAAAAAATCTGAAATGACAATTGAATTCTGGAGTCAAAACTCGTACACTAGTGGGTTACCTCTTAGACGACAGTCTGGAAACTCGTACGACTATGGGTGTCTATTCATACAATAGCAGGGCTTCCAAATAACAATGTGTACTCTTTGATACGACCCTTGAAATTTGAACCTATCGTACAATAGTGGGTATCTCCCGAAATGACTTTTTGACAAAAGTCATACGAAAAATGTACGGACAAAAAATAAAAATCATAGTTTTAACCCAGAAAATGATAAGAAAGTGATAGAAATTGATAGAAAGATGATGTAAACCCGTTTCAGGGCCCCACAATGGGTGCCATAAATGTGTGTGTGAATTTTGTACCTAGCTATAGACACAACACTTAAGTAAAACATTAGAGGTTAGCCAAAAACCAAAATCATGCAATGAAATTGAAACTAAACTAACTGGGTGATTTACTGCCTTCTAGTAGGTGCAAGTATGATACTCTCAGATCAGACTGAGACCAGTGACAATGTAACACCTAAACAAAATATTTGAATGCAAAATATAAAAGATTATGAATGCAAATTAATCTATATTTTTGTATTTTCTATGCAATAAGATGAAGGAAACTAATATGAATCTATTCTATATGAAAAACTAATATGATATGCAATTATTCTAAGAATTGATATGCTAAATGATATGAATGCTCAAAAATAATGAAAATCTCACAACAACTCTGATTCACAAAGATAGATTCTTCGATCACCAATTTGCCAGTGTGAGGATGCAATTTCGTGGATCCTTTTAGAAGAGCTGAAGCCTTGATTTTATAGAAATCCAGGGCTTTGGAGGTGCATGAGAAAAGCCATAAATCACTCTTGATAAACTCAGGTTGATTTTTGAGTTATCAGAAAATTAAAGATAATTAACTTACAAAAATCATGCAAAAGCAGAGTTTTACTCAAAATAGAGTTTAGATCAAATTTCAACTCATCATCAAATGTTGAGTTTAAATTTAAAATTGATTGTTAATTTCTAGTTGCCTGCTTTTTTGATTGTGCATGATTTAATTATAAATTAATTTAAAAATAAAGTGATTTATTCTCAACTTTGACTAATTTTAAAATTAAAACAATTGATTTATGGGTTAATCAATTATTAAATCAAACTTTTATTCAAAAACTATATTATTAAAAATTGACAATTGACATGAATTAATTAAATAGGAATTTAATCAATTAGTCATGAGATTTTTGATTTTATTGTCAAAATTAAATAATATAATTTAAGAATAATTTAATTAAATTTAATAAAATAATTAAGTGGCAGAATTAAATCTAATTAATTAAATATTCAGAATATTCAATTAATCAAACTTTAGGATAAATAAGATTTATCACCAAATAATCATTAAATTAAAGATAATTAGGATAAATAGGAATATTGCTAAGAATATTCCCGATGCAGAATTTAGGATAATCAATTAGGATTCGATAATGTGCAGATGTGCCTTAGGTTAGGACTTCTGATGTCAATTTTGTTCGAATTATCGATGTAGGAGGTTAATAAACCTATAGCCCATTTTTGGGGTATTACAATTGTCATTCTGTGCTTATTCCAGACTGCCTGAGTGTTCACCTGAATCTCCTCCAAGTGCTTAAACATTTCATTGTTCTCTTACCAGATATTTTAGGGTATCTAGTTACCTGGTGAATCATGTCTTTTGTTATCTGAACTGGTCCATTCTCTAGCCACAATTGCATGTCATGTACTCTACCCAGTATAATTTTAATCTAGCCCACTTTAAAATTTTGCAAAAAATCTAGGGCATGAACTAACCCTTGCTCGACAACCTTCTGGTGTTCCGGCTTCAACACCCTGTTACTGCATAATTTTTCGTATGCTTCCCTAATTTCATAGTCTCCAATATCTCCAATTTTGCACATGTAACATGACCTAATGTCGTTTACCATTAAAACATTTTCCAGAACTGATGACAGAGCACCATTAAGATCTCCCTTGATCGCGCTCTCTGGAACAACCTGAAACTTTTGTGGCTTACACACCTCATTCCTTACCTGGACATTGAAAACCTCCTTTCCTTGTTTCGTCATTGTAGCAGATGAAGATGATGCCATTTCTCTCAACTAAAAATTCTCAGAAAAGATTTTACTCAATATGGTACCTTTTCTCAAGTGTTCAACAGATGATTTGCTGATGACACGCTGAGAAGAATTTGAAATCACCCTTAAGATCTAAACAAACAGGTTACATGCTCTTGAATCACTTAAAGAAGTTCTCAATTCACTTGGTGAAATGAAATGAATGGTGACATCCTTCTTTATAGACTTCAAATAGTCGGATTAGGGCTTCATAAATGTTCCGTACACATTCTAGGTGGAATACAGCTGTCTCGACACTCTTATGTTAAGCTCAGCTAACACAAGCTTAGTCAACACACCCATTTAGATACAGTTCAGTGTACATCACATCTCGGCTATCATAGGTATTTGACATATATTGATAACTCAGTCACTTCTGACTCAAACACTAACACTCGACATCAAAAATGAATTGTTCTACTTTGCTAAAATATGTCCTAATGCATTTCTATCTATGTAGATATGGAATTTTTCTCAATATATTTTAGGAATTGATATAAAATAAAACTTTGTAAGACTCAATTTCATACATACCTACTTTTCTTAGTTCAAAGTAGTGTGATCACTCGATCCATCGGATTGGGTGACCTCAGGTGCACTGGCTTCACTAGTGCTTCCTTCTTCTTTCTTCTTCCATGTTTTGTTCATCTGATTTCTCAGTTTCTCAATGATATCTTCATTCTTGCTTTGATAATTGCTTGGTATGGGTGATCTACAGTCTTTCTTTAGATGACCTATCTTGTTACATTTGTAACATACCATACTTCCATTAATCCAACTTTTAGATTTCCCTCTGAAATGAGTCTTCAAACAATTTTCTACAATGTGCCCATATTTTCCACATTAATGACAACTGTACCAAGTGTTATAATCCCAGTTGTATGAGTTACTCTTCATAGATGACTTAGTTTGTTCATTTGATGATCATTTAGGTTTAGATTTGCATTCAAATGCTCTATGTCCATACTTCTAACAGTTGAAATAGTGTCCTTGAAATTTTGGTGAGTTAGGTGGATTGCTGACCTTAGACCTACATTCTTGTGCCTGATGTCCAAATTTATTACAGTTAAAACATTTTCCATTAAATTTAGGTTTAGGATCAGACTTACCATGTTTTCTTTTACAGACTTAGCTATATGTCCTGGCTTTCCATAGTGATGGCATGTAGGCTTGTTGTTCTTTGTTTTATCATTCCTTTGCTCTCCACTTTTTGATGATTCTCCTTCCTAAATGGATGACGATTGCTCATTTAGTCCAAGTCTAGATCTATCACTAGATCTTCAAGGTGACCTTAACAATTCTTCAAAGTATCTTGCAGCTTCATTACGTTTGTTCATCCTTTCATTTGTTTCCTTTTCAGATCTCAGTTCATTTCTTAGTTGATTATTTTCTAATCTCAGATTGGTGATTTCCACATCTTTCCTGCCCAATTCTTGATTAACCAATAACAGTTGATATACTATGTCTGTTGATTATTGGTCAACCTTTTCATGTCACTTGTCCTTTCATCAAGTCTCATTGATATTTGTCTTTTATCTTCTTTTGCCATTGTCTTGTCATCTTCAGCTTTCTTTTTTTGTTCAACTACTTCACAGAGTTTGACAGATTGAATTTCTTGTTCTCTCTTCAGATTTTTGATGTCCTCATTTAGTATGTTATTTTTCTCCAGTACCTCTTTTATGGCTTTGTCACTTTCTATAGAGTTCCCATTATCAAATAGTCCAAAAGTATCTTCTTCTTGATATTGTGATTCATTTTGCTAAATAGCAATTTCTCTTCTTCTGCTTAAGGATCTTTTCAGTTCTCCTCTGGCTTCTTCAAGTTGTTGTAATGCAAGCTGAATATCAATCTTTTGATTCTCTATAATTTTTCCCAACTTATAAACTTCCATCTCAAGATATTTTTTCTTCAAGTGGTTAGACTTTCTATAAGAAACCCCAGTGCTTTGATACCAATCATTGGAAATCTATTGGCAAATGTGATTCTGAGAGGAGGGGGGGGATGAATCAGATATCACCTATTAATCCATTTTAAATTACAAAAAACTTGCAGAGCATTATCAAAAACTTCATCAATGTAATGAAACTAATAGACTAAACATCATTCATGAAAGTACTCATAACACAGTAATTTTGGTTGCCTAGATACCCTTGAAAGGTAAAATTGGGGTGGGGATGACAACTGCAAATCTTCATTATTGTAGTATAAAGTTTTCCTGTTAGGGATACAAATTTGATCACAAAATATGATCTACCTTGTGAGGGGTCTCCCTTGTTAAGAGCTAAAAGACTTATACAATCTACCTTGCAAAAGGATTTAAAACTTACAACTAAGTAAGCACTCGGTTAAGAGATTACATAAGGTCTGTTAAAACCACTCTGTTAAGAGATTTACCCTGATACACTTGTTAGAATGTCTCAGTACCTAATCCTTCAGTCTGTACTGTATGCTGATTACATATCTTCTCCTTCTAGTATTGATTTGATCTTATCTATCAAGTTTATCTCTGTTCTGTCCCTCACTACTTTACTCTATTACACTCGGTCACTGAACTCTATCAGAATACTTCACTAGTCTGAAGATATTCCCTCTTTTCTTTTGCATCCACACACACACACACATATTAGGGTTTAGATCTTATATTATATAGACAATCTGAGTTCATCTAAGGTTTGAGATCTACGATCCAAATTAACTCATTTTGCCGCTTAACCTTTCCCTAATTCTGATTGGCTCCAAGTGTTGCATAGGGATCAATGATTACAAAGTAAAAGCATAATCACCTCCGTGATTTCCTCAACAAATAGTAAACAAAATATTAATGTCGGCCAAACTATTTTACCTCAGTGATTGTACCTTAACAAACACATATGTCAATTCTTGCTTGCTTGACAATCGATATCTCTTGCACTCGGCATTCATTGTTCCTTATACTCTGGCACTTGGCATTGTCTTCTTTACATAACTCAGAAAAAAATTACTTGGCTAATACAAAAGTACTCGGTGACCATAGGTTTACTTAGCAGTGACTATTTCTCAGTAAATATACATTATATGACTCGGCCTGTACATGATGACCCAGTCGTAGTGAGGGCCAACCAACATTGCCTAGATAATGACTAAGTGTAAGACACTAATAGACAAAAAAACTATAGGGATCTACAAGGAGGTCATGTAAAAGAAATAGTAATTGAAAATTTACAATATTCATTGAAGCTTGTTAAGAGCACAAGTTGAGGAGAAGTTTCAAGTGTTGCATGTAGAGTGTTGATGAATATGATTTCTAGTAAGAGGTTGACACATAGAAGAAAATTTTAAGAAAACATTGATTTACTAAATGTATCTAGAAAAACTTATCCAAGATATATTAGGAGGAGAAATATGTTAGATGAAAACATTGAAAAGAATTGGGTAAATATTTGTAGAATTCCTTGAAAAGACATAATTTTTGAAGATGTTAAAAGATGGGTCATTGAATATTGGACCATCTACTCCCATGTTTCTTCCAATAGAAGAGACACTATACAGATAAAAGATGAAGATACCGGTATCAAAATTTCACATGAATTTTTTTTTGTAGATACAACACAAAGTGAACTATTTGAAGCATTCAAGTAAGAATGTTCAAATGTGAAAAAAAGTCAGAGAATGTGTGAGATGTTGCACCCTTTCTTTGTACACATAAATAAGGTATGTTAAAATTATTGTTGTCAAAATCATGTTGAGTTTCATCTATAATTTCAATCATATAAAAAATATATGTCAATACTTAATCTAGATATGGCTGTCCCTAGAAGTACAACACAATTTGTGAAGTCTATTTTATGTGATAAATAAAAAAATTCAGATGACTTCAAGGTACAATGTATAAAAAAGTGCATACATTGATTGTAGATATTTTTAGAAATTTCCATTGCAAATTGAGAATATTGATGTTTCAACACCATTTTTGTTGAAGAGATTTGAGACATACCAAACTAAGACATGAGATGAATCCAAAAACTTGCATTGAAGGAGAGTGAATTTCCCTATCTTGAGTTTATGAATAGATTTTTTACTATCATTTGTCCACATATCCAACATTTTCATGGTGCACGATGGCAAGCTAAATAGTTTTATGATTCCAAAAACTATTTTCCACCTGTTGTATTCTTTCAATTGTAGATTTCTCTGAGAACTATACATTTTACCCTCAATTGGAGCTTCAAGGTCAATATTATTATTATGATCAAGTTGTAATATTTGTGAAAGTGACCTATAGACACACAAAATTTAATTTGGATGAGGTAGAAATTAATGATACAAATGAACGCATTATCATCAAGGAGGTTCATTTCTATATCAACGATGATAAGGTTCATGATAGGAGCTAGGCAGCTCATTAGTTTGTAATGTTTTTTGAAGATCTTGTGAATCATGTGATAAATGCTTCACAACACTGGATTTGGTCTAATGGTTGTGTAGGTAAGTACATACATCAATTCATTTTCATTCTCATTTAAGTTATTATTTAGTTTTAATTGAATTTCATTATATATGGAATTTCAATTTTTATATGTAAATTTGTATTTGATTTCAATTTGAATTTTTTTATTAAATGATTACATGTACATGTATACAACTTTATTCTAGGATAATTCAAGTCTGCAAAATCCTTTAATTGGCTATCCATGCAACACACTCGGCACAATGTTAAGTTTTTGTAGAACTTCTTTGAAATATGGACATGGAAAAGGAGATCATGGTGGAGTAGGAGCATGTGTGAAGCGTGCACTTTAGAAACATGAAATTGTAGGTACAAATGGTGTTCAAAGTTTATATATCTCTATTTAATAATATATATCTATTTAGTAATATACATCTATATATGTTTCTATATATCCATGTCAACCTGTCTCCACCTAGCAAACCCAATGACAATGTGGGATACCGATTCCTTAAATATATCAATATGGGGGTCATCATATGGATTGTATGATTGAGCCTGAACAATCATACACATCAACTCATGTCTAATGGAAGATATCTTGTCCCTATTAGGAAGGACAACAATATTTTGTGGTGTCCGCTCTAGCTGGGTTAGAGCGACATGCAATCTATGGATAGTCTGCTGATGAGTCCTCCCCCTTTCCTCAAGAGTATTGTGAGAAGACCCATGTGAGGCCTAATCACTATTAGGATGAACACTTTTCTGAGGTCCACTAGATGCCACGTGTGATGATAAATATATGAAAATATATAAATTTGTATGTGTGTATACATTAAATAGAATTAAAAAATAAGTTCATATGTGTACATGTAAACAAGATGAATCATTTTACTTGAACATTGCATAAATAAACATTATCTAATATTAAACATTTAAAAAATATATTGCATAAACATTGTTTATGTAGGATTTGAGCAATACAAATCCACAAAACCCAAAGATCACCTGCATATAAAAAACCTATTACAAGGAAGTAGAGACAAGAAGAGGGCAAGGGATTGACTCAAAAATATGAAGAAGAAAATATCTTCAATTAATGAATAATAATGTACAATGGATCATCCTTATAAAGGAGATCGAAAGCCTTGAAAGGCAAAGTCTAGTGCATGCAATAATCAGTTTGACTATTACATGACTAATGCATGAGTTTAGACCAACTAATGCATGTGCTTTTAACTAAAGCAAAAGGAAGTTGATATCTTAAGAAGGGAGTAAAGATTAATTAACATAATTAATACTTTACTCTAACATCCCCCCTTAAGATGAGCAATGATGCATCTACAAACAATGAAAAAAGAAAGCAAATGGGTCCTGGAAACAAAGGCCTGATCAGGTACCCAAGTACAAGAAATCTCTGTAAAGTAGGGAAATAGAGAAAACCCAATGGGAAAAACTCTACCCCAAAAGGAGATGAACTAGATGAAGGAAAAAAAGCCTCCAATCTAGGGAATGTCCCAAAGAAAAGAACAAGAAAGCGCATGAAGCATCTTCGAAGCATGAAGCTGCAAACACTGTCAAAAGAAACTATTGGAACCCCCACTAAAATAGTGCATGACCATGTAGAGAAGATAAAGTTTGAAGAGCTGATCAATCAAAGAGGTGACCCCCAAAAGTAGGAATGAATGAGTGTCTATATAGTAGATGAACCATCTCACCAAAATGCATAGGTGCCTAGCCACTGCATCCGCCTAGTACATAGGAACAAAAATTGAATACGTAGATCACTCAACTGAACCGAGGAAGTAATAGAGCCAATAGGTGAACCCCCCCAATAATGCTGAATAGGGAGAGGGGTGACAGGAACACCGAAATGCAATGCCAGAAACATCTGCAAGAAGAAGGATCAGGAACACCAACAGTGCAACAAAAGTACAAGCATAGGATAAAGGGTAGTGTCACAGACACACAACATGGGCTAATGTCATGGAAGAAACACTCACTTGACAAAGGTGGATGAGCACAAAAGACAAAACATCATAACCCCCCATGGCACTTTATAACGGAGTGCCAGTACAAATAAACACAAAGTGTACAAGATCCAGATATGCAAAAGAAGACACTTTATCTTAGTGCATTTACAAAATAAAAAATGCTATAGAAGAGAAACATACAATGCTTAGAAGAAGATCAAAGGAGTCTGAACCAAAAGAACAACCTAAGATGAGCCATCCCTCAAAGGGAAGAGATCCCAGGACCTGAAACAACCAAGATATCCACTAGACTACAAAAAAGAAAGAATCTAAATAAAATGAACCTGGAGTAGAATCTAGAAAAATGACTCATAGCACTGAAAATCTCTCTAAACAAGTTTTCCAATGATATATCACTTTTTGAAAGCAGAGTCCGGATGTGTAAGATAGAGCTCTCGGAGTGCAAACCTGAAGATCTGGATTTGACAGAGAAAAAAACCATCAAAAAAATAATACCAGATAAAATAACCTCCATATCGGGAAAGATCTTGGAATCATCTTTTCGACAATATCTTGTTTACCAAATTTCGAAACCGTATGCTCAAGATATGAGCAAAAAACCAACAGCTGTGCTGGAGGGCCCAAAGAAGGTGTCTGCAAGGATCTGAGGATGGGTGACATCAGAAAAAGAGACAAAACCACATGAAACCATTAGATCTAATAAAATCTCAGAACGAGCTATCCAACAATATCTTGTTTTCCCAAAACAGATCCCGGATGTAAGAGAAATGGATCCCGGAAGGTAGGAGGTCTGAAATGCCACGATCACAGAGAACATCTGACTTTGACAGCAAAAAAGAGTATCAAAATGACAAAATGACAAAACCATACCAAAAAATTCAGATCAAGCTCGGAACCAGCTTTTCGATGATATATCACACGCCCAATTACGATCCCATATGCTCGAGATATCGCAAAAAAAGGTCCAATGACCCCTAAAATAGGATGCTTGAAAAACATGCAATTAAAAAAAAATTAAAAAAGATTGCATGTCGATGACATCATGGTGACATTAGCAGGTGGCCTAGGGGCTAAAAAAATAAGCCCTTGGTCACATCGGTGACCAGGGGGCTGGTGGAGGCCGTAGGAGGGCGGAGTGGCGGTGGGGCCGCAGGTGGCGGCGGTGGCCGCTAGCCGATGGCGAAGCGGTGGAGGCTCCGAAGGCTGCGCAGTCAGCAGGCGGAGGTAGCAGCAATGAGTGTGGCCGTGGCGGAGGCCACTACGTAGGAGGCGGCCATGCGTGGAGGGATGCACTGTTGGGCGGAGGCTGCTACTGCGGAGGCCCAACGGTGGCCGCTGGTGGGCAAGGTGGCACCCGGGTGGCCGCGCCACCTAAATTTTATATATATATATATATATATATATATATATATATATATATATATATATATATATATATATATATATATATATATATATATATATATTTTTGAAATCGCAAGCGCCGATAGTACCTTCACCTCAGGGTGTGTGCCAAGGCCATACGACCCTGGGATGCAAATTTTTTTTGCTTCAGAGGCCAACTTGTCAGAATTCGACAAGTTTTATATGAATTTTAACTATTTCGGGCCTTTCGAACGCAACCGTGAGGTCCGTTTGGGCCAGAAGTGCTCCAAAAGTTAGTGATCACCTCAGGATCCGTGCTGGGGCCGATTGCAAATTTTTTTTTCTCACAGATCCAACTTTGTCCAAATTTAACAAATTTTATATAGATCTTGGGGTTCTTGGATGCTCTGAATGCAACCGTGAGGTCCGTTTGAAGCCAAGATGACCAGAAAAATAGGTTCCCCCTAGATTCAATAAAAAACCTCAAAAAAGCCCTCATCTGAAATAGATAAATTTTATTTCTTTGAATCCTTCAAACACGAACAAGCTATAGCAGATTAGGCTCTGATACCATGTAGGATTTGAGCAATACAAGTCCACAAAACCCAAAGATCACTTGCATACAAAAAACCTATTACAAGGAAGTAGAGACAAGAAGAGGGCAAGGGATTGACTCAAAAATATGAAGAAGAAAATATCCTCAATTAATAAATAATAATGTACAATGGATCATCCTTATAAAGGAGATCGAAAGCCTTGAAAGGCAAAGTCTAGTGCATGCAATAATCAGTTTGACTATTACATGACTAATGCATGAGTTTAGACCAACTAATGCATGTGCTTTTAACTAAAGCAAAAGGAAGTTGACATCTTAAGAAGGGAGTAAAGATTAATTAACATAATTAATACTTTACTCTAACAGTTTACATTAAAAATACTATGTAAACATTAAACATTACGTACAGGTCCATTAAAAATTAAACATTAAAAACATTATCTAGAGATCAACATTAAAAACATGTTACATAAACATTATCTATATAAACATTTTAAAAATATTGCATAAACATTTTTTGCATTAAAAAAATTACATAAATATTTATAAACATTACATAGACATTAAACATTAAACATTAAACATTAAACATTAAACATTATTTACATTAAATATTAAACATTAAACATTATTTACATTAAATATTAAACATTATTTACATTAAATTAAACATTAAATATTAAACATTGCATAGAACAAAGATGAAGAAATGGCTTAGAGTAAGAATAAATTGGGAAAAACATCAGACATGAGGCGTGAACTAGAAACTTCAAAAAATAGGTAAAAATTAGCAAGACTTTTTAGGGGACTAATATGTCCCAAAATTAGGTCACATGGATTATATACTAGCTAGGAGTGAGTTTATGGTGATGAATGGGACTTAAAATTTTCTTAGGGGGAATGCTTGTTGGGTCATCTCTATAGTGACCTAAATTAATTCAAATTTCATGATGGGGTGAGCTTGGTAGTACATGGGTAACTCTATTGTATACATGTGCATGGGAAAACATTGCAATCACACTAATGTGCATAGCTCATAGGTCCCACCATGGTCGATAGGATTGGGAGATTATATCCCTAAGATAGATGATAAAGAGTAGTCCAAGCTAAAGGTGAGGAGGACAATAACACATGATGATAAATTTGGAGGTAGTGGAGAAGATTATGGATGTGGAGGAGGGGGAGGGGGGAGGGGGAGGAGGAAGAGTATAATTTTTTTTTTCTAGGTGTAGGTGTGATAGTTTCCAATTTAGTTTAGTCATAGTTGAAACCATAGATGATGCCTCAAGAATAGCCACAAATATAGGGATAGGATGATCTATGGACACTTGTATAGCTTCTCTACATGCAAAAGTAGTCTAAATACAAACTCATTTGGATGCATGAAATACTTAAATTGCCAGAAGGATTTGATAGAAGGATTTAACAGAAGCATTTAGTTTTTCAAAACATATTCAAGGCTATTGAGTAGAACAAAAGGACACATACATCACTACAAGGTGATATTTTTATGGTATGATATAGATATGAATTAGGCAAGATAGTGTTGCTAAGTACAGATACATCTTACTATTACTATTTAACCATTACAACATATTCAAAATCTCCTAACAAAGTGGACTTAACTGTTCTAATTTAAATCTCTTAAGCGAGTGCACACATGTATTGTGATGCTAAAATCCTCTAACCAGGTAGATCTAACTAATCTTATTATTACTCTTAATAGGGTAAGATCACCAGAAATGATCACAAACTTGTAGCCTTAACCAACATACTTTGTTACTGTAGTAGTGAAGCTTTGTGAGTGTCATCTCCACCATAGTTTTTACCTTCTTACAAGGGTTTTTGCGATACCAAAATATTTTTGTTATGTGTATAAATTTTCATGAATAGTTTATTGATTAGATTACATGCAATTACATTTTTAGTTATATTTAAATGTATGTTTCATATAATGGATTCAGTCAGTTAATATTATATATGATCTACAAGTTTTAGTCTTGAAATGTTTTGAAGGTATTGATTCACCCCTCCCCTTTTAGTACTTATCTTTCATAATTCCAATGTGTGCTAAAATGTTGTCACACTTCTATGAGTCATTATATCCAAAATTTTTCAAGAATGAGGTCTCAAATGGTGGCTCATAGCTCTCTATTCATGGAGTGCAAGGGTTCGTAATGAAGACCCTTAGATTAGACCTAGTTTGTGCTCATGCAAGTACACCATAAAATGAGAGATTCAAAGAGGAAAAGAAAGAATGCTAGTCTCCATGATCATCAAGTATGGATGCAAATAAAAATTATTCTATATGATAACTGTAGGATTTGAGCAATACAAATATGCAAAACCCGAAGATCACCTGCATACAAAAACCTGTTACAAGGAAGTAGAGACAAGAAGAGGGAAAGGGTTTGAATCAAAAAATGAAGAAGAAAATATCCTCAAATAATGAATGAATTAAATGTATAATGGATCATCCTTATAAAAGAGATCAAAATCTTTGAAAGGAAAATCCTAGTGCATGTAATAATTAGTTTAACTATTACATGACTAATGCATGCAAGTTTATATTTAAAATAACTAGTGCATGAGTTTAAAATAACTCGTGCATGTGTGTTTAAATATAAACAACTAAAGAAAAAGAGTTGACATCTTAAGAAGGGAGTAAAGTTAATTAATAAAATTAATACTTTACTCTAACATCCCCCCTTAAGATGAGAAACAATGCAGCTACAAACAATGCAAGAAGAAAACAAAGGAAACTATAGTGTAGAAAGCAAAAAAATGGGTCCTGGCAACATGACCTGATGAGGTACCCATGTACAAAGGAGAGTCTCTATAAAGCAGAGAAATAGAGAAAACCACATGGGAAAAACTCTACTAAAAAAAGAGACAGACTAATCTGAAGGACTAAAGAAGCCTCCAAAACTAGGAATGTTCCAAAAAATAGGAACAAGAATGAATATGTAGAACATCACCGAAGCAAAATGATGCAAACTTTATCAGAAAGCAACTGCTGATCTGAAGATCCTCCACAGAAATATGACTAGGTAGAGAAGACAATAATCTACATAAGTGCCCTCAAATAACACTACTCGAATCAGGAGGCAAACAAAGGCAAACACTTGAACTCAAAGATACAGATGTCATAAACACCAAAAGTTTGAAGAGCTAATCAATCAAAGATGGAAGAGTGCATCCAAAAAATAGGAAAGAAAAGAGTGTCCATAGGGTAAATGATCCATTTCACCGGAATGCATAGGTACCCAGCCATTGCAACTGCCTGGTACATAGGAACAAATACTGAATATATAGCTCACACTATTGAACCAAGGAAGCAAAAGAATGATCAATATAAACCCCCCCATAATGCTGACAAGGGAGAGGTGACAGGTACACTAAAAATAGTGCCAATAAGAACTGCATTATGAAGAACCAGTATGAACACAAATAAAGATACCCTGAGGCTAATGTCATGGAAGGAACACTCACTTGACAAAGGTAGATGGAAAATAAGGGCAAATATCAAACCCCCCATGACACTTTATAATGGAGTGCAAGTACAAATAGCACACACATGTGCAAGATCTCATCATGCAATAAAATGACAATTTATCTCAGTGCATGTGCATAAAATAATGCTACAAAAGTGAAGTATACACTACTTAAAGAAGAGCAAAGACTGCTGAAACAAAAGAACAACCTAAGAAGAGTCATCCTTTAAAGGGAAGAGATCCCAGGACTTGTAACATCCAAGATATCCACCAGAGTGTAGAAATACAAAAAATTGAATAAAATATATTTAGAATAGAATCAAGAAAAAAGACTCATAGAAAAAGAAGGCTCTAAGAACAAGCTTTCCAATGATATCTCACTTTCCCAAAATGGAGTTCGGATGCGCAATATAGAGCTTCCAAAGTGCAAAATTGAACATCTAGCTTTGACAGTAAAAAATCTATCATAAATGCAATATCAGAAATTCAAACCTCTAGATCTGGATAGAGCTTGGAACCAGATTTTCGACGATGTCTCATTTGCCCAATTTCGACACCGTATGCTCAAGTTATGAGCAAAATACCAACTGCTACACTAGAGGGTCCAAATGGTGTCTAAATGTGCTGACATCAGCACTTCATGGGCTTAAAATTGATGGTCAAATGGCCGTCATAGCATGCAAGCCCCCTGGGGCTAAAATTCTTGGCCCCTAGTCGCCATATGACTAGGGGCTAAAACTGCATTTGCTGGCTTAAATTTGATGGCCAAATGGCTGTCGCTAGCAATTTTTTTAAAAAAAACAAATTTTTTTTTTTTGCAAATTCGCATGCGCGGCTCGAGATTTGTGTCAAGCCATTCAGATTTTTGCCTCAATTTGCGTGCCAATTATTTTGGTCTTAATTTATGTGCTGGATAACAATTTTTTTGTCTCGATTTGCATGCCCAAACCAAAAAATTTTACCTCGGGAAATTTGTTAGTCCATACAAATGCTGCCTTGGAAAGTGTGTCAAGCTGTTTGGTACCAAAAAAATTCTCCAAAATGCAAAGTTGTCCAAATTGGATGTGTCTTATATCAAAATAGGGGTTTTTTGGGCACTGCGAGGTCAACGGTGAGGTCCGTTTGAGCTCAAGGTGCACCAAAATTTAGGGACCCCTAATTTCAATAAAAACTAACCAATAAAGCCCTAATCTAAATCCTTCAAATGTGAACAAGCTATAGCAGATTAGGCTTTGATACCATGTAGGATTTGAGCAATACAAATCTATAAAGCCCGAAGATCACCTACATACAAAAACCTGTTACAAAGAAGTAGAGACAAGAAGAGGGCAAGGGTTTGACTCAAAAATATGAAGAAGAAAATATCCTCAAATAATGAATTAATTAAATGTACAATGGATCATCCTTATAAATGAGATCAAAAGCCTTGAAAGACAAATCCTAGTGCATGTAATAATTAGTTTAACTATTATATGAATAATGCATGCAAGTTTATATTTAAAACAACTAGTGCATGAGTTTAAAACAACTCATACATGTGTGTTTAAATATAAACAACTAAAGCAAAAGAGTTGACATCTTAATAAGGGAGTAAAGTTAATTAATAAAATTAATACTTTACTCTAACAATAACAATGCATGAAAGCAAACTAATCTATGAAAGGAAATGCTTATGCAAGATTATTCTATGAAAGGAAATATGAATCTAATCTAATATGCAAGTGCAATATTAATCTAAATGGATTACCATGGGGGCATGAGAGAAGAAGACAAGAAAAGAGAAGTTGCAATATCCAAGCTCAAGTGCTCAAATTCTCCTCCAAAATCGCTCTCCAAACCTGCATAACAATAACATAAATTTTGATCTCTAAAATCTCCATGCATAAAATGAGAAGGAGAGGGCTCCTTATAAAGGATTGAAAAATAAAAAGGACGGTCAAGATTAAGAGGAAAAAAGAAATGAGCAATGGTGGAGATTAAATCTTTGGTTGATCCATATGCTCAAGATTCTCAAGAGGCAAAATCAATGGACATGGTTAAGAGGCAAAACGATGTGTGAAAGTGATTAAGAGGCAAAAAGAAATTCCACTCATCTTGGAAAGTGTGCATTCAATGTGTAGATAAAAAGTCTTTTTTTTTTTAAATTTAAATTTTATTATTTATTTATTATTTTTAGCAAAGTGGTCTCTATTATTTAATTAAAAGATCTTTTTATTTATTTAAAAAAGATTTGTTCTTTTTATTAAATGTGGCTTATGATAAAGTGATTTTATTATTTAATTAAAAGAGTTTTTTATTTAATTAAAAGGGAGCATGCTCTCTTAATTAAATAAGATTATTTTATTTTTTATTTTTTCTCTTTTTAATTAAATAAAGCTTAAAATAAAATGACCAAACTCTAGAAAATATTGAATTAATTGAATTAATTACGATTTGATCAAGGAAATTGATTTGAATTAAAAATATTGTAAGGCATTGATTCAAAAAATTAATAAATTGATGAATGGGGGCCCAAAGTCTAGGCGACCATTTTAGGGTGCATACATTTGCCCCTCTTTGACTAATGCGTGACCTTCATGGGAACACATGTAGTCAAAAAATGAATTTGAAGTGTGAGATCGATTTGAGATCACAAAATAACCCAGATGTGTGATCGACGGATGAGAACACATCAGGACAAAGATAAGCTGATAGAAAAAGACAAGGCCAACACCCATGTAAATACATAATTGTAAAGTCTCAAGCAAGGTTTGATTGATAGGTTTGATAAATCTGAATTAAGGATTGAAGTTTGATAGGTACCGCCCCCTCGTGATCAAAATCGAAATGAGATAGAGGAGAAATAGTAAATTGATAAATTTAATTAAATCAAACTAAAGATAAGGTTTTTGATGTAAGATGAAAGATATAATGATCATAGAACCAAGATAGATCATTAAGCATGAAAGTTTATGCCCCAAGGTTGAATTAGAAGAAAAGAAGTAGGGTGAAAGAGAATAGAAGATAGAAGTTTGGAAGAGGTGGAAAGAAATGGAGAGAAGAAAGAGGATGTGCCTCAAGAAAGAGAATGCCTCAAAATCAATCAACTGTTTAAGATAGAAAATTTTGATTGAGATCACGAAAGAAGATAAGGAAATGAAGATCAAAACATGACCACTGTTGATTAAAAGTTCAAAAGAAAGATGAAGGAAAACCCTCTCAAACTCCTAATGCAGCCTAAAAATGCAAATTAACATGAAGTCTAACAATGCAAGCTACATGAAAATGAAAAGGTGTACTTCCAATAGAGCAACTGTAACATAGGATTTTGTGTTCATCATTCATTAGAGAATGTTAAGGAATTTATTTTCATCATTGGACCATTATTAACGGACATCAGAAAATCACACAATCATCACTAATCACAAGCGCAACTATGAAAATATGAATGTGATTTATATCGGATTGGAATGTGGAAAGATTCTAACATAAGCATCAAAGACATAAAGGTCAAGATGACTTCGATGTTAGGTTACCCAATTTAATGTAGCAAAACCACGTTTGCATCAAGGAAAAGATGTCAGGATGATCACAAGAATGATTGTGCAAAAATAGTCAAGGATGATGCCTCAAATCTCCTAAGTGTTTCAAGGGAACAACAAGAGACACTCAAGAGGTTCAAGACCACACCCACAAGCATAAAGTAAATAAAAACATGCCCCATGCCCCAAGTCCTCTAGCTATGCATCCCAAAGAGACTTATTAGACAAGGACACTCAACGAAAATCAATAATAATCAGCACACAAAGAAAAGATCATGACATAGCTCAAGCATTAAGTGTTGTGTTTAAAAATTTAAGTGTGTTAACTGATACTGAGTTCTGAGGATAAGGATCAAATTCTTGCAAGCAGGTAAGATCACATGACAAAATTGGGTAAGACCAAACTGAGAAGTATTGAGAAACACTCGATGTCAGGGGTTGTAATGAAAAACATAATTAGGGTGGTGTCAAAAAACACCATTTGTGAGGTGTCCTAAAGACTAACGCATCCAAGAGATCAAAGCTAACATAGTTATGTCCCCTAGACAAAGACAAAGATCAATTCCAAACCAAGGCAATAAGGACAAGACATGATGGAAAAAGGCTAAGTGTCGAGGATGTGTGCTAAGAAACAGTGGTGCAAAGGCCTCAAGTAGCACCCGTTTCCAAGTTTTCACCACTTGGATTTTATTACAATTTTTTTTTTAGGACTTTTTATAATTTTTTTATATTTTTGCCACCAAGGCACCTGTTTCCAGGTTTTCACCAAGGCACTTTTTTTTTTTTTGATTTTTTTGGTATTTTTAGAATATATAATTTTTTTTGGAGATACATCAAAGCGCCTATTGCTAGATTTTCATTGAGATGATCATTTTTTCAAGACATTTTCCAATTTTTAAAATTTTTGACAATATACCATTTTTAAAGATTTTTTCAAGATAAATAAGTATGTACAAAGGATTACCCCCAGACAGAATGGACATTAAACTCCCAAGCAAGATCACATCGTGTAGTCCCAATGTCTAGAAAGGTGGAGAACAGGAGGGATTAGCAAGCTGGTGGAAGAGATGGAAGACAAGAGAATGAAGGAGAATGAAGGGAATAAATCCTCAAGGGAAAACTCCTCAAGAGTACCCAAGCTAGGAAAAAATTGTCCATGTAAAGCACATTTGGACAAGCAATGAAAGACCAACATAGGATAAGTCACAAAAGTGTAATGCAAAAGAAGAAAATGATGCAGTCCAAAGAAGTAGACATGTCAAATGGCTTCATAGGATTGTGTTTTACTCTTTTTTATTATATCAAGACCAAAGGGGAAAATGATAGCGAAAGGATAGAATGAATGGAGGAAAATAAATATGGAGGCTAAACATGAATGAAATGAAAGCAAGATCATAGTAAGTTAGCTCACAAGATAGCCAAATGTTCATGTATAGGTCAACATTGTCAAGATCAAAGCCTTCCATCTTCTTGTTCTACCACTCCATATTCGCTTCCACTTTCTACTCTTCCTAAGTTTTTTCAAGCTCTGAACTATCCTATCAAAGAAGTTTCTCCTATTCAAGATGTTCATGATCCTATTGCAAATCCTAATGCTCACTCTAAAGATGCTGATGTCCTTGGTTGTCATATAGATATTTTTGGCACCCCAAGGTGGGCACCAAAAATGTGTGTTAAAATGCTGTCACACTTCTATGAGTCATTATATGCAAGATTGCTCAAGAATGAGGTCTCAAATGGCAACTCATAGCTCTCTATTCATAGAGTGTAAGGGTTCGTAATGAAGGCCCTCAGATTAGACCTAGTTTGTGCCCATGCAAGTACACCATAAAATGAGAGATTCAAAGAAGAAAAATAAGAATGCTAGTCTCCATGATCATCAAGTATGCATGCAAATGAAAATGAAAGCTATTCTATATGATAACAATGCATGAAATCAAACTAATCTATGAAAGGAAATGCTAATGCAATATTATTCTATGAAAGGAAATATGAATCTAATCTAATATGAAAGTGCAATATTAATCTAAATGGATTACCATGGGGGCATGAGAGAAGAAGACAAGAAAAGAGAAGTTGCAATATCCAAGCTCAAGTGCTCAAATTCTCTTCCAAAATTGCTCTCCAAACCTGCATAACAATAACATAAATCTTGATCTCTCAAATCTCCATGCATAAAATGAGAAGGAGAGGGCTCCTTATAAAGGATTGAAAAATAAAAAGGACGGTCAAGATTAAGAGGAAAAAAGAAATGAGCAATGGTGGAGATTAAATCTTTGGTTGATCCATATGCTCAAGATTCTCAAGAGGCAAAATCAATGGACATGGTTAAGAGGCAAAACGATGTGTGGAAGTGATTAAGAGGCAAAAAGAAATTCCACTCATCTTGGAAAGTGTGCATTTAATGTGTAGATAAAAAGTCTTTTAAAAAATTTATTTATTTATTATTTTTAGCAAAGTGGTCTCCATTATTTAATTAAAAGATTTTTTTATTTATTTAAAAGAGATTTGTTCTTTTAATTAAATGTGGCTTAGGATAAAGTGATTTTATTATTTAATTAAAAGAGATTTTTATTTAATTAAAAGGGAGCATGCTCTCTTAATTAAATACGATTATTTTATTTTTTATTTTTTATTTTTTTAATTAAATACGACTTAAAATAAAATAACCAAACCTTAGGAAATATTGAATTAATTGAATTAAATATGATTTGATCAAGGAAATTGATTTGAATTAAAAATATTGAAAGACATTGATTTAGGAAATTAATAAATTGATGAATGGGGGCCCAAAGTCTAGGTGACCATTTTAAGGTGCATACACCCAACACTCACAAGGATTGAGCCCACCATGTCGACAAATAATAAGCATGCAACTCTAAAGTCATATTTTGTTACATTACATGATAATATATTCAACAAAGTACAAAATAATCAATATTCAATGAAAATATAATAGCCACAATAAGTGTTTATTCCATCAAGCAAAAAGCAATGTATGTAGGATAATGTAAGGAACATAGATATATTATACATTAACATCAAAGTGAAGTGGGTAAGTATTCACTATTCAAGAAGATCAATGATATCATAATGCAAATACATGATTTCATGTCACAAATACATGCCTTTATAACAAGAAAATAAAGATCAAAACAAAAAGGAACATAGATAAAGCTACCCTTATATATCATAGGACAATCACAAGCATCATGGTAATGTGGTCATATAGTACCAGTGAAGCAAAGGGAAAATTTATTCAAGCAATGCTAATAATGCAAGTAAGGTGTCACTATCATTCAAAGATGTATGTGGTTATTCATTCAATTTCAAAGGGCCAGTCACAACATAGTTATGTCTCAGGACTAGAACAACAAAATGGGATTGCCAAGAAAATCATTAAGGTCATTACATAGATATGCAAATACAAGAAGTAAAAAAAAAGTTATGATTGACAAGAACCCCTGTTACAGGATACAACTTAGATATCACTAGTAGTATATAATGATACAAGACAAAGAAGATTCTCCAAGAGTGACCAAAACACACAAAGAAAGGTGAAGTTAGCATATTGTCAAATTATAGGTAAAGCTACAAAAGTTAAGGAACAACACATAAGAAGAAATAAGGGTATCATGTCACTTTCATGGTCAAGTAACTAATACAAAATCAACAAAAGAACATTCATAAGAAATGGTTTACAATGAAAAGGGATACTGTTATAATAGCCATGAATTATTAACATATATATATATATATATATATATATATATATATATATATATATATATATATATATATATATATATATATATATATATATATATATATATATATTATCATGACATCAATCACATGCTACATGAAAGATCAAAGGAGAATATTTATTCATATAAATAGCATAGGGAAATCATTTTCCAATAAGTAAGAAAGGCATGGATGATCAAAGAGGTAAGGTAATCAAATACATAGGATAAACTACCAAAGGGAAATTATGACTATGCAATGGATATCATATTTCATGTGGATTGCAGTACCACAAAATGTTATTTTAAATAGTGTTCATTGTCACAATACCGTGAAAAATGGCAATGACATTGATTCCCATAGTATTAAGGTCTCAAGGACAACAAAGTTTCCTTATTAAGCATCATTTTTTATATGAAAGACAATTATAAGGAAAATAAAGGAAAAACATATCAGAATGCATATCTCATCAAAGAAACAATCAGAGTGCCAAATGTGTCTTTATATAATGTAGTCATGAAAATTTTTGATACATGATTGATCTAGTGAAGATGCCAACAAAAATGAAAAGATTGTTTTAAAAATAAGTGTAAAGGTATGATCATCCAAGTGACATGTTCATGGAAATAATGATAAAAAAAGGGAAATAGTGACCATAAATCAGCAAATATACCAATGTAGTGAAGACAAAGATAGTTTATAGAAATACTGATATAGAAACAATGACAATGAACAACAATTGCAACTACATAATATTCCAACTACATATGACATAAGAATTTTTATATTGAGGAAAAAAATGAAGGCATGGAACCCTACATCAAATCATCATGAATGGGGACCCTAGAAGGATGAAAGTGTCATGAGTAACATTGACCATAATCTCTAGAAATATTAGTGACATGAATTTAAAAATGGGTGTTCAGAAAGAAGTATTTTTTTAAATTTTTTTCCATAATCCATGGCCCCAAGACCAGAGTAGCTAAATATCAGAGTCACATGATGTGTATAGAAGTAGAAACCTTTGTTCGAGCACTTATAGAAGTCATGAGGCAACATATGCAAAGTAATGACCTGTAGAGTCATAGGGTTTAAAACCTCAAGAGATACAAATGATAGAAACCCTCACAAGAAATTTTGCAAAGTAAAGCCATGACCTGCGTATGCATAGTTTCAAGTATAAAGACATGGGGTTTAAATTTATACATCCATGAATGCAAGGAATAATGAGGATGTATAGAGGTTCAAGTTTTTTTGTCATAGGGTTTCATCAGACAGAGATATAAAGAGAAAACCCTTATTTCTTCATTCAAAGCAAACAAAATATATAAGGGAATCCTTAAAGGTTCATAGAAGGTAAACACCACATACAAATCAAGCAAGATGAAGGAATCCCATGAGGTCTATCTCGATGTATGTGTACAAAATTTTAATGTTTTCACATTAAGATCGCAACCAAAATAAGAAAGTGAAACATAAATGAATTTGAAGAGGTTAGCAACAACTTATAAAGCTAGGAATTAGGGCCATAATGTCAAAAACATATAGAAGAAAAACATAATAATATTTACCTGTACATGTGCATTGAATCTACAAATAAATGTGACCATGCAAGAATATATACAAAAAATTGTAAATGAAAACTGCAAACATCAAAGCTCGAACTAGAAAATATACAGAAATATCAATGGTAAATATAAATGGTTTTCAACATATTTCTGAGCTAATGAGGCTCTAAATACCTACTAAAAAGACTAGATAAGATCCAAAAAATTCATGGAACCCTTATACTCATGGTAGCCAGAGAGACAAAGTTCCAAACCATAGCTCACATTGGCAGCAACAATAGTCTAAGTGAAAATACAAAAATAAAAATGAGTCTTCGCTTAGGGTTTTTTATACCCTAATAGCAGCAAATGAGTTGTGATATTTTTTGCATCAAGTTTAAAAATATTTTCAATAATTAATTCCCATGTGGTATGATAATAGGTTTTTGGTTATGTGTTAAGTGAGTTAGAAGAACAACCTATTTTCCAAGAGGGTAAAATATAAATTGATGACATACCTAATATACTGTTTGACAAGTGGGCTACTCAATTTTGGGTAGAAAGTTTGTGTGAGTATTTAGAATAGTTTGGTTTGGGTGTGTACTTCATGCATGAAGTTGATTCATTCATGCCCAACTTGGAAAAAGCGTATAGATCAATACGACAGGAAACAAGGTAGTGAGGTTGGGAATTATTTTTTGACGATTCTAGGACTAACGTTGGGGTAGGTGGTGGTTGCACGTTGGATTCTCTAAGAGGAGATAGATATTACTTATCCTTTAGGTTCTATTTCAGTTGTTCAAATAGGTGAGAAACCCCAATGTTACCAAGAACAACTTGCTCAAATCTTGCAAACATAGGGTATGGGATCTTTTATAAGGTTTTGATGCATTTAATCTGATTTCCACACCTAGAAATTGGAATATACATGCTGACAGGTAGAGTGTTGTGGGTGCTAAATTTGATGTTCCCAAGGAAATGAGTAATGATAAGTGTAACCAACATGCTAAAATTGTTGTTAGGCCTTCTATACCTGATAACAACATACACTGGCAAGTTTTTTAGAGTGACCAACAAATAGTGAACTTTCTAAGGGAGGAAGCTAAGTTCTCGCTTGCTAACCAGGAGAAGCTTCAACATCAATATGATGACCAAATCATCTAGCTCAAGAATAAAAAGATGGTAAAGGATTTGGTCACCCTTGAATCTATTTTTCAATACTGATGATGAGGCTAAAAACCCCAAGGCCAACATGCAAGTTCAAATTGGGAAAGGCATGTATAAAATAAGATAAGCTTGCATTTGTTCATCTTTTCAAGAATTTAATGACATATTTTCATGGGAGTATGGTTATTTAAATGGTTTTAACCTACAGTTGGCCTAGCATACCATAGAAATAGAACCCAATTCCAATCTTGTAAGGCAAAAAAAGAGGCCCATAAATCCCAAGTTAGAGCCCCTCATGCAAAAAGAGTTAAACAAGATCATAGAAAGTAGTATAATTTTCCCCATTAAGCCTACTTCATGGGTCTCAAACCTTTTTCTTGTTAGGAAGAAGAATCAGGATTTATGACTATGTGTATATTTTAGATATTTGAAACAAGACTCATTAAAATATTTTCATCCACAGAGAAAATTCTCCAACTAGTTTCAGGTTTAGAACATTTTTCATTGCTTGATGGGTATTTTTTTATAACCATATTTTAGTAAAGCATGAAGATCACTTTAAAACAACCTCCACCACCAAGTGGGGTACCATGGCCTACATGAAGATGCCCTTTGGTTTATTATAAAATGCTAGGGAAACCTTTCAAAAAACCATAGATATGGCTTTTGATAACTTAATGTATACAATTGTCTTAGTGTACCTAGATGATATCACTATCTTTTCCAAGGAGGTAAGAGATCATATAAGGTATTTAAGGAAAATATTTGAGAGGTGCAGGGAATTTGGGATATCTCTTAATCACAAAAAGTGTATTTTTTCTATCCACGAAGGTAGATTACTTGATTACATAGTGTCTAAATAGGGAGCCATTATTAACCTGGAGAGAGTAAAAGCTATTTTAGAGTTTCCTTTTCCCAATCACAAAAAGGGGCTTCAAAGTTTTCTTGGTAGAATTAATTTTTTGAGAAGTTTTATTCATGATATTTCAAATTTATTAAAATCACTAACTTCCATGCTTAGAAAGAATATTGTTTTTAGCTAGACCTGGGAAGCTAAGCTCAGTTTTGAAGCTATAAAGGAGGCCTTGTCAAAAAATCCCACTTTGGTAAACCCAAATTTCTCAAATGATTTCATCTTGTATGCCTATGGAAACATAGACATTGTTTCTACAATTTTGGTATAGGAAGATAATGATGGCTTTGAACAACCTATTATTTTTTTCAGTTAAGGTTTAGAGGAATATGAACAAAGGTATATCTTTGTACATAAGCATGTTCTTGTTGTCAATAGAAGTCTAAAAAAATTTAAGCCTATAATTTATAATATCAAGATACATTTAATGGTTTCTCACCCTAGTGTGAATGAGTTTTTTCTAAGTAGGGACTTGAATGAGAAAAGAGTAGGATGGATTACAAAAGTCATGGGGTATGCTATTGACATCAAGATAACCAAACTTGTAAGGCGTAAAGGGTTGTGTGAATAACTAGCTATAGGGTGTGAGATAGAGAAAGAGATTGTTTTCGTTACTAATGATGAGCCTCAAAATGTTGCACCTACCTTGGGTGTGAGTTGGGTACAAGATATGACTCACCTCTTGCAAATTGGTGTTGTTTCTCAAATCAACAGATTATAAATCCTATGAGATTGCCTAACTCAATGCTTAGAATTTCCAACTGACTTGGCCAACAAACATGAATGATTAATTATGATCCTTTTTCTTTGCTCTTTAGGCTCTGTAGGGCCAAGGTAGGTGTTCCTATTACTTCACCTTAATCTATTGGTTGAAGGATTTTTATAGTAGATATGATTGTACCATAACTTATGGTTGATCTCTCAAGATGGCAAAGGGGTCTTGAGGGAGATCGAATTGTACTTCACAATTTATAAATAATTGACTTATCCTTCTATTACTAAAATTTTATTTGCAATTACTAAATTTCCTTACTGATCATTGTACTTATTTTCATAGATAAAAGAATCAAGAATTCTTTATAAATTAATTTGTGTAAAATAAAAATTATTCATGTTTTCTGCTCGTAATCCTTCAAACAATGACTTTAAAAGATGATAGACCAATGCCTTCTTCAATTGGGCTATAAAGATAGTCTCTTATTAATCCTATGTACAACTTATGTGAGACAAGAAAAATGTTCCTATCAACTGATTTCTTTTGGTGCTTTTAATTCCTTTATCATTCCACAATTAGTCTTATCGAATTTAACCCAAACTTAATGAGACCAATAAGATAGAGATCATAATGTTTATTAAATCTAATGATCAAGCTTGCAAAATAATATAAATAATTTCCACACACAAAGATTGAAAGAAACTTGACCTTCTGTAAGTAAAATCACAAAGGACTAATTAATCCAAAATGATTAGATCCACAACTTCAAATTGAAAGAACTTGCAAATATATGTTAATAATAAAAAATCTTCATTATTTACAAAAAGAGATTGCATAAATGTAGTAGTATTCAGATATGATTTCCTAACAACGAAGGAATGCAACATTAGCTTTAGACCATTAAAAAATGACTTTTCAAAATGGTAATCTTGAATACCTAATTAAAAAATAAAAAATAAATTATAACAACCTCACAGGACAAAAGGGACACCGTTAATTGGAATCAGGCAAATCAATTCTAGTAGCTCATCGTGGAAGTCGTCTAGTACCCACCCTCTTTTATTTTCCTAGACCTCTCAGAAAAACTCTTGTAACTCATCTTTGTCATGCTTTGCTTCTAATTCTAGCACATCACTCTGGTATGCAACAAAGATCATCCTAAGATCCTAGGTGGAATAGAGGAGTCTAGTAACAATGTCTAATTGGTATTCTCCTACCCCATTCAGACTAGGCTATTGGACAAAGCTTGATTCTTCATTCAGAGGGCCAAGGATTATTGGAAGTCCCATTTTAGCAAGCAGATGACACATTTAATCTATTCAGAACTTCTTGTAAGACTACTAGACATTCAGTTTCTTATAAAAAATATGGAATCTATTAAATTTTTACAGTTTGTTTGGGGATTTCTCAATAAATTTTCCATGTGCAATGTATTGTTTCATTTGACTTGAGCATTAATATCATTCTTTTTCAACTTTTGAGTTTCCCTTTATCGATGACTTCAATTTTCCCTTTATCGGTATAGGTCATCCCGATAGTCTCATTGGGAATCGAAATATCTCAAAATATGTTTCAACAATGGTTATTTCTATGTTGATAAGTCCATCGGTATGACTCCTCCTGATGTTCTCATCTTGTAATATCAACATATGTCCTCCTATCTTTATTTTCACAATAGCCTCAATCATCCTTTATCATTATAAATCATGTCGATGTATTCATCGTGTGTCGGAGGAACTCAAAAATACATATCCCAATTGTTTTAGCTACGCTAATGACTTTCATTTATATAACATCTATCAATAGACTCCTTTTCTTTAGTATCCTTTAGAACAAGTTTTACCGATAGCCTTATCAGCTATTGACAAGACAAGATTTTCTCTTTGGTGCTAGTGTATGTCTTGTTGATGGAGATTATCGGTATGTGTTCTACTAATTCATTGCTTTCTCATTTCTTATTTGATGCTATAGACCTAATTCTTGTCGATGTAATCTCTTCCTTAGTGCCTCATCTCTCCATCGGTATAGGTCTCACCAATGGCCTCATCAGCCATCGACAAGACATTATAAATATTTTGTCGCTTACCATTTCTATGTTGATCAACAATATCGGTATGTGTTTTGTCAACCGTGCATTCTTTCATTAGCACTATCCTTGTCGGTGTCTTTTTTCCTATTGATGTTTGTATTACTCCATCGGTAGTAGATCCTTTAATCCTTTAGATACCCATCGTACTCATGCTTAGTGATCTGGTACTGATTTTTTGAGTCATGCTATTTCAGATGATCCTCAAAAGTTTTTAGAGGAAACATGACATCCTGAGTGGGATAGGGCTATGGATGAGGAGTACTCTTCTTTGATGAAGAATCAAACTTGGGATCTTTGTACTCTTCTGAAAGGAAGAAAGCTGGTTCGGTGCAAGTGCATGTATCATACCAAGTATGCTGCAGATGGTTCTATTGATCAATATAAGGCATGTCTCATTGCAAAGGGCTTTTCACAGGTGGAGGGTATTGATTACTCTGAGATCTTTTCTCCTATCACCAAGATGAATTCTATTCGCCCGGTACGTTCTCTTGCAGCTTCACAAGGTTGGACAGTGTATTAGATGGATGTGAAGAGTGCAATCTTACACAAGGATCTACATGAGGAGATCTATATGGAAAAACCTCAGGGTTTTTTGCAGGACTCTTCTCTTGTGTGTAGACTTCAAAGGTCATTAGATGGTCTCAAACAAGCCCCTCATTCTTGGTATGAGAAGATGGACTCTTTCTTGCTAGCCTCACACTTCACCCGCTATCATTCTAATCCTATGGTGTACATTTAACATCATGGGGCTGATCTTGTGATACTTGTGTTGTATGTTGATGATATCATCATCACAGGTAGCTCATCTTCTATGATTAAGAGTGTTCAGAGAGCATTGATGGAGCAGTTTGAGATGAAATATCTTGGACTTCTGCACTACTTTTTGGGCCTACAGGTTATTTAGTCTTCAGATGAGATTTCCATACATCGGTAGAAGTATGCTCTTGACATGCTTCAGAGATTCATCATGCTTAATTGCAAGCTTTCTCCCACACCTTTTTAGTAAGGTGTTATTTTGTCTACCTCTTGTTCTACTCCTTCAGTGGTCTCCACCTTATACAGGAAACTTGTGGGTAGTTTGTTGTACCTGACACACACTCATCTTGACATGTCCTTTGTGTTTGGCATTATCTCTCAATTCTCCCATGATTCTCATGAGAGTCATTGGCAATCTGCTAAATGTATTTTGAGGTACATTCAAGGCACTACTTCATATGCCATTCACTATACATCAGGAGATCCTTACATTGTTGGTTTCACAGACACCAATTGGGGTGGTGATATAGATGGTCGGAAGTCTACTTCTAGCTTTGTTTTTTGTCTTGGTTCTAGTCCTATCGCATGGTCTTGCAAGAAGAAGATTGTTGTTGCATTATCATCTATAGAGGTAGAGTATCGAGCAACTATGCTAGCTAGTCAGGAGGTCTTATGGCTTCGACAATTGATGATAGAGTTTGGGTTTCCTCCTAATAGTCCCACTCTTCTTTGGTGTGACAATTAGAGTGCCTTTCATGTTTCTCACAACCCAGTTGAGCATCAGTAGACCAAGCACATTGAGATCCATATGCATTTCATCAGGCAACTGATTCAGGATGGTTCTCTTAGCTTGGAGTATGTTTCCACTTCAGAGCAGGTTGCTGACATCTTCACTAAGCCTTTTTCATCCCCACGGTATCTTCAGCTGTGTTCTATGCTTGGGGTGAAGGAAGTTGTCCTTGAGGGGTCTCATTGAGGCCTACCTTCCTTTCTTTTTTTCTTCTTTCCACATCTTTCTATCTCTTTTTAGAGGAGGGTTTTTCCCATGTGGTTTTCCATGTTTCTCTATTTCATAGAGATTTGGTTGTGATTGGGTACCTCATTAGGCAATGTTTCCGAGACCCAAATTTGCATTCATCATTGTAGTTCCTTTGCTTCTTTCTTGCATTATTTGTAGCTACATAGTTGCTCATCGAAGGGGTGTTAGAGTAAATAAATAATTTAATTACATTGATTAATTAACTTTACTACCTCTTAAGATTTCCTTTTATGCACTTGCATTAGTCATTTAATAATTAAATCTAATTATTAAATGCCTATTTACCTATTAGGGTTTCCCATTAGGTTTTTTGATCTCCTTCTATAAGGATTGTTACATTGTATATTTGTATTCATTCTTTTGCCTGATAACAAAAACTTTCATATTGTTAGAGAAAAACCCTTGTTTGTTTCCTACAGATTTCTTCCTTGTGATAGGTTTTTGCATGCAGGTTTCTTAGGCTTGATAGATTTGTTTTTTATCAAATCTTACAATATGTTGATTTGCCTCATTGGTGTAATGTTTTCTTATCGAGCTAACCTCTAGAATATTTTGCCAACTTGTAGTGCTACACTGATCATTTTGATGAATTTTTTACCATCAAGCTAGTTGTTTTCTAGTCATGTTAATACTTATGTATATTTGAAAAAAGTGACATTGGTGTAAAGTTGAGGCAAGTCACACTGATGATATTATCTTTTGAGAGTATTTGTATCTGAGGTCCTACCCGACCCATCTTAGCTCAGCTGACATTTTCACACATGGACTATCTTGATGATACACTATTTTGAGACATTAAACTTATTTCGATAGTGATTTCATATCATTGGACATTATGTGAGGATTTTTACATGATTATGTGGATGATGATGTTAGATATATCTTTATATGATTATGTTAGATTTATCCAGATTTTATGATATAGAAAGATAATTAAAATTTTGAATCTTGCATTGTGATAAATACACTATCTTATGAAATAGGAATTGAGATGAATAGGATGTTGATTTTCTTCTGAATTGAGTCTGCAAATGATTTAGGGTTACTTGTGAAAGTTGAAATTGAAATTACATATGATTCTTATGGAAATAGATTACAAATATTGTTTATATATATATGATGAAATTGTGAAATGGAGTTTGTTAGTGTATACATGATTGAATGATATCATAGATCTTGCTTTTCTTTATATATGAATGTATATGTGGTTTTTTCATGAGATATTGATAATCTGATCAAGCGTGCAAGGTTATGACCATGGTTATAAATACGAGGAAACAAGGATGGATCAATGTGAAAACCGTAAAAGGCCAATGTTAACTCTACGAAGAGAATAACCTCATTTTTATGTGTTTTATTTCATAATTGTGATGTATGAGTGTAAGGTAACTTGTAATTTGTATATATATGCATAATTAGATGTAATATTATGTGTTAATTATATTGTAATTATCCATTTAGCATGCCATGTGTAAATTAGAGTGGAGTGATGGGTTTTTATGTTGTGTCACTTGACACTTGTTCGTGTGTGTTGGCATGCCTAAGTGGATTAGTAAGATCTAAAACTACCCTTGAGTCACCTTTTTGAGTTCCTATGTGTGGTTACTTGTTTAGTAAACCAAGACTTGAGTCCCATCATGTCCATTTTCGTGAGTTAATTTTGCATGAGTTTTTGGGAGGTTAAAATGAGCTCTAGGGAGTGGTTAAGGTTAAATTTGGCTATCCCAATGTTTGTACTTAGGGTTGTGGGTAGATTTTTGTCCATTTCAACTCCCAAATTTTAAATATGACCTCTTAAAGAGTGCCTTCTTTGGGAGTGTTGAATTTTGGGTAGGGATTCAAGGTCATTCCTTCTCCCCATTTCTTGGTTTACCCTCTCATTCTATAGTAAGGGACAAGTGGTAGGGAAACACTTTCCAAGTAAATTCCTCCTCATTTGGAGGGGGGTAGAGGTTGGAAGAATGTTTTCTCTATTAACAAGATTTGGAAGAAAGATATGACACTTCTTGCACTTGGACTTAGGAAATTCTTTTGGGAGGAAGGGACTTCTAGCTTAGGAAGAAAAGAGAGAGAAGATTTGGGAAGGGAAGAAGAAAAACTAAGGAAGGATTAGAGCTCTTCTCCGAATTACATTGCCATTTTTGCTTGGAGAGAGGTTAGTGCATCTATCTTGGTATAGTTACTATGTTCATGTGAATTTTGTGGTTATGTAAATTTGTGTTGTATGTGTGTTGTGATGTTTTCAAGTTTTGTATCATGGATAATGTCTTGTTTTCTTTGGTTGATTTTATGTGTATGTTTATCAGAGTGCAAGGCAATTCTCACCCTTAAGAGGGAAGAGAGCCTTGAGGGTGAAGGGGTTAGTTGGGATTGCCCTTAAGTGATGAGCCCTTCCTCATGGAGGAAGGTGATGTGACATGGGTGTATGGGCTCCATGCCACCACATGCTATTCTTTTCTTTGGGGGTCATAAGAGAAGAAGTTTGTGAATTGTGTAGTGAGAAAATGTGAATTCATGAAGCAAGAAGTTGTGATGTGAAAGTTTGAGCCTTGTGAAGGAATTGTTGTGTTTTTGAGAAACTAAAGTCTTTGTTGCGGCTTCTCCTTTTGGGTACATTTTACACCTTCACCCATTTTGGATCCAAGGAGATCCTTTGTGCTTGCCATGGGGATTGGGAGTTTATGTTGTGATTCTATGTTGTTCATGTTTTGTGTGAGTAGATTATTTTTCACCCATCCATTCTTGTTTCCCCTAGCTCGGGGGTGGCCTTGTAAAGGCCTTGGCTGGGAGGTGAGCCTCCATGGTCATGTTTACATGTCTTTAATTGCAGGTTTGCATGGATGATGAATGGAAGAAATCTTGAAGTTTTGAAGTTAACATTATTTATGGAGAAAACTTGTATAGTTTGATAAAAAAAAGATTTTTGTGTAATACCCTATCTTTTGTATAAGTTCTTTTCTATAGGGAGTGTCCATTGTAAGAATTTATTTTTACATTGCACAATTTCAAAGAAAGTATTGTATCATTTAAAGTTGCTATGAAATAAGTTATATTGGAATTGTATGACAATGCAAAAGAAGAATGTAGTATATTTGACATTGTTTAATAATAAAAAAATACTTTCCATTGTATGCATTGTTTTCAAAATAAAGTATATAAAGATAGGACAATAATTTTATTTTTCTATTTAGAAAGAATTAAATCTGTTATATCTCCTATGTTCAAAAATAGGAAAATTCTTTCCAAAGTATGTAATTACCTTGTAATAATTTCTCATGTGTATATACCTTGTTAAATATGTTATATCTCCTATGTTCAAAAATATGGAAATTCTTTCCAAAGTATGTAATTACCTTCTAATAATTTCTTATGTGTATATACCTTGTACATAATGATTAGATTATCATGATGTTAATCCTTTCCTTTATCTTCTTGTATATCCACATGCATATGAAATATATATATATATATATATATATATATATATATATATATATATATTGTTTATATATATATATATATATATATATATATATATATATATATATATATATATATATATTATATTAAATATATTACTAATTTAATATTATACTATACATTTTTTTAATTAAAAAAATCCAACCGAATGCATAAAGTAAGGGGAAAGGTCACTGCCGTTTGGCAGTATCGATGGCACTGTGGTGGCAGAAGGTGCCACCACAACCACTACCCATAGGTGGGGATTGTGTGGCATCTCTGCCACCCCAGTACCTAGTAGGGCTGCAGAAGGTAGCTGCCACTGCAGTACCCATGCGGTACTATGGTGATGGTACTACCTCAGCAGTACCCCACTGTAGTAATATGTTTGTAGTATGCGCCCCCCAAGTAATGTGGTTAATACCCCGGGCTGCCGGACTGCACATGACAGTGGAGAGACCCCTATTTGCTTAATAAATTTTCTTTGAAAAATATTTTTTTGTAATTCGGATTTTAAAACAAAGGCAAAAATATATATAAAAACATTACAAAGTAACATTAAAATTTTATGAATATAATTCCGTATACATTTTAAAATAAGAACAATTTTTTTTTTTATGAATGCATCATTTACTGGCATAAAATGCCACAAGATATTAAATAAATCTCCTTCTAAAACTAGCATGTATAAATGATGCAATAAAGAAGAGCCCATTGGTTCAAAACAAAGGGTAGCCTGCATAATAGTAAGAAATTATCTAAAAACTAAATAGTGAAATTTATCTCTGTATCTAAACAGAGAAGATTAAAAAATATACAATAACATAGAATCATGAGTGCTGAAACTTTAACAACATTCTAAATCAAAAGAAACATTTACCCAGCCAAGATTTATGGGTAAAGATTGTGCTAAACTTTTGGGCAAGAACCCCCTAGGGTTTGTGAGCAACCCTCTGCTAAATCTTGAGATATATATACACACAAGTGTATATGTGTGTATATACACACCTTAGGTGTGTATATGCAACAATGTACACGTGTATACAAAAAAAACTTGATAAATCATTTCTCATGCCTCTGGTTCAAACCTGCATCCAACAAATGAAAGAAAATTAGGGTTTGCAATGACTTTATAATTTGGCCTAACCCTAATTTTGAATTATGGTTAGGGCTAGCCATTTGGGGCCTTTTCTTTTTTATTTATTTATTTTCTCATTCTGGTCCCACAAGAAATGGCTTAAACTTTTAATCCCCATTTTTAGTTAATTAAAATTAAGTGACTTTCCAAAGTCACTTTTATTAAAATCTGATTTAATTATTATTTTATTTAATTTTCTTATTAGAAATATATAATGGTGATTTTTAATTAATGGGTGAGATTCTTTTCTTAATATTTATTAATAGATGCAATTTAAAAATTATTAAAAGATGTAAATGTTGGAATATTTATTTAATGAACCTTTATATTATTTTAATATTCTTTTGAGATTTGTGATTTATGAATTAATATATTCAATGCCTTATCAAAATTTTGGAAATTTATTTATTTATTATTATTTTAATGTCCTTTATTATTTTTCTTAAATATTTGGATTATTAGGGAAATAATTAATTTTATAAATCCTAGGAGGGACCTAGGTGAAATTTGTCTCCCTAATAATAATAATATTTTGAATAGTAATTATAATTTTTTAATTGTTTAAATCCCTTAGTTGGAATAACATTAATGTTTATTGAATCTTAAATAAAATTATATTTTAATCGAAGGATACATTAATTGTATCTTAAATCTATCGAATATTATTATATTTCAACTATTAATAATTTATTAACCATAGTATTGAGTTAGGGTGATTATCATGTTTCAATCTAATATTATCCCACTTATTGAAATTCTTCTTTTGTCCCTGAATGGTTACCTGGCATCCGTTAGGGGCCATTAGGAATACAAATTGATTAGGTTGATTTGTTCACCTTTATTATAACTCCTAGGTTTGATGCCCTATTCGAATGCCCTTTAATATTCACTTAATTTGGATTTGACTTGAGTGAATTCCCTTTTTATTATTTCTATGCCAAACCTAGATAGGGTTCCCATTGACTAATATAGTCCGACAAACAAGGGATGTTGGCACACCAACACATGCCATGATTTCCCCTTGCAAGTTGATTTGTGTTGGTTGTTGTGCCTCATTTTTGTGTCAAGCATTCTTAGTGTGTAACCGAGGTGATGTTTTGTGCTTTTAAATTATTATTTTTTGTGTTTTTCCCTAGATTTTGGGCATTACATTTTGGTATCAGAGCACAGTTTCAACTCTAAGAACCTAAACCCATTGCATTTTCTAATCATTATTTGTTTCTACCCTAGTGTAGGATGCCTCTAGTTACTCATAATGGTCACCGATGTGGATAGAGAGCTAAGGGTGGCTGCGTGGTAGTAGAGGGTGTTGATATTGTAACACAGGGAGTAGGTTGTGATCAAGGGCCTCCTCCTATGCCACCACTAAATCCCAACTAGGAAATTCTCAACACACTTCAGAATCTAGCAGGCATCATCATGGATAGATTGCCTTTAGGAGGTCAGTAGGCTGAGGCCCAAGAGCAGAGTAGGATCCCTCCTCCTAGACAGGTTGAGGATCAGGTAGATCATGAGGGAGAGTCAGTTAACATGCCAGAGCCACCGCCAAGGATAGTGTAGAGAGCACCCTGTGATATAGGGGACCAGATCAGAGAGCTTCTACGACTAAAACCACTACCTTTTTCTGGGTTTATGGGTGGGACTGAGGCTGAGGCATGGCTTTTGAGCCTCGAGTGTTGTTTTGGGTTGCACCCTTATGAGAGAAATCTAAAGGCATGATTTGCAGTACATATGCTGAGAGGGACCGCTTCTACTTGCTGGAGGCAGGAGGAGTATAAGAACCACCTAATCATAGACACCCTCACATGGGAGACATTCCTTGAGAGATTCGTATCTCGGTATATGTCAGAGCACTTTAGGAAGCATCGTAACAATGAGTTCCATGACCTTTAGCAGAGAGGTTTTTCCTGTAGCAAAGTATGAGAGTAAGTTCCTCAAGCTGCTTCCCTGTGTGGATTATATGAAGGATGAGAAACTACAAGTCAACCACTTTATTAGGGGGTTGAACCATTCTATTTTAGATAGGGTATGGATGGTACCTCTAGGTGACCTATGCTATACCATAGAGAGGGCCATGATTGCTAAGGAGATCCATAATAGGTCTCACGATGCATGGGATACACTACTACATTTGGGGTAAAATTCTGACGACCATTTTTTAGATTTGCAATGCTAATTTGTCAGCATTTTGACAAATGGGTCCATCACCATTTTTGCGTAGGAAATTGTGACAAAAGACCTATCCGTCAGTTTATCGACACCATATCATGTCATAAACTTGCATTTCAACAATAGCTTCGTTATGGCATTTCCTACGGTTTATCCATCAGAATTCTGACACAATACCTATTAACTGTCGAAAAGATATCTTTTCTGACATTATAACTATCAGAACAGTGATAGTTTCCACTTAATTCTGACAGATATACCCGTTGATGATATGGCATTAATGTCGAATCGTCTGTTGAAAAATTTCTATTTGTGACACTTGAAATGTCGGAAGAGCGACAGTCCTTAATTATTTATCCTACAGATTCCCTATCGAACGTATAGCATTACTATCAGAACTATTGTCTTAAATTAGTTTTCTCTAACATTTCATCTATCGAATGCATAGAACTTCTATTGGAATTAATGATTTAGTGTCAAAAAACTGACGGATATGCACATTAAAGATAAAATAGCTCAAGAGACCATCATAGGTTCTCTCTTTCTTCTGTCTATATTATTGACAGAATGTTTTACCTTTCATTAGCTCATCAAATTCGAAGATTTGAAAGAATTTAATAGAATATTTTCATGACAACATATATTATTTATGTTGATGTTGCACTAATTTATCTACTTCACACACTTGTAGACTATGAGGACGGTGATAAAGAAGCATGGCCATGACCATGCTTCTTTATCGCCATCCTCATAGTCTACAAGTGCGTGAAGTAGATAAATTCATGCAACATCAACTTAAATAATATACGTTGTCATGAAAATATTCTATTAAATTCTTTCAAATCCCCAGATTTGATGAGCTAATGAAAGGTAAAACATTCTATCAATAATATAGACTGAAGAAAGAGATAACCTATGATGGTCTCTTGAGCTATTTTATCTTTAGTCCTAGCTACTATCCTAGCTACCTGTCGATCGTCGAGAATAATTACCGCCTTGCATTTATGTACACTACACAAATTGATCCCAGTCTCGCAAAAACATTTTACACTTGTACATCTCATCAATACTGGAGACCTAAAGTAATTTTATAGGATCACTAGCACATTTTCTACATGGATGAGAAATAGTATCAAAAGTTTCTAGATAACCATTTTTGAGAAGAGGAATGAGTGCAGGCCAAAGAAGGGATAATTCTACAACAGAAAGGAAGACATCTTTTTAGCCTGGGTCTGGATCCTACCCCAATTGTCAAAGGATCCAAGGCTAGTCTAGAAAGATGTCTTCCCATTCTATCTACAACATTGTGTCCATCCATGATCTTAGGAATATCATCATCTTTCTACTCTTCATTTGCCAAAATATATCGCTTCTTCAAGCTTGCAGAGTAATCTTATTAATAAAAGAACTCTTGCCAACATTAGGGTACCCACATATCAAAATAGTTGATGTTGTTGGTGCTTGGGCTCAAGGATATCAATTCACTATTTTGAAATGGCCAAATCATTTTCATTTCATTTGTAGAGAAAAGGAGTGGGAGAAAATGAGTGGGTGAAAGTTGATTGAGCGTGAGAGAAGGCATTGCATTTTATTTGATCATGAATGCTCTCTGAAATGACCAATCATGTTTTCTATTGAATTTTTTTTGGTGTTTTTTTTTCCCATATTCAGTAGATAAAAATCATGGCGGCAGCCACTTAGCCATCTTTTTGATGTTCTAGGTATTTTACAAAGATACAGGTATGTGGCTTTATCATTTAGTTGCTTGGAGTTATTGGTCAAATGCAAATATTTTGTCAAGTTGAAAGGGCAAGATATCAGTTTGGTGTTTTCAGTTTATGTTAAAAGTTGATTTGGTAAAATCCTCAAAAAACACACTACATGTTCTAAAATGTAAAGAAGTTGAATGTTAAATGTAAGATATATATCTCATCCATAGTAATCAAAAGAAAGGACATGAAACTTATAAGGAGATTTACCAATCCAAAAATATAAGCGATTAGGAAACATGATTGGTACCTTATGAATTGGTTTTTGAGGTGCACAATCTTCATCAATCTCCTGAGAACAAGACCCCTCCTCATGAAAAATGAATTTAATGGATTAAACAAATCTACAAAACTGAACCAATGGCATGTTTAGAACAAAGAAATAGATTGATAATAATATGCTGAAAATTCTATTATGTTTAATACATACAAAAGGACCAGTCCCAACAATTCTTAAACATACTTTATCTGATATGATAATAACATGCTAATTAAACTGATAAAGGTGTTATATACATTTAATCTGCCAATTACTAATTACACAAAAAAAAAATTACAAAACTGAACCAATGGCATGTTCTTCGTATGGTACAAGGAAGATTTGGCTATGAAAAAAAAAAGTGAAACAGACTCATCATTTTTATTTCGATTGAATAGAGGAGAGAAAGCTAAGCGTGAGAGAAGGTATGTGATTTCTTCATCTTTCAAGCATCTGGCATCATATTCCACTACAAATTTCAAATGCATTGCATTTTATTTGATCATGAATGCTCTCTGAAATGACTGCATTCTACTGGTGTCGTGCCCTAGCCTGTGCTTTATCTCTATTATTTCATATTATTGTTGCTTGTGCTCAAGGATATCGATTCACTATTTTCAAATGTTTCGATCATTTAGATAGTTACATTTCCTGACTATTCCTCTAGTACACAGTCAGGAAATGTAACTGTCTAATGATTATATGTAATGTTGAATGGATTAAATGCTTTATTCTTGGTAGAAGTGAATGTAAGGAATAGTGTGTATTAAATACAATCTAATCACTTATTGAATGCTTTGGAGACTACTAGTTTGACTATCCATGCGCTACCAGTGACTGAGATTCATTAAAGGGTACAAAACCCTTCATTTTGGGGTTATTATGTGTGGATTCAAATGTAGGTTTGATTTGGTTAATGTTTAGAAGAGATCAATAAAGTATTTAAAGATAATCTTACATGTTTGGAGAGGTTTGAGAGGCACTTATCATGACTGTGCCCTCACAAAAATCAGCATAGATTGGTTTTACTAAGTTTCCTTTCTCTATTTTAAGTTTTCCTTTCTCTGCCGCAGGGGTACAATCAGAGGGTTCATTGACAAAATGATCCTTCGAATGGTTACTATGAATATGAATGATTTGATATAGCATATTTCTCATTTTACTTGAAGTTTGGAATAGCTTGTGCAAGGGTGAAAGTAGTTTTGATCATTTTGGTCATGATTGTTCCTCTACACAGTCAGGAAATGTAACCATCTAATGATTATATGTAATGTTGAATGGATTAAATGCTTTATTCTTGGTAGAAGTGAATGGAAGGAATAGTGTTGGTGTTAGGTTTCATTTATTATTGAATTCAATGGTTTCCAAGATGTGTTGAGGAGTTTGCTCCTTGTTTAATGTTAATTGTTCCTACACAATCCACTCATACAACAGTGAAGTTACAAAATTGAACTGATGGCATGTTTACAACAAAGAAATAGAATGATAATAATATGTTGAAAATTCTATTCTATTTAATACACGCCAAAGGATCACATTCTAAATTGCTGTCACTGAAATGACTGCATTCTATTGGTGTCATGCCCTAGCCCGTGCTTTAACTCCATTATTTGATGTTATTGGTGCTTGTGCTCAAGGATTTCCATTTTTTTGAAATGTTGACTATGGTTATCAAATGGACAGCTCGTGAGCTTCTAGCTAGGTGCCATTTGTATTGATAGCTTAGGGCATCAAATGTATTGTATCATTGATAGTTGATACTTTGTTAAAAGGAAATAGGACAAAGAATGATTTTTATTTAGTTTCTCTATTTTGATCCCTAAGTGGCTTACAACCCTAGAGAAGTATATGCAGATTTACGGATGCAGTTACAGGATACATAGCAGTCGATAATTCACAATAAATCCATGCATCCAATTTGAATAGCAATTAATACAAAGAACTAGGGTCCTCCAATGGCCCAATCATCTGGACCTTTACTATCCCCTCAACTAGTGACCCTTCAAAACTAGGTTATCATGCAATCAGTGAGTGATCCTTCATTCTCCCGGTGAGCTTCTAGGTAGGCACCATTTGTATATTTGATAGCTTAGGGCATCAAATGTATATTGTATCATTGATAGTTGAGACTTTGCTAGTATCAGTTTCTAGGTTTGATTGTGTATAATTTTTTCCATCAATGTTTTAGATCATACTACATGATCCATCATCAGGATGCTAGAAAGAAAAGAACATGATATGATGGATTATGTAGTATGATCTGAAACATTGATGGAAAAAATTATACACAATCGAACTCAGAAACTGATACTAGCATTAATATAGATTGTGGAAATCTAATAGATCTAGTTGAGACTTTGTTAAAAGGAAATAGGACAAAGAATGATTTTAATTTAGTTTCTCTATTTTGATCTCTAAGTGGCTTACAACCGTAGAGAAGTATATGCAGATTTACAGATGTAGTTGCAGGATACATAGAAGTGGATAATTCACAAGAAATCCATACATCCAACTTGAATAGAAATTACTACAAAGAAATAGGGTCCTCCAATGGCCCAATCATGGGGACCTTGATTATCCCCTCAACTAGTGACCCTTCAAAACTGGGTTATCATGCAATCGGTGAGTGATCCTTCATTCTCTTGGTCTGCCCTACAACCAAACATATTGGAAATACACAATACAATGATAACAAGTCTTTCACAATCCCCCTTTCCTCAAGGAACACTATCAACCATCCCTTCCACATAGAATTTCACTATTTTATGAGTGGATTGTGCAGGAATAGTTAACACTAAACAAGGAGAAAAATCCTCAACACATCTTGGAAACTATTGAATTCAATAATAAATGAAACCTAACACCAACACTATTCCTTCCATAGTTGCAGGATACATAGTAGTTGATAATTCACAAAAAATCCATGCATCAAATTTTTATAAGGATATCCTACTAATCAATAGGAATTTTCTTGAGATGACCAATGATTATGCATTTTGATGGCAGTGTGCTAGTTCAAAAGGATAATATAAATCTGAAACAATTTTTTCTAATTTTCTCAAACTATAAATGTGGTTAAAGGGAAAATAGTATGGCCCCTACATTGTGGTTGTTAGCCTAATTAAGACAGGCCTACCTTTGCATATAATAAGAGGCCAACATGAAACAAACATCCAGAGGTTAGGGGGTTGTTCCCTGTCCATAATTTATTATTTAAGTGCTAAGTGATGATGGGTATATCATGTAATTCATACCTAGTGTGTCTCTTTCTTTCTCTCCACATTTCACATTAGGAGTATATGTTATAAAATACTAATGAAATCAACTATAGGTCAAATCTAATCAAAATTGCAATATAAAGATTAAAATAGATCTTGAAGAAATATGGAAACCATTTTTGACAGATATTGTTCAAACGAAGAGAATACTCCAATGAGGAAATGCTTCAATGTGGAACAATTGAAGGACAATATTTTACTTTTATATGCACATTTGCAATGTTTTTGATATATTTCTGAGATAACAAAACCATAGAAAGAATAGCATATAGAAGAAAGTAAAGAATAATGATCATACTTTGAGATATTGTGGAAAATTAAAGGAAAGAATGCTTGGTGGGGTTATCATGCAATCAGTGAGTGATCCTTCATTCCCCTCTTCTAGTGACCCTTCAAAACTGGGTTATCATGCAATCGGTGAGTGATCCTTCATTCTCTCAGTCTGCCCTGCATCCAAACATATTGGAAATACATAATACAATGATAACAAGTCTTTCAAAATCTCCCTTCCCTCAAGGAACACTATCAACCATCCCTTCCACATAGCATTTCACTATTGTATGAGTGGATTGTGCAGGAACAATTAACATTAAACAAGGAGCAAACTCCTCAACACATCTTTGTTGTAAACATGCCATTGGTTCAGTTTTGTAAATTTGTTTTTTGTGTTAAATGCATTTAAATGGAACATTAAGCATAGTAATAATATGCTTAGTCTATTAGTAATTGCAGATTAAATGCCCATAACACCTTTATCATTTTAGCATGTTATTATAAGATACTAAAGAAGACCTACTATTTGTCAGAGAAATCTTCACTATCCCCCACAATGAAGACAATGAAGATTGACCTCCTGCCCCACAATAAAGAACATTGTAATAAGAATAAGATAGTGATAAGAAACATTTTCACAAATATGAAACATGAGGAAAAGTAATAACATTAACAATGCCAAGATTCACAACATTAAATTTCACTTGCGGATGAGTTTCTGCAGTGGGTTGCCCAGCATCAAAAATATGTTGAGTTTCATTTGAGCTGTAACTAAGAGTATCATGTAGAACACACCCTAAACTTTGAAAGCATTCTCCAACTTGACAATTCAAAATTCAATCTAGGCAAGCATTAGTAAGTGAAATAAATTATAGACATCAACATCAACATCATCATAATCATTAGACATAAATTATAGACATCAACATCAACATAATCATAATCATTTGGAGGGTATTCATTTTGGTCCTTGGATAGTACTATGTTTCTTGAAAGTTCTTGTGATATGCTTCTAAACTTTAAAAACATATTTTATGGCTTAATGATAATATAGATTAGTGTTTTGTTTTCTAATGGAATGTTGTTGATCATTCATGGTCTTGAAGAAAATTTTGATTGTTTTGATTTTCAAGTCTTGACATTGTTTCTCAATGTGATATAGACTGACCACAAGATGGCTCAATTGGTCCTCTCTTTCTATTTAATCATTTGTCTTCTTCATGGTGTAAGTGTCAATATGTTATAATCCAACATGAAGTGTGGTTCAAATGAAATTGAACCAAATGCTGACCGTGATGGCTATGATCATGATGAAGATAAATATGAATATTAAATCTAAAATATGGCTTGTAATTTGAATTTTCATTGTGAATGAAGAAACTATAGATTCAAGTTGACTCATTCTATGTTGTAGTATATTTGTTCCCTAGATCTACCATATTATATATGTGTAGCCTGTAAGGGACATCTTCTACTCATCCATGTATCATAGCTTGGTGAGAGTTCTTAGGAGAAAGACAAGATGTCAGTGGGAGATGGAGAAACCAATATCAGAACACCACTTGAAGCCTTGCAATGTTGAGAGTGGGATAAAAGCTACACTTGAGACCCTATATAAGGAACAAACTTATTGAGCTTCACTTCTTTTCGAGAATAGTTTTATATTCTGTACTAAACAGGGCCAACCACATGAAGGTGGAAGCTCATTTGGCCCCACCCCCCCTAACATCACTCTAAATTCCCCATTAACATCTAACATTCATTCATTATTTCATCCATTAATAAAATGTAACATTCATTAATTATCACATAATAACATTCATTCACACATTAATAAAATGTGACATTCATTAATTATCACATGATAACATTCATTAACACATTATAAAATTTATGAACATTCACTAGCATATAATTAAATTCATTGGCATATAAAAATCAGTCATTATCAATTAAGGTGCATAGATGACAATCATTTTTTTTTTCTTTTGATTTCTAGTTTTTAAGATATAATTGTAAGATGAGTATTGATATCATCATCATGATCATCTACCCTCTCATTAGATCTCAATGCATGCCTAGTTCTCTATTGATGCAAAGGGGGTTCATCTGCAATAACATATAAAAAGGTTAAATTAAAAACATTTTAAACATTTTAAAGTATTTCAGTACTTTACAGGCCATAATCATATAGCTCTTTACCTAATCTAGTCACATCATCAACATCGAGGTCAGTTTGTTGATCCATGAGACTATGTGTGATGCTCATGAAAGGAGTCTGGGTACCTACATATGTAATTAAATTATCTAATGTTAGCTAAAAAACTCATGATATATATACTCAAAACCACATAGCAAGTACATTAAAAACCATAAGCATCCCATAGTAAGTACATCACAAATTAATTAGATTAAGCATTGATTGCATAACTGCACATTTCTATCAAGAAATAAATATTAAATAGATTAAGAAGTGATCACGTAACTGTACATTTCATTCATGTCATTCATCTTCTTCTTCATCCAACTAATCACCATGATCATCATTGACATCGACTTCATCACCACCACCGTCATTGTCTTCATCTTCATCGTCATCATCATCATCGACATCAGCATCAACATCAACATCATCATCATCATCATCATCATCATCAGTAGCATCATTAGTAGCATCATTAGTAGCATCATCATCGTCATCATCTTCTTCTTCTTCTTCAAGAAAAGTTGCGTCAGGAACATCATCGACTAACTGTTGTTCATGATCATCATCTACATCATCTTCTAGTTGTTTGCAATCTTTTTCCATCACATTATACCTCATCGGCCTTCCTATTGGATCATGTCTAACAACAAACAACCAACCCAATTTATGCAGAACCTCTGAGTAAAATACTTTCTCACATTGGCTTGGAAGAACATAGGGTTCATCCCCAACTAGCTCAAACCACCTTGTATTAATCATTGGAAATCTATTGTCATGTTAAATAATAGTTCTATCAGGATCATTTTGATTAAGTAATAGCCTATACCATTTGATGATGAAGAGAACTAATCTAAAGGAATTAAAGTCACACTCAAGTATATCATCCAAAATGCCATAGTATCAATTTTCAAACTCTCGAGGATGTAAGTCATTTCTAGATGAAATATTAGTCACCTGAAAGACTAGACGTATCCCAGAATCACAAGTTTTCTTTGTGTCATCCAAATTTTTCATGCAAAATTTATGACCATTGCAAAACATAGCCTTGTGGTGTTTGACTTGCAAAAATATGTAAAACATGTATAAATTAATGCATCGAGAGTTCATAAACATACAAGTGATTAACAAATTTATATGTACCTAAAAATCTTTTAAACCATGTGCTAGATCTGTTTCCCTTTGGGTAACATTTGGATCTCCGTTACAATGAGCTTCATTAACTAATGAAGACACAACTTCCCATGTTAATGTGCGACCTAAATGATGACATCATTCAATCCATTTCATCATCCAATCTTGATTGATTGCAATATACAAATATATTGCATCCCACTCTTGAGCAACTATACAATAAATAAATAGACAACTTACAACCGATTAATTTTGAAGATTAAGAATTAATTAACAACTACAATAACATCTTATAATTTATTACCTCTCACTTTCCTCATTCTGCCTTCCCCCACCAAGTACTCCCCTTCAAATTTTCTAATGGTGTTGAGATCCCAAATGTGATCTATATGGATCTTTGCTGCAAGCTTAAGAAGATATTCAATAACATACACCATAGTCTGGTATATCATATATCCCTCCACCATAGAACCCTCAGGACATGCTCTTTGCTGAACCAAAGCCTTCAAAAATTTTAAGTGCCTTTCAACCATCCGCATTAACCGAGTGTGTACGAGTCCACACATTTCAATCTCCTCAACTTGGTCTATGAGGTAGTGTTCTTGTGCATTGAAAAAGGTTGAAGGTAGACACTTTTGCATTTCACACATTACAAGAGGAATTCTTCTCTTCCAGTATTTTATATCTGCTCTATGGATTTCTTTAGATGACAACCACTTACAAGATATTCAAGACACAAAAATATAGAAACACGAGACTTTACAATATATATATATATATATATACAAAAAATTGAACAGATATCATTTCTTACCTTATGTATTTTCCAAGATCATATATCACTTGTTTGATATTATTGTTGAAGTTCTCTGGGAGAGATAGGGGTAGCACGTACTGCAACAATTATAAAAATAATCATGTCATTCTTTTCTCATATAATACAATGAGAAGTACATGCAGTTTAAAAATATATTGTAAATACAAAAGAACATGACTTACCTTGATGAAGGTATGCCAATCATGCATTTTCAACCTTGGCCCAAATTCACCTTTCTTTGATATGGTACTGCTTATGTTTGTAGAAAATCCTATGGGAAATCAAATTTTTCGTATGACTTCTTTTATGACATCACCTTGTTGTTCTGTTAATAACCAAGGAAGGGCACTTGTATTAATCCATTCTCCATTTCTATTTGATTCAATGAAATTTTTCATTGCATGATTGGATTCATGAATGTCGCTACAAATTTTGACAATTTTTTCTTTGTCACACCTTCCATCCAATATCTATCATAATGTCTCCGTTACATTCTTTCCAATATGCATAGTATCAAACAAATGCACATCAAGCAGCTACTCGTAGTAGGGCAACCTACTAAATTGTCTGGGATAACTCTTTAGTCCCTTTGGAAGGTGCTTAGTAGTGTTGCCTTGATGACATTCATGATCATCAATCACATAATCAGCAAACAAAACACAATAAAAATATACAAATTCCAAACATAAACCATTAGGTAGAATAGTAGTACCTTGACGATTAATTCTATTATATTCCAACTTCCATAAGTGAGGTGTCATTTTCTGTGGCTTAGATGTAGTCTCTTCTTTCCCATTGAAAAGATGTTTTTCGGTAATTTGATAGTTATTATTTTTGTGGAGAAAGTACCTATACTCATCAAACACCTACTTTCCTAAACTTTTTGAATAACGAGATTTCATTTTTGGACCACAAACTGGACATGCAAATTTTTCCTTTGTTTGAAGACCTACAAGGTAATGATACAATTGGATTAAATATGTTAATTTTTATTTTTGGAATTATCATGTGCAACTTGAATTCACCATAACATACTAGAAAAATGTGTTATCCCTGGGGCATCATGTATTGTCCATACAAGCATTGCATGGAATTGAAATTGTCTATCTCCTATTGGTCTAGAAATGTCATACATAGCAACACCTTTCCATAACTCCACCAACTCATCGATAAGAGGCTCAATATAAACATTCATATCTTTAACTTGGTATTTACCTGGTTGAATGAACAACATTAGATAATTATTGTGACCATTTTACTACAAGATTTATAATTACATGCTGATAACTATTAAATGATCAAATACCTAGAACAATCATTGCCAACATAATGTGCTCCCTCTTTATTGACATCCATGGAGGAATGTTATTGTTGATGACAAAAATAGGCCAAATAGTGCAAATGAATCTTAGCTCTCCAAATAGATTGACACCGTCCGCTGCCACTAAAAGCTTGAGATTTCGAGGTTCTTCGATAAAGTGTGGCCACTTTTCCTCTATGTCCTTAAATATAGAACCATCCGCAGGCATTCAAATAATGTCATCTTGACTCCTATTGCATGCATGGTAATCCATAAATTGTGCCAAGCTATTACACCTAAATAATCTTTACAAATATGGTATAATGGGGATGTAATGAAGAACCTTGTGAGGCACCTTTTTTGTTATTTGATCTATTCGATATCTACTCGTATGACATTTAGGGCATTCTATTGCAAATTCATGTTCTTTATGATAAATAATATGATCATTGGGACAAGCATGTATTGCTTGATACTCTATTCCAATATCTTTTATAGTGGCACATAATTCTTAGTATGAGCGAGGGAGAATATTCGATGGTGGTAACAAGAACTCACCTATCAATCTGTAGAAAAAAATATATGTTGTTAATATTAACAATATTTATGGTACATGTTTCACCATTTAATTACTATAATGACATATATGACATACCATAGCATACGTGACATTGCTGTGTTGGATAAACCATTCATAACCTTCAAGCTCAACAACAACAATACAACAGAGAGAAGAGTTTTTTGGGAGCCTTTGTAAAGGGGCATGGTTGCCTTCTCAAGTAGAGGTATATCATGGATGACATCAACATCATCCTGATCATCATCATCAGTTGTACCAATACCAAATGTGTCATGGATCAATGTATTAGTACCATCATCTGGCACATCATTGTCATCTTCCATGGGATCGTAATCTTTAGCTTCAATATTTGCACCTCCATGATCCTCCACTTCCAAAGCCATATTCTCAATATTCGCACCTCCATGGTCCATATCACGTACTCCCCTAGGGAGGTTGACCTATATTAAAATGAACACAAATAAACCATGATAATGATCTCATCATCAGGTGTATTTCATATATATATATTAATTGTTAAATAAATATAATGAAAAACTTACCAATTCATGATAATCAAAGCCTCCTTCAATGTGACCATTATCCCTACAATGTTTTTTAGCTATTTTGATTAGCAATCTTCTGATTTTTAAGCCCTTACAATTATTGCAGGGACAATAACATTTTCCATCGCCTTTTCTTTTCAAGTTTGACCATAATCTATTGATTGCATCCTCATTACCTTCTTCACTTGGATTGTCTAACATGATGATTCTTCACTTAGATTATCTATAACCTAATTATATATAGAAATTAAAAAATTAGTTATGAAATGATGTTGTAGTATAGTATACCAAATTGAAACACTTCTATTATTGTAGTCTTCCACCTCAAACTCTTTCCTATTGTGGAAAGAAAGAAAGATATTCAAATAATATAGTAGTTTGTAAATCAAAATAAAATGGAGGCAAGTTGTTGATTGAGGGTGCAAGGAACAACACCCGTCAGTACTTTTATCGAATTGTAAATTTCAATTTTGAACCATTCTGTGAATATAGAACATGGATGTAATCTTAGAAAATAACAAAATGTAGACATGATAGATTACTTATTTTTTTATTCTACATTACTTACTATTTGAGTGCACGTTCCACCTGCAACTTGATCAAGTCTTGTTTGATGCTTTAATTTTGTGTTAACTGTCCTGTAGAAGTACACAATTTTGTATTTGCCCAATATGTTATTCAAAAAACAACAATAGAATAAAATACTTGTCGAGAAAGATCATCATAGGAGTATCAAAAACTTGAGATTTAAGGTAACACAACATTATAAGACTCTTAAATTCAACCTTCAACTCATGCACCTAATAAATAGGAGAAAAATTACATGAAATTGAAAAATTTAACTAATGAATTATATTTTTCTTCTCATCTTAATCGACCAAATTTATATGAGATTCTAAAGAAGGCCTCACTCTTAATTAGCCAAATCTTTTGATTGTCTTCTGATTGTCTACATGGTTCTTTATTTGTCAACCAATTAATACATGCTACTATATAAAGAAGACAATCAGAAGACAATGAAGATTTGTCTGACAAAAATGAATACACTAAACTAAACCAATGACATGTTTACAAAAATTATCATAACTCACAAGCAAAACTAAAACAATGGCATGTTTATAACTCATTAAGAGTGAGGAATAGCTTGTGCAAGGGTGAAAGTAGTTTTGATCATTTTGGTCGTGACTGTTCCTCTACACAGTCAGGAAATGTAACTGTCTAATGATTATATGTAATGTTGAATGGATTAAATGCTTTATTCTTGGTAGAAGTGAATGGAAGGAATAGTGTTGGTGTTAGGTTTCATTTATTATTGAATTCAATGGTTTCCAAGATGTGTTGAGGAGTTTGCTCCTTGTTTAATGTTAACTATTCCTGCACAATCCACTCATACAACAGTGAAATGCTATGTGGAAGGGATGGTTGATAGTGTTCCTTGAGGGAAGGGGGATTTTGAAAGACTTGTTATCATTGTATTATGTATTTCCAATATGTTTGGATGCAGGGCAGACTAGGAGAATGAAGGATCACTCACCGATTGCATGATAACCCAGTTTTGAAGGGTCACTAGTTGAGGGAACAATCAAGGTCCTGATGATTGGGCCATTGGAGGACCCTATATCTTTGTATTAATTTATATTCAAATTGGATGCATGGATTTCTTATGAATTATTAGTTGCTATGTATCCTGCAACTACATCCGTAAATCTCCATATACTTCTCTACGGTTGTAAGCCACTTAGAGATCAAAATAGAGAAACTAAATCAAAATCATTCTTTGTCCTCTTTCCTTTTAACAAAGTCTCAACTATCAATGATAAAATATACATTTGATGCCCTAAAATATCAAATATACAAATGGTGCCTACCTAGAAGCTCACCAAGAGAATGAAGGATCACTAATTGATTGCATGATAACCCAATTTTGAAGGGTCACTGGTTGAGGGGACAGTCAAGGTCCGGATGATTGGGCCATTGGAGGACCCTATTTGTTTGTATTAATTGATATTCAAATTGGATGTATGGATTTATTGTGAATTATCGGCTGCTATGTATCCTACAACTACATCCGTAAATCTGCATATACTTCTCTAGGGTTGTAAGCCACTTAGGGATCAAAATAGAGAAACTAAATAAAAACCCAGTTTTGAAGGGTCACTGGAAGAGGGGAATGAAGGATCACTCACTGATTGCATGATAACCCCACCAAGCATTCTTTCCTTTAATTTTCCACAATATCTCAAAGTATGATCATTATTCTTTACTTTCTTCTATATGCTATTCTTTCTATGGTTTTGTTATCTCAGAAATATATCAAAAACGTTGCAAATGTGCCTATAAAAGTAAAATATTGTCCTTCAATTGTTCCACATTGAAGCATTTCCTCTTTGTAGTATTCTCTTCATTTGTACAATATCTGTCAAAAATGGTTCCCATATTTCTTCAAGATCTATTTTAATCTTTATATTGCAATTTTGATTAGATTTGACCTATAGTTGATTTCATTAGTATTTTATAACATATACTCCTAATGTGAAATGTGGAGAGAAAGAAAGAGACACACTAGGTATGAATTACATGATATACCCATCATCACTTAGCACTTAAATAATAAATTATGGACAGGGAACAACCCCCTAACCTCTGGATGTTTGTTTCATGTTGGCTTCTTATTATATGCAAAGGTAGATCTATCTTAATTAGGCCAACAACCACAGTGTAGGGGCCATAAATTATGGAACCCAAAATAGTGCACACTTATATTAAATTAGGTTCAGTATACTACAAGGGAATGGAAACAATGCAATAGTGCTTCATGGGGATGGAAGAAACCCTTCACCAAGAAGATGGTTTTGTCTACAATATTTACTAGAGGCAAAGAACATAATTTGGTCTTAGCAATTACTCCTAGAAGATAATGGCACCCACAAAACACTTGGAAAAGATAGCACTCACTATATCTTTTATCACTCTTTTAAAGCTGGGACAATAAATCTCAAAGATTGATCAACAAATTCTTGAACACAAAGAACCATTGATAGATATGATTCATGTGTACAATAACCAACAACTAGTTGTTCCAATCATGATGTCCAATAATTATATTAGAAAAAGCATCTACAAATCCCTTACACAACCATAATAGATTCAAACCATGAACTATAAGAACCTAACAATAGGACTAACAAAGATACAACCTAAACAAATCTTGATCATATTCCACCCTATTGTAAGGCCTAAGAAGTAACTCTATCTTAAAGCTACACATTCCTCTAGATGAAGCTCAAAGGTCAGGTAGCTGAAGCATAGCAATACTTGAATGAATATAAGAATAATTTGATGTACAATCATTTGCTAGCTTGGTTTGTGGGTTTTCCACATAATATTTTCCTTTTAACCACATTTATAGTTTGAGAAAATCAGAAAAAATTGTTTTAGATTTATATTATCCTTTTGAACTAGCACACTGCCATCAAAATGCATAATCATTGGTCATCTCAAGAAAATTCCTATTGATTAGTAGGATATCCTTATAAAAATTTGATGCATGAATTTCTTGTGAATTATCAACTGCTATGTATCCTGCAACTATGGAAGGAATAATGTTAGTGTTAGGTTTCATTTATTATTGAATTCAATGGTTTCCAAGATGTGTTGAGGAGTTTGCCTCTTGTTTAATGTTAATTGTTCCTACACAATCCACTCATAAAATAGTGAAATGCTATGTGGAAGGGATGGTTGATAGTGTTCCTTGAGGGAAGGGTGATTGTGAAAGACTTGTTATCATTGTATTGTGTATTTCCAATATGTTTGGATGTAGGGCAGACCAGGAGAATGAAGGATCACTCACTGATTGCATGATAACCCGGTTTTGAAGGGTCACTGGTTGAGGGGACAGTCAAGGTTTGGATGATTGCACCATTGGAGGACCCTATTTCTTTGTAGTAATTGCTATTCAAATTGAATGCATGGATTTCTTGTCAATTATCAACTGCTATGTATCCTGCAACTACATCCGTAAATCTCCATATACTTCTCTAGGGTTGTAAGCCACTTAGGGAGAAAAATACATAGACTAAATCAAAATCATTCTTTGTCCTATTTCCTTTTAACAAAGTCTCAACTATCAATGATAAAATATACATTTGATTCCCTAAGCTATCAAATATACAAATGGCACCTACCTAGAAGCTCACCAAGAGAATGAAGGATCACTCACTGATTGCATGATAACCCGGTTTTAAAGGGTCACCGGTTGAGGGGACAGTCAAGGTCCAGATGATTGGGCCATTGGAGGACCCTAGTTCTTTGTATTAATTTCTATTCAAATTGGATGCATGGATTTATTGTGAATTATCAGCTGCTATGTATCCTGTAACTGCATCTATAAATCTGCATATACTTCTCTAGGGTTGTAAGACACTTAGGGATCAAAATAGAGAAACTAAATAAAAATCATTCTTTGTCCTATTTCCTTTTAACAAAGTATCAAATATCAATGATACAATACATTTGATGCCCTAAGCTATCAATACAAATGGCACCTAGCTAGAAGCTCACAGGCTGTCCATTTGATAACCACAGTCAACATTTCAAAAAAATGGATATCCTTGAGCACAAGCACCAATAACGTCAAATAATGGAGTTAAAGCATGGGCTAGGGCATGCCACCAGTAGAATGCGGTCATTTCAGTGACAAAAATTTATAATGATGTCATTAAACATATATGCTAGTAATATCAACAAATGTGAATGCAAACATTTGAATACAGTGAATCGATATCCTTGAGCACAAGCACCAATAACATCAAATAATATAGATAAAGAACTGGCTATGGCACAACACCAGTAGAATGTGGTCATTTTAGAGAGCATTCATGATCAAATAAAATGAAATGCATTTGAATATGATGCTAGAGGCTCAAAAGATGAAGAAATCACATACCTTCTCCCGTGCTTAGCTTTCACTCCTTTTCTCTTACTCCCTCTATCCAATCGAAATAAAAATGATGAGGCCGTTTCACTTTTTTTTTAATCTATACTCTAAATCTATTGGAATTTTGATGGTCAATTAAACACCCATTAGAATACTGACATCATCGGGGCCTATTACCAAAAAAAAAAACCAAATTCGTAATAAAAATTTACCTGTCGGAAACTTCTATCAAAATTTGGCCCCAAATGTAGTAGTGATAAGTCACTAAACTGTAATTCCGCACCACAGTCTTCTCATTTCCAGAGATCCCAGTGGAAGGGAAATCAGAAGCACTCCTCAGGATCTTCCAGAGCACCTCAACAGTCTCAGTAAAGTCAGAGATAGAGACCTCCATAGGGACAATAGAGATCTAAGCTCAAGTAGTGGGATTCATAGGGTCCTCAACATGATTAGAGAGCTCAAACACATTCATCTAGAGGTGGCTTCAATGGATCTAGTATGACAGGTGGAAAACAACAGTCTAGACCTCAGGGGATTCAAATTCAGGCTAGAGGTCCATGTTACACATGTGGTTCTATGTGGCACATTGCTAGAGATTTTCCTTCAGGCCATCCAACCAATAGTCAGAGGGTGACAACTTCAAAGCCTACAATGGGTGACATGGGCAGATCCCACTAAGTGTTTGCAGCAGTTGATAACTGCTAGGTTGAGCATCAGGCCATGGTTATTGAGGTCACATTTAAGATTTGAGGTAGTAGCATTTCTATTATTTTTTATTCATGAGCTATTGACTCTTTCATTACTCTTTTTATAGTGGAGCATTACGGGCTAGTGGCAGCTAGGAAGGATGTGAGTTGGGAGGTTGAGTTAGCCTTAGGTGCTAGGGTGTCAGTTAGTTCATTAGTGAGGGGATGTCAATTATAGATTGGGGACATGACCACCATAGATGACCTTTGTATTAAACCACTTGGATCCCATGATGTTGTTTTTGGCATGGACTGGCTTTATGCTCACAACACTAAGATGGATTGTCGATAGAAGAAAGTTGAGTGTGTGGATGATGTTGGTGTGCCCTTAATTATCTCAAGAGTTTAGAGACCTATATCTCTTCATATGATTTCTTCTATGTAGCTTAAGTGGTGCATGATGACCATCCCATTTTGTGGGAGTTTGCAGATTTTTTTCCTTTGGATCTACCTAGTATGCCACCACCTATAGCAGTGGATTTTCATATTGATCTTATGCCAAAAGAAGATCTTGTATCTTGAGAACCTTATAGGAAAACTACCCATGAGCTCAGTGAGCTTAAGATTCAATTGGAGGAGCTCTTGGAGAAAGGGCATATTCATCCTAGTGTATCACCATGGGGTGCACCTGTCATCTTCGTTAAGAAGAAGGATGAATCTCTTAGGTTATGTATGGATTATTGATAGTTAAATAAGGTGACCATCAAGAATCAGTATCCACTTCCTAGGATAGATGATTTGTTCGATCAGCTTCAGGGTGTTCGTATGTTCTCTAAGATTGACTTGAAGTCAGGGTACCACTAGTTGAGGATTGTGGAGAGTGAAATCCACAAGACTACATTTCGTACATGCTATGGCTATTATGAGTTCATCGTGGTTCCTTTTGGACTCATGAATGCTCTAGCTGTATTCATGAGCCTCATAAATGGATTATTTCACTCATTCTTAGATAGATTTATGGTGGTGTTCTTGGATGATATTTTGATATACTCATGAGATGAGCATGAGCATGAGCATGATGAGCATTTGAGATAGGTCTTGTAGTGCTTGAGGGATAATCAGTTGTTTGACAACTTGTCAAAGTGCACCTTCTTCAGATCAGAGGTTCATTACCTTAGCCATGTGATATTAGGAGATGGGATCTTTGTTGACCCATCTAATTAGAGTGATTATGGATTGGCCAACACCTACTAGTGTGACCAAGGTCAGGATTTTTACGGGTCTTGCAGGCTATTATAAATGGTTTGTCAAGGGATTCTCTAGAGTGGCACATCCTATCACTTCCCTTCAGTGAAAGGGGAAGACATTTGAGTGGATAGAGAGGTGTGAGAGAGTTTTTTAGGAGCTCAAGGGAGCACTCACTACCACACCTATCCTTGCATTACCAAATCCTTTAGTGGATTTCATAGTATACATAGATAGATCATTAGATGGAATTGGAGCATTCCTTATGTAGGGTGGTCGAGCTATTGCTTATGAGTCTAGGAAACTCAAGACTCACAAGCTTAACTACCTTACCCATGACCTTAAGCTTGTAGCAGTGGTGCATGCTTTGGTGAGATGGTGGCATTTTCTTTTGGGTCATAGATTTGAGCTTCACTCATATCATCAGAGTTTGCAGTATATATTCACTCAAGTGAACCTTAATGCTCAGTAGAGGAGGTGGATGGAGTTCCTTTGTGAGTATGACTTTGATATTCATTACATCAAGGGTAAGGAGAACATGGTAGCAGATGCCTTGAGAAAGAGATGTCATGAGATTATAGATATGACTACTAGAACAAATTTAAAAGGGCACATATTGCAGCACTTGCATGAGGATGGATTCTATTATGAGGTTTTTTGGTTGGTTTAGGCTCAAAGGACCCTTGAGGGGAAGTTCTCAGATTATACCCTAGAGTCTGATGGTCTTTTTCATCATAAAGGATGCATTTATGTACCTTCTTCTAGAGGGTTGCATGACTATTATTCTTGAGGCTCATAGAGCACCCTATGAAGCACATCTTGAAGTCAAGAAGTTACATGTAGATTTGAGACAGCTCTATCAGTGGCCAGGTATGAGGATGCACATTGGAGAGATTGTGGCTAGATGCTTGGAGTGTCAGAGAGTTAAGGTGGAGTACCACCATCCAGGTGAGCTTATTCAATCGCATGAGGTACCCAAGTGGAAGTGGGACATAATATCCATGGACTTTATTGTTGGTCTTCTTATGTCATCTCATCACCATGATGATATTATGGTGACAGTGGATAGGTTGACCAAGGTTGCCCACTTCTCACCTATTCATACTACCTTTATAGCACTTGTAGTGGCATAGGTATTCTTGTGAGATATTATTAGAATTAATGGCATTCCTCGTATGATTATATTTGACATAGATTCTCTCTTTACTTCATCCTTTTGGAGAGAGTTACAGACCATTTTGGGCACCAGGCTCAATTTCAATACAACTTATCACCCAGAGATAGATGGTCAGACTGAGAGAGTCAATAGGTGTTAGAGGACATGCTATGCATGTATGTGATGGATCACCAGGTTAGGTAGGAGGAATACCTACATCTAGTCAAGTTTTCCTATAATAATGGGGATCATTCATCATTAGGTATTCCTTCTTACTAGTTCTTGTATCGTAGACCTTGCAGGACACCTTTGAGTTGGGACAAGATTGAGGATAGAGTTTCTATTGGTCTAGAGTTAGTTAGACAGATGGAGCAGAAGGTAGATCTGATCAAGCAACATCTTAGATAGGCCCAGGATAGACAAAAGAAGTATGCAGATGCTGGGAGGGTTGATACAAAGTATATGGTTTGGGAAAAAGTTTTCTTGAGAGTGCGGCCACATAAGAGCCCAATCTATTTTGGAAATGGCTCTAAGCTCGCACCTCACTTTGTCAGACCTTTTGAGATTTTGGAGAGGATAGGCCAAGTTGCATATCATTTAGCTTTTCCACCTAGCCTGTCATGCATCCACAATGTGTGTCATGTTTCTGTATTGAGGAAATATATTTATGATGAGTCCCATATCATTGATTAAGATTCCTTATAGGTGGAGTTGGACGGGCAACTATCTTTGGAGCCCATTCGTATATTGGCACACAAGACCTTGGCCCTTCGAGGCTGAGAGCTAGATCAAGTTAGGGTTTAGTGGGATTGCTATGATGAGGTCATAATGTCTTGGGATGACACAACATAGATGAGAGCTCAGTACCCCCATCTATTTGATGAAATCCAGGAGGAAGTTCATGCCTAGGGGGGAGGATGTGAGGTCCTACCCTGACCCATCTTAGTTTAGTTGACATTTTCACACATGAACTATCTTGATGATACACTATTTTGAGAGATTAGGCTTATTTCGATAGTGATTTCATATTCTTGGACATTATGTGAGGATTTTTACATGATTATGTGGATGATGATGTTAGATGTATCTTTATATGCTTATGTTAGATTTATCCAGATTTTATGATATAGAAAGATAATTAAAATTTTGAATCTTGCATTGTGATTTACACTATCTTATGAAATAGGAATTGAGATGAATAGGATGTTGATTTTCTTATTAATTGAGTCTCCAAATGATTTAGGGTTACTTGTGAAAGTTGAAATTGATATTACATATGATGCTTATGGAAATAATTACAAATATTGTTATGTATATGATGAAATTGTGAAATGTAGTTTGTTAGTGTATATGTGATTGAATGATAGCATAGATCCTACTTTGCTTTATATATGAATGTATATGTGGTATTTTCATGAGATACTGATAATCTGATCGATTGTGCAAGGTTATGACCATGATTTTAAATGTGGGAAAATAAGGATGAATCAATGTGAAAAATGTAAAAGACCAAGGTTAACTCTAAGAAGAGAATAACCTCATTGTTATGTATTTTATTTTGTAAATGTGATGTATGAGTGTAAGGTAACTTGTAAATTGTATATATATGCATAATTGGATGTAATATTATGTGTTAATTGTATTGTGATTATCCATTTGGCATTCCATGTGTAAATTAGAGTGGAGTGATGTGTTTTTTGTTGTGTCACTTAACACTTGTTCATGTGTGTTGGCATGCCTAAGTGGATTAGTAAGATCTAACACTACCCTTGAGTCACCTTGTTGAGTTCCTATGTGTGGTTACTTGTTTAGGAAACCAAGACTTGAGTCCCATCATGTCCATTTTCATGAGTTAAATTTGTATGAGTTTTTGGGAGGTTAAAATGAGCCCTAGGGAGTGGTTAAGGTTTAATTTGGCTATCGCAATGTTTGTACTTAGGGTTGTGGGTCAATTTTTTTCCATTTCAACTCCTAAATCTTAAATATGACCTCTTAAAGAGTGCCTTCTTTGGGAGTGTTGAATTTTGGGTAGGGATTCAAGGTCATCCCTTCTCCCCATTTCTTGGTTTACCCTCTCATTCTCTACTAAGGGACAAGTGGTAGGGAAACACTTTCCAAGTAAATTCCTCCTCATTTGGAGGGGGGTAGAGGTTGGAAGAATTTTTTCTCTATTAACAAGATTTGGAAGAAAGAGATGACACTTTTTGCACTTGGACTCGAGAAATTATTTTGGGAGGAAGGGACTTCTAGCTTAGGAAGAAAAGAGTGTGAGGATTTGTGAAGGTGATGTAGAGCATCATGGAAAAATCTCAACATCTAGGATCTTGATGATCCAATCTTCATTTAATCATTAAAATAATTGAAAAGAGGAAAATACTATCTTCTTTCACAAGATCAATCAACAAAAAAATACTTGTTTGCTTCCTTTAACAAACAACTTTAATACTGTCCCAAGTTTTATAGTTTCCAAAAATTGAGTTATTTGACCCACTAAAAATCCAAACCAAATTTTTTGGAAAACAAAAAGTTTGTAGATAATTAACATATCTATCACCTCATAAAATATTAAGGTCTGAGTACCCCATTTGATTCCTCAAATATTTTTTGTTTCAGACTGCAAATTTTGATCCATATCCCTGTCATAATTCAGAAAATTTATTCTTCATGCTGCTAGGGCATCCAATATATTTCAAAATAAATATCATTTCAAAATAAAACCAAAACCCTCTTAAATAAATATGAATATAGTTTCCAAAAATGTAAGATATAGATTTTTTCATTGGTTAAATCATAAGATAATTAGAAATCATTGCCTATCACTCCATTGAAGAGGGTTTAAAACCAGTCTTCACCAAAAACATCATAACTTTCATAAATCTGAATGAAAATGACTAAAAAAAAAAGGAAAAGAAATATTATTCATATATCTTTCCAATAAATTCACTTATATGTTTTAACTCTTCCAGATTCATCCGTACCAAATAGTAAAACATGATTGTTCACAGGCATCCTGGAAACTGCAAACAGTAACTTTCACCAAAACGTGGATAACTTATTCATTATTTATGAAATTGAACCAAACAAAAATCATGAGAAAGATGATTCATTATAATATCTAAAAAATACTATAATACAGGGTTTCTAGGCCGTACAAATCTTGGAAACAACAACTTAACACAAAAACACCAATCAAAATGCAAGTTGTAAACACACCAATTTATTCCAAAACTTTCTCCTCCTTCTCTATTCTTCAAATTATGATTTGGTTCGACCAATACAACATATTTATATAATCTTTGGTAGTTATGAACTACCCAACCACCTTTTAGGCCAATAATCCTCCCCTTTACAACATATTAGCAACTTTAGCAATTTTTTTAAAAATGTTGCTTTGACAATTTTTATGCAACTTTTGCTTTTCAATACAAATGACTCTTAAATCTTGAGTGAACATTCTTAACACATCTAAATGGATTATATATGACATTTTACCACCTTATTACCCATACATGGGTTTACTTACATGATTTGACTATATGGACCAACTAGGACCTCTTACTAGGACAGTTTGACAACTTTCCACAAATCACTTCAAATAGCCTTACATATTGATTTGTCATGACTCAAAATACATTGATAATGTAATATGAACTAAAATATTAATGAAATTGATTTAATGTGATCTTTTTACCTCCATATGTTCCTGTGTGCTTATGTGCTTATGTGCTCTTGCACCAGAAGGGAAGAAGAAAAATTAAGGAAGGATTAGAGCTCTTCTCCAAACTACATTTCTATTTTTTCTTGGATAGAGGTTAGTGCATCTATCTTGGTATAGTTACTATGTTCATTTGAATTTTGTGGTTATGTAAATTTATGTTGTATGTGTGTTGTGATGTTTTCAAGTTTTGTATCATGGATAATGTCTTATTTTCTTTGGTTGATTTTATGTGTATGTTTATGGGAGTGCAAGGCAATTCTCACCCTTGAGAGGGAGGAGAACCTTGAGGGTGAAGGGGTTAGTTGGGAATGCCCTTTAGTGATGAGACCTTCCTCATGGAGGAAGGTGATGTAGCATGGGTGTATGGGCTCCATGCTGCCACATTTTGTTCTTTTCTTTGGGGGTCATAAGGGAAGAAGTTTGTGAATTGTGTAGTGAGATAATGTGAATTCATGATGTAAGAAGTTGTGATGTGAAAGTTTGAGCCTTGTGAAGGCATTGTTGTGTTTTTGAGAAACTAAATTATTTTTTATGGCTTCTCCTTTTGGGTACATTTTCCACTTTCACCCATTTTGTATCCAAGGAGATCCTTTGTGCTTGCCATGGGGATTGGGAGTTTATGTTGTGATTCCATGTTGTTCATGTTTTGTGTGAGTAGATTGTTTGTCACCCATCCATTCTTATTTCCCCTAGCTCAAGGGTGGCCTTGTAAAGGCCTTGGCTGGGAGGTGAGCCTCCATGGTCATGTTTAAATTTCTTTAATTGTAGGTTTGCATGGATGATGAATGGAAGAAATCTGAAAGTTTTGAAGTTAACATTATTCATGGAGAAAAAATTGTATAGTTTGATAATAATAAAAAAATATTTTTTTGTAATACCCTATCTTTTGTATAAGTTCTTTTGTATATGGAGTGTCCATTGTAAGAATTTATTTTTACATTGCACAATTTCAAAGAAAGTATTGTATCATTTAAAGTTGCTATGAAATAAGTTATATTGGAATTGTATGACAATGCAAAAGAAGAATGTAGTATATTTGACATTGTTTAATAAAAAAAAAATACTTTCCATTGTATGTCTTATTTTCAAAATAAAGTATACAAAGATAGGACAATAATTTTATTTTTCTATTCAGAAAGAATTAAATCTGTTATATCTCTAGTACATTTGAGGCCATTTTTTGATGACCATGTGTCGGATTTGCAATGCCTATTTGTCAAAACTTCAACAAATGTGTTCATCGATGTTTTTGCGTTGGAAATGGTGATGGAAGTGATAAACATCGATATTCTGACATCTTTTCCCGTCGGAATCGGCCACATAAATAGCAATTTTGCTATGAGACTGATCTATCAAAAAACAATTCTTATAGCATTTCTTTTGTCAGAAATGAGACGGATACATAGTAGATGTCCGACAGGAGAACCCGTCGGATGTATAGCAGCCCCGCTGTACATATCTGTTGTATTGGGGTTCCATCCGATGGTTGACCTGTCGGATATTCGACAATGTGTAATAAACTACTGACATGAGTATCCATGAGACGTATAGCGCTGTTGTTGGAAAAGCTTTACTACTTGTTGAAAAAGTGATGGATTACCATAGTAAAGACAAAAAAGCTCAAGAGACCATCATAGTTGGTCTCCATCTTTGGTCCATATATTGAAAAAACATTTTACATTTTGTTAGCTCATTAAATGAGGGTATTTGAAATAATTTAATAGAATATTTTTCATGATAACGTATATTATTTAAGTTGACATTGCATGAATTTATCAACTCCACGTACTTGTATACTATGAGCATAGCATAAAGAAGCATCTCCTCCCATGGCCTACATTACTCAAGCCACATGAGGGGATACTTCTTTATGGCTATGCTCAATGTATACAAGTGCATGAAGTAGATAAATTTGTTCATCGTCAAATTAAAATAATATATGTTATACATGAAAATATCATCCATTAAATTCTTTCAAATCACCGCATTTGATGAGCTAACGAAATGTAAAATGTTTTGTCAGTACATGGACCAAAGATGGAGACCAACTATGATGGTCTTTTGATCTCTGCTATCTTTAGTCCTAGCTACTGGGTAAGGGCTGGAAGACTTATACCTGTCGATCATTGAGAATAATCATTCCCTTGCCTTTATGTACACTACACAGTATCCAATATAAGAGAAGGCGGAAAATATGAATGGATAAAAGAAATGAAAGATACAATAAAATTATCTTGTTGTTTACCTTCTCATAATTGATCCCAATCCCACAAAAGTAATTTTATACGATCACTAGAACATTTCATGCATGGATGAGAAACAATATCCAAAGTTTCTAGATTCTGAGAAGAGGTATGAGTGGAGGCCAAAAAAGGGATATTTGTGAAGGTTTTATAGACATAGTATTGAATCATCATCTCTGCACTGGTACTCAATCTAGAAACCCTCCCTAGTAAATCTCCACATCTAGCAAATCTACACAAAAATCCCTTCTGGCCTCCACTACATATACGTTTTCTCAGTATCTAAAAACTCTCCATCATTGATTCCTATCATTTTTCACTATCTCCGTGGACTATGACCTTAAATTATTGAGCTTCTCTTTGTTTTGAGAATAGTTTAACATTCTCTACTTAACAAGGCCAACCACGTGAAGGTGGAAGCTCATCTGGCCCCTCCTAGGAGCCTCTTATGACCCTTTACGACATTTTAAGACCTCTAAGATGTGTATTCTTAGGGGTCGTAAAGGGTCATAAGGGGTCCTGGGACACAACAGCTGAGAAACATAAATGTAGGCATCATGGCCACAAGTTTTTGGAGACAACATAATTGAGTGGTATGCCCAGATGATGGAAAGCAACCACTACTCCTCTAGTTCCAAAGGAGTAGTGGTTGCTTTGCATCATCTGGGCATACCACTCAATTATGTTGTCTCCAAAAACTTATGGCCATGATGCCTACATTTATGTTTCTCAACTTTTGTGATAGCTACATTTATGTTTCTCAGCTATCGTGTTTATGTGCATATTTTTTATGTGTTTGGGAAGATATATTTCTAGCTTGGGCCTAGATCCTATGATAATTAGCTTCATAACAATGAAGTAGATGACAAATGAGAAATTAGCTTCCCAAGAAAAATCCCATAAATGAGCTGCATTTATTTATGGTTCATTTCTTTTCACAACACATCAAGTTAATGCAATTTAGTTTGTTGTCCTTTGGTTTACTAGTTTAATCTGGTTTAAGAATGGTTTGTTTCATGTTTGAATGTACCATTGAATGAAGCTTGGCTATATTAAGTACAATCTTAAGAGTCGTGACTCTTCAAATTCTCTTGTTTCCTTCAGACCTCCAGACATGTGTACTGTGAGATTTCCTGCAACAAATGGACTTGTGATGATTTTCACAATAGTACATGTGTTGGAGGAAGCTCATAGTACTGCTTAGGCAAATCTAAATGTTCATCACCTGTGTATATAAGAGTTGATCATAAGGTGAAAAACATGCATATTAGACCAAGCAATACTGGGAGCTAGACCCAACAACAAATAGATTTGTGGTGATTTTCTCAATAGTACATGTGTTGCTAGGTAAGCTCCTAGTAGTACTCAGGCAAATCTACATGTTCATCACATGTGCATATGAAATGGCTCTAATGGCAGATATAATCACTAAATTCTACATACTCCTTATTTTGTTCTGGGTTGATATTGTCAGACATGGTCTTTCTTGAATGGAATGACTCGTTACTTGTACATTGACTAGAATGTTGGTGGAAGAAGGATGATTTGTTTGCAACCTGCAGATACAGACACTGAACAACCATTTTTTCAACTCTAATTTTCTCAACACAAAGGGACATTTATCATAGCCATAGAAACATGATTATTTTAAAATGGAATACACCAAGGAGTACCATAAGAAATATTGACCATTTACAATCATGAATAGTTAACCTAAATCAAATATCTCATTTTTTTATCAGCATGTGTAGTGTCTGTGTATATGAAAAATGAATGAAATATCAAGCTGAAATAAAACAATGAACAAAAATTCAAATACAAGGCCTAATTTATCAAGAGAAATAAACATTAGGATGAAAGAAAAATCATTAAGACTATAGAAAAATCATTAGGACTATAGAAAAATCATTAAGACTAGAAAATAAAATTCTAGAAAAATCATTACGACTATAAAAAAATCATTTAGACTAGAAAATCAAGTTTTAAAAATGGATGGTTCTGATGCTTTTCCATTACAACAATTGAGCATTCATCATTTGGTACTTCTTGGTGTATTACATTTAAGTTTTTCAGCTGCCGTGTTTATGTGCATGTTCTTTATGTGTTTGGCTTCTCTCCCTCGTAAGGGATACATTTGAAAGCATAATGATTTGACAGTCTTTTTTCAGGATAGGCGTAATCATCTTGCCAACCTTAATTAGCAACATTTGTGATATATGTCAAGTACTTATAATCAGTATGCCCAAAAAACAAAGACTTAGTAGTAAAAGCATAAGGTTGCACATCCACATCCACCCTAGTAAGTATTAGAGCCTTTCAAATTTGTAAAGAACACAAACTTTGAAAATCAAATTGATATTTCATTAAAACTTATGTTCTTGATCAAGTTCTTAAAGATTAAAACATGAAATAAAAAGAAGATGCAATGAAGACGACATGTGCCTTGTAGTGAGGACATTCAAGAGAGGTTTGATGAGTATTCAGATTGCTCAAAGATTGATTTTGAATTAGAAATTGGTGAAGAACATGAAGTGGTGTATGGTGAATCTGAAGATGAGGAAAATCTAAATTTAGTGGTGTGTGGCGAATCTAAAGATGGAAGGAAAGAAAAATCCCAAGTTTTGAATTTGGATAGTAGAGGCTCCTTTCCTCATTCTCACAAGTCTGCAGATTTGTCACATGGATTAATTAGTAAAGAAGAGGCATCTAGCATTGATATTCAAGATATAAAGGTTGGGCTTGACCATTGCACAAAAAAGGTGCTTGTATCCATTTAAAATTTTTCAGCATGGTATGACCATAATTTTGAGTTCATAATAGTGACATAACTCCACTACCTCAAGATATGGTAGCCTTTGGTCAAGAAGAGAACAATGATTTACATCCTATATTTGAGGGTACACATGGTGCAAGCATGGGACATGATGGGAATGATACAACTCATCATAATTAATAAAAGAAATCTTGCCAACATTAGGGTACCCACATATCAAAATAGTCCTGGCATTTGGGTCAATAGATGACAACCTTTCCATATGCTGCCTCGCCTGTTTGAGGTAAGCCAAACTCGGTCCAATTCTCTTAACAATGGTACACATCTGTCAAAGTGTAGAAACCTTCAAAGATTTGCAGCAGTAAAGAGAATCCCCATATTTTATCAGCCTAATTTAGTCTTTGGCCACTTTGGCAATGAGAACCTCAAAATAGAGAAGAAACTTAGTAAAACTAGTCTATGCCATTGTTTGTGAGGGTACAATCATGATAAGTGCCTCTCAAACCTCTCCAAACATGTAAGATTGTCTTTAAATACTTTATTGGTCTCTTGTAAACATTAACCAAATCAAACCTACATTTGAATCCACACACAATAACCCAAAATGAAGGGTTTTGTATCCTTTAATGAATCTCAATCACTGGCAACACATGGACAATAAAACCAGTAGTCTCCAAAGCATTCAATAAGTGAATATGAATTTGAAAACTTTCCTCTCAACTTCCCCAGTCACTCCTAATCAGTTAGAGGGATTAGTTGAGTGTTTAGACACTAAAACTTCTCATGCAACTCCCAAAATTTCATATACAAAATAAAATTAAATCCATTTATGAATTAAATCCAGTATGCCAAACGACTAGTCCCAACAATTCTTAAACATACTTTATCTGATATGATGAATTGTTAATAAAGGTCTAATATAAAATGGTCTAATCTATATTTAATCTGCCAATTACTAATTGATTAAGCATATTATTACTATGCTTAATGTTCCGTTTAAATGCATTTAACACAAAAAACAAATTTACAAAACTAGACCAATGACATGTTTACAACAAAGGTGTAATAGAACTCCCAACAATTCTTAAACATACTTTATCTGATATGATGAATTCTTAAACAATTAAGGTTGGAGTAGACATAGTTATCACACACTTTTTTGTGTGGTACAAGGAAGATTTGGCTAGGTCAAATCTTCCTTCCTGCTAGCAGTCTACAGAATTAAACCTTTATTAACAATTCATCATATCAGATAAAGTATGTTTAAGAATTGTTGGGACTGGTCCTTTGGTGTGTATTAAACATAATAGAATTTTTAGCATATTATTATCATTCTATTTCTTTGTTGTAAACATGCCATTGGTTCAATTTTAATCTATTGGTGTCATGCCCTAGCCCATGCTTTATCTCCATTATTTGATGTTATGGTGCTTGTGGTCAAGGACAATTCACTATTTTGAAATGCTGACTGTGGTTATCAAATGTAAAAAATTGAAATTATCAATCACATAGCATTTCATTGTTGTATGAGTGGATTGTGCAGGAACATTTAACATTAAACAAGGAGCAAACTCCTCAACACATCTTGGAAACCATTGAATTCAATAATAAATGAAACCTAACACCAACACTATTCCTTCTATTCACTTCTACCAAGAATAAAGAATTTAATCCATTCAACATTACATATATTCATTAGACAGTTACATTTCCTAACTTTGTACATGAACAATCATGACCAAAATGATCAAAAGTACTTTCACCCTTGCACAAGCTATTCCAAACTTCAAGTAAAATGAGAAATATGCTATATGAAATCATTCATATTAATAGTAACCATTCAAAGGATCATTTTGTCAATGAACCCTCTGACTGTACCCCTGCGACAGAGAAATGAAACCTCAAAATAGAGAAAGGAAACTTAGTAAAACCAGTCTATGCCGCTGTTTGTGAGGGTACAGTCATGATAAGTGCCTCTCAAACCTCTCCAAACATGTAAGATTGTCTTTAAATAATTTATTGATCTCTTCTAAACATTAACCAAATAAAACCTACATTTGAATCCACACACAATAACCCAAAATGAAGGGTTTTGTATCCTTTAATGAATCTCAGTCACTAGTAACGCATGGACAGTAAAACCAATAGTCTCCAAAGCATTCAATAAGTGAATATGAATGTTTGAAAACTTTCCTCTCAACTTCCCCAACCACTCCTAATTGGTTAGAGGGATTAGTTGAGTGTTTAGAAACTAAAACTTCTTACGCAACTCCTGAAATTTCACATACAAAATAAAATTAAATCCATTTATGAATTAAATCCAGTATGCCAAAGGACTAGTCCCAACAATTCTTAAACATACTTTATATGATATGATGAATTGTTAATAAAGGTCTAATATAGAATGGTCATTCCAATAATATTAACAAACATGAATCCAAACATTTCAAAATAGTGAATCGATATCCTTGAGCACAAGCATTTTATTTGATCACGAATGCTCACTGAAATGACCACATTCTGGCATGACCATTATATACTAGACCTTTATTAAGAATTCATCATATTAGATAAAGTATGTTTAAGAATTGTTGGGACTAGTCCTTTGGCATACTGGATTTAATTCATAAATGGATTTAATTTTATTTTGTATGTGAAATTTTTGGAGTTGCATGAGAAGTTTTAGTGTCTAAACACTCAACTAATCCCTCTAACTAATTATGAGTGGTTGGGGAAGTTGAGAGGATAAATCATGGGCTAGGGCACGACACTAGTAGAATGCAGTCATTTTAGTGAGCATTCACAATCAAATAAAAATTAATGCATTTAAAATTTATGGTCGAATATGATGCCAGAGGCTTGAAAGACATTGCCCATCAAAGATACCAATCAAAGATGAAGAAATCACATACCTTCTCTCACGCTCAGCTTTCACGAAGGAAGATTTGATAGCCAAATCTTCCTTGTACCACACAAAGAACATGCCATTGGTTTAGTTTAGCATGTTATTATCATATCATATAAAGTATGTTTAAGAATTTTTGGTAAGGATAGGGATAGTGGAGATTCTAGAAATATCATAGAGGAAATAGAGCATAATACAACAGACTTGATTGTGAACACATTTACTCCACAAGCTTAAGTAAAAAAGGAAATAGATATATTAGTAATATAAGTGAGTGTGGAAGAGAGGGATGAAAGACTAGAGAATGGGGAGGATTCATTTGCTTTAGCTAGGAAGATCAAGAAGATGGAGTAGGAGGACCATAATTTTAAGGGTGACATTGTGGTAGAAGAAGTATTTAAAGATATTTACATGTCCCCTATCTATGAAATAGAGACTATAGGTGATGAAGACCATGTTGAGGATGAGGGGGGTCTTAATCAAGGAGGGGCATAAGATGAATTTGTCTTGAGAGATGGGGAAGGAATTTTGGAAAATAGAATAATCAATAAAAATAAATCTAAGTCCAAAAAGATAAATACGGGAGGAAAGAGGATGAGAGGGAGAATAGAAAAGACCAGAGAAAGTTAAGATCTAGGAGAGACTTGTTCTCTCTTGGAAAGAAATGAAGCTCATAACATGGAATTTTAGGGGTTGCAATGCCCCTAACTAGAGAAGTTTAATCAAAAATGATTTTGAGACAAAAACTGATGTAGTATGTTTAATAGAAACTAAACTAGAACAAGAAGCAACAGAAAAGTTTTCAGGAGTTTGGAACAACATTTCAGAATCTGTAATGACCCTTGTTAGTTTGTAACCTTGGATCTCTCATTTCTAGTTATCATAGTTGTAATTCATATAGATCTATTTAGTATTTCAACTTAATTAAATGAAATGATAATTTAAATAGAATTTATATTTCCTCTTATGACTATATTGAGGGTCTCATGTCCAAATTATTACCCTATCCAACTTATTATTTTGTATACAATTATAAATGTTTAATTCTGTATTATCAGCATGAAGGCCTTGCAGGCCTTAAGGGGAGCATTGCTAAAATGGCACCAAAATCCCATTTTCCCCCTGAATTAGTGTTTGGAGCTATGAAATCTCGAATAAAAATATATTTAGACATGTTATGACTTTAGTAGTCACCGCATGGATCTACATTGTTGGGTCTATGGTCATAGAATATTTGTAGATCTTCTGGACTGAAACAACTTTACAGAGTTGCATAGATTTTTGTGTTTTGTATAGTATAACTTGTGACACTTAGATGATTTTGTCACCATTGCAATCAGAAAGCAATTTTAAGAAGAGTGTTGGAGCTAAAGGAGTGAAGTGATTGAAGTGCTATGAGAAAAGATCTTTATAAATTCAAACGGTGAACCCTAGTTCTACAATGTTGTGGTGAAGGTATTTGTGAAACCCTAGTTTAATCTCACATAGTTTAATTTCTAGAAGTGTGTTAAGAATGGAAGCACCCAAGGTGTTTTATATTAAGGATATAACAAGGTATAATTTTAAAAGACACCTTCATAAGTCAAGTGAGGATGATCTTGAAGGTGCATTCTCACATACGCTTCCTGGTGTACTTCATGTAGAAGATATTAGGGTATGTGCAAGATCATGAGGGGCCAAAAAGTGGCGATGTGAAAAATATTCACTTTTCACTCATCCAAAAGCAAATGAAAATACTTGTTGACTTTTGAGTAGGCTTGGGTGTCAGTACACCTGGGCAAACTTGACACCAAAGCACAGGCCATATCAGGTACCCCGATACCTGTGGCATAAATCCGAAACCTGCGAGCCCTTTTCCTCATTTCTTTTCACAATTTTTCTTGGGAAAATAGCTTGATATATCAGATACACGATATATTTTTGGGTATCTAATTTTGGCAACAACAAATTTGACTCCCAGCGTATTCGGTAAGTAAATTTTTTGTTTATTTTGAT